>JAQMYL010000011.1:18014582-18026510 GCA_030014365.1 Clarias pachynema | reverse complement strand
TGTACTTCAGTAAAAGTTCACTAAAGTAACAGTACTTTTACTTAAGTACAACATTTTATTACTCTTTCCACCTCTGTGTGTGAGTGAGTAAACTTGAAATGTGTTTTTCACACACAGAGACATGCATGGATCTATCTTACCCGTCTTCCCTTAACGCCTCGAATGCCAGCAGGGCCTTGTGATCCAGGAGTACCCTAAATGACAAAGGGAAAAGGGTTTGATAAAAGGTTGTGGTTAATTGTCTATTACGCAACTTTTGTTTAACTATATACTTCAGAATCTCTCCATCTACCATATCTGTAGCACATAACAAATTATCACAATCACCTAGCCTTACAAAACCTTGGGAGGACAGTTGTAGTATTGTCAATGAGTAACATGTAAAACATAATATTTTTGTAGCAGTCTTTAATGTATCCTTTAGTGAGAATTTTTTATATATAAATATTCAATAGCATACAGTGCATGAAGTTATCTAAGCATTACATATGGAAGGAGTGTAATGCAAAAAGGCATGCAGGTATACTGTAGGTCAAAAGCTTAAGTTAATGATGTTGGTTCCAGACTGCCTTTTTGCTGATGTCCTGTCAATTTGACAAATAACAGTCTCTACTGTTTACACAGAATGGCGCAAAAAACACTACGTAAGCGACAGTTCAGAAATACCTTTTTGACTAAAAGAAGTCAGAGACTCGTTCAAGCCGCTAGGATTTCTATAGTAACACAAATAATCACTCATTACGACCATGGTGGGAAGAATAGCATCTAAAGATTCACATATACCCTTGAGGGTGACTTTGAGATGATAATGATGGGCACATGATGAAGATTAGAAAAACCAAAAAAAAACAGCATTTTCTCAGTCTATTTCCAGTCTTAAAAAGTCTGTTAGAGATGCTTTTCTGCACATTTTGGTTGTAGAGAGTGATTATTTGAGGTTACTATAGACTTCCTGTCAGTTTAAAGTGGTCTCATCATTCATTTCTTATGTCTTTCATCAACATAGTAACACAAAGGTGGTAATAACAAGGTGCTTTAGAACCTTAACTCTTATTTTTAAATCCACACCATTTTGTCTAATCTCTAGAGCCTGCTGTCTGTGAAATTCCAGAGAGATCTGCTGTTTCCGAAATACTCTAACTGACCCATGTGGCACCAACATCTATGCCATGGGTAAAGTCACAGAGATCCCAAATTTACTTCATTCTCTTTGAAGCATAAACTAACTGATTGTCTTGCCCTCTATCTACACGATGTTAAGTACTGTGCTGCTACAGTTGTGAATATTTGCAAATTAAGTGCATTATTTAATATTATACTATCTTTTAAATAGTCTACTTTTTTGTTTGTTAAGGGTCGCCACATGGGATCATTTGATCCGCAAGATCAGGCATCAGGATTTTATGCCAGATGCCTCTCCTGTCACAATACTCCTATTTTCTAACCAGGCTTATGACCAGCATGCATTGGCATGTCTTGCCCATGGACCCAATAATGGAGACTCAGTGATGGTGGGGTGAACCCCTGACCTTCCGATCAGCAACCGAGAGCCTCACCACTGAAACATTTCAGAATTAGTTTACTATTTTATAGAAAATAATTTTTCGTTTTTAAATTGTTCTGTCAGGACTTACTGGTGAACCTGGTGGTCCAGGAGGTCCAGCCTCTCCAGGAGTCCCTGGATGCCCCTTAAACAGAGAGTACGCACACTTAGTTTCATACCATAATAACCCTTAATTGCAAACAATAATATTAGCAAAGCATATACAGTATAAGTGATTAGCCAAGTGACAGTGCAATAACATTAATTCACATCATAACATTAATAAGTCTGGGAACACAAATGGACACTAGGGACACTGCATGACCAAACACTAGATAGACAGCTTGATGCTGAGCAAATCTGCTACTTGCTAGCTGGTTACATAATTACTCTATATTTGACCAATCCTTTCTGTCTCTGCAGAAGGTCTGAGTTATCCTGCTGTTCACACAGTTCTTATTTCTGTTTTTGCCTGCCCATAATATTTTCTAAATAACGTCTCAAAATTTAAACCACAGCAGGGCTGAAATCTGTACTGCATTCATTAATCTTTAGCAAATGCTGTGTGAGCACTCTGCCAAATCCAGATCACTCTTATGTTAATCAACAGAGCCTTTCTTTGTCCTACAAGCTTCGTATCTGACTGCCTGATCTGGCATGAAAAACGCCAGCTCTAGCATCTTTTTGTTAAGGTCCATGAAAAAGAAAAAGTATTTAATTTAGATGATTCTGGAGAAAAAAGTTAATCTAGTAAATCTTGTGCTGAAAATGGTTATTATTGAAGTCTATCACAGAGATATAAAAGTTTAAAGTGAATTTCCAATCAAATTTTACCAGCATTTTACCAGCTCCTCAATTACTATATACAGTACTATCATGATTTAGGAATATTTCATAACTATAGACATCCAAAATCAATTAGACACTCATGACAAAGTGGTTTTTCATATAAATACAAATTTAACAAATATACAGATACATATACAGAAGTACAAATACGGATTGTTCCTCAATACTGTTCTAATTACATTTAGAAATTATTAATTAAATTATATAAGAAAGCTTAAAATTACATGGTGCCAAATCATGCTTTATGATTAATATGATTTATAATTGTGATATAACAGTGTAATTATTATAATATTTACAATAATTATTTGACCTACTGGGCCAAAAGTAATGCCTTTAAATAGATGTGTGCACATTATCAAACCTTTCCCGTCTACACAATTGTCAATTTGTCAAAATAAAACAACATCCATTATTACTGTATAAATATAATATGTATTTAAGAGATAATGCATCCAATATCCACTAATGCAATCTAAAGCTATAAACGAAGGGGAATGGGGAGCATGGAGCCAACGGGCACAAGGCGAGGTACACCAGGAAAGGGTGCCAATCCATTGTATGCCACATACTCACAAACTCATTCACATACTACAGGCAATTTGGGAAGAACATGTAAACTCCACGCACACAGACCTGAAGTGGGAATCAAACCCAGACCCTTGAGGTGCAAGGCAACAGCGCTAACCACTAAGCCAGTGTGCCGCCAGACTTAGATTACTACATCTATCAGTTACTTTGCACACATATTTCTTTATTTCATACAAAACTGTGTTGTGTCTCAATGTGACCATTTTGTCTTTCCATAGTCACAACGTCATCTCATATACACTTCAAAATCTGATAGCAAGGTCACAAAACTGGTCAGGTGTGTCTGATGGTGAGAATAGAGAATCTGTCACGAGCATTAAATAATTGAATACATTTAGATATGAGGTCTAAAAGGGTCTAAAAGGGCATTATATAGACACATAAAGGAGCTTTTACACTCATAACTGTGTTGTTCTGCACAATCAAAAGTTCCGGTTTGACTACAACCCTAGTGTAAAACAAACACAGTGCTGATTTGAGATTCAAGAATGTTAATCAAGATTAAATTCAGGTCTGAACTGCAGTCATCAGGCGCTCACTCCAACTGACCATTTTGTTGTTTTAGGGTTTTATAAGATTTTATTTTTTTCTGCATGGGAGCATATTCAGATGTCCAGTGAATAATTTTATGTGGTTATGTAAAGTAATTACATGACATATGTCCATGATGTCATAACCAACATGTGTGCACGTGTATTCATCAGAATTTATGTGCTGTCTTAATGCAAACTTACAGCAGATCCTTTTTCACCGGGTGGTCCTGGCAGTCCTGTCGTTCCTCGATCACCCTGGACACGCGCACACACACACACACAATATTTTGTTATAAAGTCATACTCAGGATGCTTGGTGCTTTATTGATTGAGATAAATCAACTTTGAAGCGTCTTACCTTTTCTCCTGCCAGTCCAGGTTCACCCACTGGCCCCACAAAGCCAACCAAACCCTACACATGCACAATCACAAGACAGATGTCATACTATACACATAGTATGAAGTCTAAGTCTAAACGTTTTCCAGCATGACAGTCCTCCTGTGCACAAACCGAGGTTCATGATGACATGTAGTGGAAGAACTCTAGTAGCCTGCAAAGAGCTCTGACCTCAAGCCACACTAAATACCTTAGGGATTAACTGAAACTGGATATTCTTGCAGCAAAAATCTCAGAGCCTGCCCAGGACAATGGAGGTTATTATAAGAGCAATTGTGTGCTAAATTTATAACAGTATGCCTAGCATGCATATACTGTTATGGTTGTTCGGGTGTCCACATACTTATGGTTGCACAATATTCATCAGTGTAATATTCCAAATTCTTGATTGTAATTTGACGTGCAGTATTCATCCACGTTCGTATGCTTAATGATTGTGTTCTTGTGTTTCCTCTCAGGGAGGGCAGTTTTTATCAGATACCATATAAATGTTCAAAGCAGTTTTACATTTAGATAACAGTTATTACTTTTCCTTTTTTTTTTTTTTAAACAAAAGTTGCTTTTTTAATATCCCAAGAACAAAAACACCACATTTATTACAAAAGGTTTTGACAGCGATTTGAAGATCAAGGAGAACTTGTTTTTAGAGCCCCCTGCTGCCTGCACAGTGAACTACAGTTCCATTGAAGACACTGAGCGGTATTCCCTGTATTCTTGCATTAGACTTAATAGGAACTCTGAACTGCATCATTTTTGAGCTCAGCCTGTTCAAACTACTGTATAAAGTGCCTTCCTTGTTTAAAAGTACAAGTATGTGCTTTGTTAGCAAAAAGCTAGCCATCTGATATTGGATTGGATATTTTACATTTAACCAGGTAATGTGTCTGTTGATGCAAGTACATGGTAGTACAAACGCAGTTAAAGCAGTATGGTAATACAATTTAAATAACGTTAACAGTTAATGGTCATTTTCTTGTGTGCTTAGGGTTGAGGACAGCTTATACATGTGACTAAGCTGGTCACGCATACTTCTGGTGGCGAGTACATCTTGTTGCATGTACTTCCAGTAGCTGATCAAAACTTATTTGTGTCAGTGGAAAGCCAAATGAAGCAAGTTTACATAATTTCTGTTATATATTTTTTTGTTGTTGTTGCATTTTGTGCAAGACAGCATGGAATCCAAGAATTTAGAAAATGACGCAAGCAAGAAGAAAACGGGGCAACTTTCAGTTTTGTTTTTAAAGCAGCCGGTGCTACAGTAAGTTTACATAATAATTCTGTTGGTTGCTAAGAGAAATCATAAATTAAGGTAGGTAATATGTTCTTAATGTCTACGAATTTCATATTTAACCTCAATTACGTGTCTTTTCTGAATGTTTTGATTGTTTTATATGCAACGATTACTAATATTGGTCATATTTTTTGGTGTCTGGAATAGAATATCTGCATTTACATTATTTAATATGAGAAAATTTGTTTTGCAATACAATATTTCACCTTAAGAACTCGCTTTCGGAATGGATTCAATTTGTATGCTGAGGTACAACTGTAATTGTAAAATCCAATGCTGTATTGATGAAGTAGTAGGTACTGTAATGCTTTACTAAGCACTGCCATATTGTAATGGGTCCACATTGCTCCATGGAAAAAAAGCCATACGTTCATTTAGACATCCAGTTTCCAATTTAATACTGCTACGGAAAACTGGTTCATTACACA
This sequence comes from Clarias pachynema, assembly GCA_030014365.1. Lineage (NCBI taxonomy): Eukaryota > Metazoa > Chordata > Actinopteri > Siluriformes > Clariidae > Clarias > Clarias pachynema. The sequence continues at coordinate 18,020,878 of JAQMYL010000011.1, read as the reverse complement.
ATTCTTTGGTCATTTTTTACCTCAGTATTTTTGCAATGTTTAAATCTAATAGTATAACTTTTCATTTATTCTTATGACTGTATATCATTACATCATTAACGTGCAGGTGTCTGTGTAGCATATGACACTCACTCTCTCTCCCATCGGACCAGCCTTCCCTGTGTCTCCTTGTTCGCCCTGAAAGAGTAAACAAGTTCAAATTTGCATTTATGCCCTCAGTGTGTGTGTGTGTGTGTGTGTGTGTGTGTGTCAAATTCAAATTTTATTTGTCACATAAACAGTCATATACAGTATGATATGCAGTGAAATGCTTAAATGTGTGTGTGCTTAACTGTGTACTGTATGTGTATATTTTGAACTCGAACCTTAATTCCTTCAGGCCCAAACTTGCCAGGAAATCCTTTTTTGCCCATAATACCCTAAGAAGAAAAAATTTTAATGAAAAAAAAATACAGAAAATGTCAAGCAAATAACCGTGATGTTGAAAAATATATCTAAAAGCTAATTTAGCAAAACCGATCATTTTCACTTTTTAGGAGTAATAATAAATATTAAATATTTTTGCTTATATCTCACACAGATGGTGTGGTATAAATATGAACCATTTCACCGCAAATGCGATGTGATTTTTGGACTTTTATTATTGTGGCAAATAATTTTTCCCGGTACACAAGATTTTTTTTACATCAAAACTTTAATTTGAAAACCAGTACATATCCTTGTTTAGAAGCTTTGAACTTTTAAGTTTTAGCCAAATCACAACATGGAGTTGCTGCATTTCAGAACAAAAGTTGACGCATTGTTAAAAAAAAATTTATCTTATTTTCTGTGGGTTGCATGGGGCTATGGGGAGAAACACTATCAGCCAATTAGCATTATACATTTTTCATTTCTGATGAAAAACCAACATGCTACACCCGGAGATCAAGGTTATTGGGGAGATAATATTACAATCAGAATGCACAGTACGACTTGACCGATACAGCTACCTACACACACATGTTAGGACTGGTTCTTAAATAAAATAGGAAATTTGGATTAGGAAGATCACCTCTAGTCCTGTTGGTCCAGGTAGTCCAACTGGGCCTTCATCACCCTTGTGAAAAAAAAAAAAAAACATTGTAGTTAGTGGTATACTATCTCCTTGTAAAGAGACAGCAACTGCATCTTTCCATCACACATACACACATACCTCTCGCCCTGCAACTCCGCGAGGTCCTGGTAACCCCCTCGCTCCAGGTGCACCCTGTGTGGTAAATGCATACACAGAAAAGATTAAATGGCCTGACGAACAGTTAAATGGGCATAGTTAGTGCAGATATTGCATAATTTAGCATCCTTTCAGAGTACCTGATTTAAAGAAATGTCTTTTGGACCACACACACACACACACACACACACACACACACACACACACACACACACACACACACACCAGACTCTTTCATAAAAAAACTAACCTTTGGTCCCTCAGCCCCATTTTGTCCAGCTGGTCCAATGTCACCAGGGAAACCCTAAAACAATAACATTAATACTCCTTCAGTACTGTGTATCACTTCAGAATTATATTTATAAGTTTTATTATAATTGAGTGTTTACCTCAGGACCTGGTGGGCCAGGCACGCCATCAGGCCCTCTCTCTCCTATTCTACCCTGGGAGACACATACAAAGAAAAAAAAATCAAGAATTTTTAAAAGGACACATTTTACTGTAAAGATCTTCACTGAAACTAAATGAAGAGCCACTGGAAATTATGTCATAACCTCTCTTGTTAATATACTTTAATAACCTGTTTGTTAATTTGCTGGTTAGCTGGTAACTCTACATATTTTTATTTTATCTTATTTTTACACTACATAAAGCAAATACCATCAACGCCTGAAAAAAGCACAAAGACTGTTTTGGAAAATAGTTTCTAGGTTGGGACCTTTTGTAAAACAGCTGGCGTATGCATAAGAACAATAATTACACACACATCTGGGACAGGAAAAGAAAGCCAGATGCAGAATTATACACATAGAATAAGATTTGCTGCTTTTGTTTACATTCTATGAAGAAAAATGTAAAAGATCACCTGAGGTCCAGGTTTTCCATGAGGACCTGGCAACCCAGGCAAACCCTGAATTCCCTGAAATAAAAACACAGGAAGTTAAATTAAAGGAACCCTGTCTACATAAAGAGCACAGTATAAAGTACAGTACATTATTTATATGGCTATTTAAATAATTAGTTTTGTTATTATTTTAGCATTTAAAATATTTGCAATATCACATACACTTATCCTTCCAGGTTAGTGCTAAAGATGCATAGCATCTGGGGTTGCTTCAGTTGGTCAGGTTTAGCCTCATCAACATTATGTGGCAATAAAATTGATTCAACGACGACCTGAATATACTGAATGACCAGGTTATTACAGTTGCACTGTGCAGTTTTTCTTCCCTGATGGCACAGACATATTTCAAGACTTAAAATGTGAGACTGTTCTGGGAACAAGACAATCACATAGTCCTGATCCTAACCCTGTTAAAAGCCTTTGGAATGCGCTGGAAAAGATTTCATAGAGTGGTTTGACTCTCACATCATCAATACAAGAACTGGGCTAAAAAATAAATGTTGTGATGTTACAGTACTTGATGTTGGCGAAACAATGCCATGGCAAATGGGCACTCTGATCAAAGACGGTACAATGAAATGTTAGTCTGTGCAGTATATTTTGTTCAAATGGTAATACAGTGTACCATCAATACAGTGCTTTGATTAAGTATTTCAGCCTCTTTAACCTTTACAAATTTTATGCAGTTCTACAACCTGGACTTGAAAAGCAATTAACTGGATTTTACCATTTTGGCAATACTGTATGTCTAATGTTTATAAGTACAAAATAGTCTTTATTGTGAGGCAATGTTTAATTAAAAAAATGTTGGTCACATAAGTAATGATGTAAATTATTAATTAATTAATTAATTAATTAATTAATTAATTAATTAATTAAAGAATTCTTTCAAAAATATATCTTTAGTTTATCAATATACAAACTGGAAAGTGAGCGAACAGAAGAAAATTCGAAATCAAACCAATTTATGGCGTGAATAACCTTTGGTTTCAAACCAGCATCAATTTTTACACTTGTACAAAGTCAGGGATTTTGTAGGATCAGAGTCAGGTATATAATTAATCAATTATACCAATTAGGTGCTAATGGTCATCAATTACATATGTAGGCTAAAATACAGTCGTTAACTGAAACAGAAACTGTGTAGGAGGCTTAAAACTGGGTGAGGAACAGCCAAACTCTGCTTCTAAAGTGAGGCTGTGGAAAACAGTTTCATGTCACAAGTCATACACCATGGGAAGACTGAGCACTAGGATACAAGACACATGGTAGTTATACTGGTTCAGCTTGGTCTCTTTCAGGCAAAGCTCTTAGAGCAGACTGGGTTTCAATATGTGCTGTTCAAGCTATAAGAAGCACAAAGAAACGATAAATGTTGAGGACCATAGACATAATGGTAACACAATGAAAGATGTCCGGCAGTGCCATCAAAAAAAATTGGCGGAAACCAGTGTGACCCAGGTACCCCCATCTACTCCGGAGAAGTCTGAACAGAACAGGTCTTCATGGAAGAATTTCCATCTCCAACGAGGAAACAAGGCTATGTGACTCAACTATGCACAAAAAATAGGAAGTAGGGTGCAGAAAAATGGCAGCAGGTGCTCTGGACTGGTGAGTCAAAGCTTTTAATATTTGGCTGTAGCAGGAGGCAAGTTGTTTGCCAAAGGCCTGGAGATCAGTACAATAATGGGTGTCTGCAGAGAACCGTGATGTATGGTGGATGTTTCTTTGGAGCTGAATTTCTGCAAATGGATTTGGTCAGGATTAATGGTGTCCTCAATGCTGAGAAATATAGGCAGATATTTATCCTCATGCAATACCATCAGAGACACGTCTGATTGGCCCCTAATTTATTTTGCAACAGGAAACAGCCGCAAACATACAGCCAATGTCACTGGCAACTATTTTCAGCATAGAGAAGAACAATAAGTCCTTGAAGTGATGTTTTGGCCCCCAAAGAGCCTTGACCCCAACATTTTTAAGTCTCTCTGGGATTACATGAAAAGACAGAAGGATTAAAGGCAGATGTGCAGACATACACAGCAGCTCCGAAATGCTTGGAACAACCTCATGTGCCGAGTTACTTTAAAAACTGTGTGCAAGTGTACTCAGAAGAATTGATGCTGCTTTGCAAGCAAAGAGTGGTCACACCAAATACTGATTTCATTTATTTTTCTCTTCTGTTCTTTTTAATTTTGTTAATTGATTAAAAAGAAACTATTAACACTTCTATTTTCGAAAGCATTCTTACTTCAAATAATTTTTTAAAACTTTTGCACAGCACAATACATACATATATTACATTAATTGTTGTCTATGGAAATCTGTGAGCAGTTATACAGTACATTCAAGTGAAACTCATTCATTCAAGTTTTAAGTCTTTCTAAAGCAATTAACTAGCCAAATACCTCAAAAGATATTACATTAGATTATGGAGCACTTTTAGGCAGCACACTTAAGCGTACACCCATCCAGTAGTACAGTTAATCCAATCCTGATATTACTTATTCATTACTTAATTATGTTCAAGTCATTTTGCTGTCAGAATTTCAGGGTTAACGATATGTCAATTAGTGAGAAATCTGACAAAATCTAATACACAATTTTTTGGTGAAGGTTCATCATGTTGAAAAAAAAAGATCACCACTTTTCAGTAAGATGCTCATAAATGGGAATTTTTCTATTTTTTTTTTTTTTTTTTTTTTTTTACAATAGGAATATACTGTAAATCTATATACTGTAGTACTGCACAGGGGTAGTCTGGAGTCACCCCTAAATTCTTCACGTTTTGCTTCCAAAAAGGCAGACTTTCTTCTATTTTTTTATGTATTCATGATTGATAGTTCTCCAGGCTTCCTGAATGAATAATATGAGTCTCATTTTCAAAGGAATGTCTTTAAGCCATACAGCAACCTATGAATCATTCAAAAATATAAACTATCTAACTTAAGAAACGGACCAGTGAGAAACAGGTGCAGATGAGGACAGATGATCAGATGATTATTACACTGGTGATTCTGAATAATTCCTAAAACACATACCTTGTCTCCGGAGAAACCAATCTCCCCTTGCTGTCCAGGAAGCCCAATTTCACCCTAAGACACAGATGAGAGGAAGCAAGTGAGAGAATGAGAAAGAGTTTTATGAATGTAAAAGATGCATGAGGTAGGGGGATCCTTCTTAGTTAAAGAATAAGTGTGAATATTTGCATGGCTCTAAAAATGTATGCTTTAATGAATGGCACAGATTAAATTTGCTCCAACCGGCACAGCTGAGTCTAATGTACTGTAGGTCTGCCCTGAGTTTGCCAACATATATGTGGCTGGAGACAAAGTCAGAAATTAACCAGTGAGACAAATTGACAGAAGGAGCCAGATTTAACAAGACACAGCATGGCAGCATATATGCTGCTCTTCATTCATGTATGGAAGAAGGTCAAACTCTATATAATTGTTATCAGCTGGAGCAAATTATGGGGCCATTGTAGATAAGCTTGGGAAAAGGATCTCTTTTCTCACTGACCAATCAGACATCAGACATTTCTGACATTCTACACACAGAGGCAGACCAAGAGAGGAGGTGTCTGAAAGCACATGCTCAACACAGGCCAACCAGCAGGGAAGGATTTTCCATGGCATGCTGCAGAATAACAGGGCCAATAAGAGCATTCAGATCACCTTATCACCTTTCAGTCCGGGCTCGCCCATGTTCCCAGCAACACCCTGGCACATAGACACAAAACAGACAAATGACACACAAAACAGTAAACAGTGACAGCACACATGCACTTCATACTCAAGTCTAGTCTTAACGAATACAGTGAGGTCCAAAACTCTTTAGAACTCTTTAGAAAATCTGTAGAATTTTTTAAGTAAACTTATTACGAAAACAGTATTGCATCTAATTAAAAAGGTGTTCATGGCTCTAACAGTACATCTGCTTGCAAGGCAAATCACAAGTTTATACAAGTGAACTCACTCAGCATATTAATAACTACTATTATATTCATTTAAAGGAGCGTCTATATACATTAACTAAAAATATTGTTAATAGTTAAAGGGGTGAAGCAGTGTCAGTGAGAAATTATTCTGTTGTCTTGAGTACTTAGAATAGAATAGAATAGAATCTTTATTGTCATTGTAGCAATGAGACATTGTACAACGAAATTAAAGTGCAATTTTT
>JAQMYL010000011.1:17918573-17933497 GCA_030014365.1 Clarias pachynema | reverse complement strand
TCTCTCTCTCTCTCTCTCTCTCTCTCTCTCTATATATATATATATATATATATATATATATATATATATATATATCAGCCTATATAAATTATTATATAATTATTATAATTTCTAAAAAATAATAATAAAAAATCAGAGATTGCGACTGAAACAGTTACTCAGTTACTCAATAATTGAGTAGTCTTTTCATAGAATATTTTTTTACTCTTACTTGAGTAATATTTTGGATGACTACTTTTTTTTACTTCTACTTGAGTAATATTACATGTATTTTGAAGTACAGCTACTCTTACTTGAGTAATTTTCTCTACCCACCTCTGGTTGTCATATCACAGTAAAGGTGTAAAATTAATTGATGTGATTTATGTTAACTTTTTAAACATTTTTTACATTACAGAAACTGCAGTGCATAGACTTTTTATATCCACTGTATGTACTGCACACATTTCCTGTGTAATATCTACATAATTACATATAAACATCTTTGTAACACTGGAACTGTAGCAAAGAACTAACACTTTAACAGGATTTAAAATTGAAGTACAAGTTTAGTCTATAAACTGGTTTATAAATCCTCTATAACTGTGCAATGTGCCTCGATGGCGCAGCACATGGATCTGTACAGGGAGCTTTATTGTTGAAAAAACAAAATGTTCCTCCTACAAAAAAAAACACAAATAAAAAGAGTAAAGATACTTTTTACTGTACTCTGTGTATAATTATTCTGTGGTGGAATGTAAGAAAATACAGTTTTTAAGTATAAGTACTTCTACTTGCGTTTTATTTTCACCAAATACATCTGATTACTTTTAATTACTACTTTTCAAAAGAAGAAAATCGACTATCATCCAACTACATCTCAAACAGTCATCATTACATTCCTCTGTAACCATATACATATAATCATAATGTGAGTTTTTAGCATCAGACAGATTCAAGAAGTTAGCTTAAATTTCTAAAAAATCGACATGTTAACGAATGTAGCAGGGAGAATGAGAGCTAACATTTAGCTAACATTAGGAATATTGCTAAAGTTTTCCCATCTTCCTTGGTTGCTTGGTGAAAAGGACACCAACTTATCATCACTTACTAAAATAAGTGTAAGATTTAAGATAAATGTTTTTTGTGAATTTTCCTTGTATTTGTACCTATAGTTTAAATGTTTAATAGTTTAAATGCTCCTACTTTGACTTAAATAAATAGGGAAAAGGTGGAGCTGAATATTTTTTCCAGTAAATTCTAACAATTTATCAACTTTTACAGTCATGTACAAAGGTTATGTTTTTTTTTTTAATTCTATGGCTTTTCATTTATCATTTAAACACAGTTGCCGATCTTCCTAGGATTGGACATCCCAGTGCATTCACCTCAAGGTCAGACAGTGTGATGCTCAGAGAAATCCCAAAAAAACAAGAGCTACATCTCAGACCCTTCAGTCCTCACTGAGTATGTTAGATTTAAAGTCCATGGCAGCACAATTAGAAGAAGACTGATCAAGTATGGTTTGTTTGTAAGAGTTGCCAGGAGAAAGGAACAATAACCTATGGAAATTTGAACCAATAGTGGAATTGTTGGCTTTAATACACAGTGCCATGTATGGCGAAAATGAATTGATGAATTGGGTTTGTTTTTGCAGCCAAGTAACCTTGTAGTGATTGATTATATCATATAAATCATATAGGTATACCAGAGTATTCTAGAAACAAATGTGAAGCCATCTGTCTGACAGCTAAAGCTTGATCAAAATTCCCTCATGCAACAGGATAATGATCAGGACAACACAATGATCTGAAGCACATCAGTAAACCTACATCCGAATGGGTGTAAAATAAAATAATCAAGGTTTTGGAATTGCCTTGTCAAAGTTCTCAACCCAACTGAAATGCTGTGGTGGGATCTTAAGAGAGCGACTAAGAAGACTCATATGAGAAGAAACGTTCAATTCTGTTTCATGTGTAATGCACTGCATAGCGTCTATGAGAGTCACATGACAAAAGAATGAACGATTCGGACCAGAAGATATGAGAGGTGAGCTGCTCATTCTGTTTATCATAATATGTCCTTAGTTGCATTGTAATATTTTCATTACTGGAATTATAGCCAAAAGTTGTGTATGTAGAAGTGTTGGGGTCTGTTTATTGAAAATGTAACATTTTATTTTATTTCTGATAAAAAGAACGAAACTCTCCAGGTCTCTCCAGTTCCCTTCATTGCAACTGGTGTACCACACTGTGATGCAGTGGCAGAGAATGTTCTCTATTGTGTTCCTTATACCATATACATATGTACTGTGGATCTACTTACATGTTTCAGTTCAATACTATACTGTATGTATAAAAGAATGAAACATTAATCAGAAAAAAAGTTATGACCCTTATATTTAACTAGGGGGGGATTGCAGCACACACATTTACACTAACAGCAGTAATGTATCAAGACAGACCAATCCAAGTACAGTGAAACCTCGGACTGTGAGTAACGCGATTTGCGAGCGTTTTCTGCAACACGATCAAAGCTTTTTAATAAATTTTCATGTGAAAAACGAGCAAGTCTTGTTTTACGAGTACCGAGTATCATGCATCATGCATGCGCTTCTTGTTTTGACGCCGAGCGTCATGTGATCACCAACTGAGCCAACGTTTTTTCTCTCTCTTGCACTGCGAAATTGTGGGTAATCGTCTCCCCTGCTGGGTCTTAGTGCGCGTCTCTCACTGGTATAATCAACATTCGTGCGCGTGTGTACTGTTTCTTATAACACACGTGTGTGCGCGTGTAAAGCAAAACCAAGTCTCTTTAAAGAGGTTAAAGATCCATTTTCTCCCTCCCTGTCGTTATGTGTGTGTGCACATAATTTGACACCGTGCCCCTTCACACACACATTCTCGCCTTTACCCAAAAGGTAAAGAAACACTTATCTGTCTGGATTTTTACTTTTTTTTTTTTTTAAGGTAAAGTGCAGGTTAATTTGTTTTATTTTTACTTTATATTTTGTATTAATTATTTTTATGTATTTATTTTTTTGTTTTATTGTTTCGATTATTTCTTATGGTAAAATTTGCTTTGATTTCCGAGTTTTTTTTTAAAAATCAGGGCCCACTTCTGGAAAAAAAAAAAAAATGCTCATAATCCAAGGTTCCACTGGAGTCTGTAAATGTCATTCCTCTGATTGCTTCTTAAGGACTCAAAAATGTTTGAACTCAGGCCAGGATAGAAGGACTTGCAGTGGAGCCCAACTTAAACCTGAACTATCAGGAACCACAGTGGTCCATGGAGAGATAAAATGACTTCGTATGGAGATAAGCAATATGCATCCTCCCTGCTGAGAGTTGATTAGGAAAGATCAGTGAATTCACGCATTCAGCATTCATTGAAACTTTAACATGTTCAATTATTTTATATGCCAGTTAAATGGCAACACTCATCGTCTCTGCAATGGCATGATCTTTAACCTGTCGCGGACCAGATCTGGCAAAATACAAGAAAAAAATAAAGACATAAATGGAGTGGTTTACAACATTAAATTAAATCTTAATTCCTTCCTTGTCCTACTCTTGTTCTGTTATTTGTACCTGTATTATAATGCATGGTCAGCAGTCTGCTCTGTGCATGTTTTGCCTAGAAGCATTACTTAAAATGCATGCATTAATTTAGAATATAGTATATGAGGAAACAACCTAAAATAAAATAAAATCGTATAGGCAGATACTTACCTTGTCCACAAGAGGGAGCCATTATAAACACAGACTCTCATGCAGCATTGGTGTCTCATATTAGTAATGCTGAGTGTGCTTACAGTCCAAAGTCCATGTTCCAAAGTTAGTATGCCCTAGTATGTGTTTTTGTGTAAAAACACAATAAAATCATCTGATTATAGCGGGTCTTAGTATTAGTCAAATACAAACTCAGACAAACAACAACATATAACATTTCAGTGATAGTTACTTAACAAGAATGAACCCCCCCCCCCCACCCCCCCATTATTAAAAAGCTTGTATATCTGCCTATAGCAGCAATAAATTCAAGAAATCGTTTCCTCTATGACTTTATCAGACTCTCGTATGGTTGGGGAAGAATCTTGCATCGTTTTGGCTTATTCTTCTTTACAACATTGCTTCAATTCATTGAGGGTTTTGGACATTCACTTATGCACAGAGTTCAGGAGTGTCCAGCCTACCAAAATTACTCAAAGAGCACAACAACGACTCATCCAGGAGCTCATAAAACTACCAAGAACAACATCTAAAGCACTGCAGGCCTCACTTGCCTCAGTTAAGGTTGGTGTTCATGGTGTTCATGATGTTCATGATTCAATAATAAAAAAGAGACTGTGGGCAAAAATGGAGTTCCAATGTGAAAGCCACTGCTGACCAAAAAGAGCGGAAAGGCTCGTCTCACATTTGCCAAAATATCTTGATTATCCCCTAGACTTGGGCAAATATTCTGTGGACCAACGAGACAAAAGTAGAACTTTTTGGAAGACTAACACAGCAATTCATAAAAAGAACATCATACAAACAGTCAACCATGGTGGTGGTAGTATGATGGTCCGGCCATATGTTCATGACATCAAGCTCAAGTGCTCTTGGGTTATGTAGCAGGGAAATGATCCGAAACACACCAGCAAGTCTACCTCTGAATGGTTAAAAAAAATTTATTAAGGTTTTGGAGATTGAGGTACTGTGGTAGACCTTAAACAGGCCATTCATGCTCAAAAATCCTTCAATGTGGCTGACTAAAAGCAATTCAGCAAAGAATTGATTGCAGTCGTTGCCAACAAGAGTGGCGCAAAAGTTATTAGGTTAAGGGGAAATTATCTTTTCACATAGGGATGCAGTACTAATGTGGTTTGTTTCATGTTTTTTATTAAGGTTATGTTTATCTGTGATTTATTCTCAGGCCCGCTGTGCTTTCCTCTGGACTATGCGACCGGGTCAGAGTTGACAGTTTTATTTGACATAATTTATCCAAGAAAAGCTGGTAAAGCACAGACACCATCTTCAAAGACAGCCCCGCATCCAGACACCTTCTACAAGTGTGAAAAATTGTTGATGGTTTCTTGCAATCAACTATATTTCTAATGAGCACAGGCAGACTTACACTATCCTTAAAATCTGCACAGAACCATGTAGAGGTCAATGCCAGAGTTACCTCCCCTTTAAAAACAGCTTTCTTGCATCTGGTGGACCAGGCATGTAGGATTGGTGTCGAAATATCACAAGGCATGACTTATCAATTAAGCAATTTAAATTCACTTCTGCTACAGATTTCAAGCAGCTTGAGTTAGCCTGTAAGGTGCTCTTGGTTTTACCCTGGATAATGAATTACTGATAATGTTTATAGGAACGCCTAATATCCTAGCAAATTCTGGCTTATGTTTCTATTTATTTGTCCACCTTATTCAAATAAGTGGTTTTAGGCTAATTAAGATATCTATTTATATAATTTGTGAAGTAGTAGAGAATAGCTGACAGATGTTATTACAAACTCTGTAAACTATATCCCATTAAAATCTCACTACTTATTCTCCTCTCTTACAGGAAAGGGAAGACCACATCAGCCTGCTAAAGACAGGTGTCCTGCAAAGCTTATTTAATGATTTAACCACAAAATATTAATCACAAAATGTGTACCTAAATGGATAATGTTTAATCTGCAATATTATATATGTAGGGAACAATATAGTGCGAAATGTATCATTGTACCCAGTAAAGAGACTGACGACTTAAAACTGTGTGCTGGGCCACCAAGGCCTTAGTATGACTCTACAGAGCAGATGCATCCCGCTGTAGGATGGGAGCGCACGGACAAGCTGTCCAATTAAGTGAGTGATGTTTCCTTTAGCCATAGGATGAACATGTATGAGAGCATTGTGTTTTGTGGGAATGAGTGAACCTATGTATTGAAGCATTGAACAAATTAACAAATTCAAAACCAAATTAACAAATCCGAAAACAAAATAACAAAACCCAAAACTATTATTTTTGCGGGGGAGGGGGGGGGGGGGTGTTATTTTGTTTTCGGATTTGTTAATTTGGTTTTGAATTTGTTAATTTGTTTTCAGTTTTGTTATTTTGTTTTCAGTTTTGTTAATTTGTTTTGCACTTCACGGCCACCGTAGGTGTGTGTGTGTGTGTGTGTGTGTGTGTGTGTGAGTGTTAACATTTGTGATGTGTGAGTGTGTATGTGTGTGATGTATGAGTGTGTTTGTGCGTGTGTGTTTGTGCATGTGTTTGTGCGTACATGTGTGTGTGTAGTAACTATGATGTTACTCAATATAATGTCACTCAATATAATGTCACACAAAGTTATTAACCACTTTTCAGCGCAAGTGTTTATCACAGCTGCCTCGTTTGAGAAATCAAAAAGATATCCCTCTATAATTTTGCAATTTTCCTCAATGTCTTGAGATCACATAGGTCCGGTTTGGTGGCGATAGTATGATTCCCCTAGGTGGAGTATATCAAAATCCATTCGGTGCGTTTTGCAAACGACCCAAAATGACTTCCTGTTGAGTAGAGCCCATAACATGCAGTGCGAAAGTTGTTCAGCTCAATGAGCTCTAAATGTGTACCGGGTTTCACGTACATACGTGCAAGTGTGTATGAGCTATGCAGCAAAATCTCGTGTGAGGGTCTGGGCCCCGAACCACGTCTGGGGCCCAGACTCTCAGGCATCCCAATTTTCAGGAGTTTTTGAGCATGATAAGGCCCCCAAAAAGCCCAAAAAGTTGGGGAAAAAATCCTTATGAAAACACACACTACTCACACACTATTTTTGCTGATGCTGATGTCATAGTGCTTGGGCCCTAATAATTAATAATATGAAATAAATATCAGTCACCTCAAAGTATGTCATCGCGGTTACTGTTACACAAAAAGAGTTATTTTAAAACATTTGACAATTTGAAATTGTTCCTGCATCAGAGGTCACTAGATCAATAGCACTGGACAAATGTAAAAGGGATGTTAGATGTCTCTCTTCATTTGTTTATAAATATTATCATTTATTCTGCAGTTTTATGCAAGTACGTCATTTGTGTTACTCATTTTGTAATTATAACTTGAAAAATTGGACATAAAAACTGATTACATCTAATAATTCATTTTGACATAATTTAAAACCATGTGGTCTTACACATGAAAATCATTTTGTAAATAGCGATATAGTGTGTATTAGAGAATAAAACACAAGTTATTACATGTACTACTCTTTGTGGATTGTTGTAGTTGGTTTTTCGGTAATAACTTACTTTTAAACTTTATGACTCTTTGTGAATTCATAAAGTTTAAAAGTAAGTTATTGCTATTAAAGAAGTTCTAGGTGTGGAAAAAAACATTTCAGGAGATTATTTTGACCCAAATTCCACCTTTTCTGTAGAATAACCCTAAGTACACTGTGGAACAGATGTGCTGAGTCAGCGCATGCGCATTTGCCTCTTCGCGTATTCTCTAAGAGGGGTGGGGCTAAATTCATCGTGCGCGCGCAAACACTCTGAGCATCATGGCGGCTGCCATCGAAAGTTTGCTGTCAGAGATAACCGAAGCGGAGGATTTCGTCGAGGCGCTGAGGAACCTTCGGACGGCTGTTTTGGCGACTCCTGTTAGCTCTCTGAGGGAAACCATAACCGTTGCACAGCTGGGAATAATTTTCTCCCTGCTGAACACAAATGACAAGTATGTTGTTTTTTCAGATAGCTGAGTCAGTGTCTGCTTTCCCATATCTCACTATTTGGCATCAGCTGCAACTCATAGGGGGTTAAAGTTCTTCATTATATAGGAAAGAGTCCAATCCTAAATGTATGAAATCATACTCGAACCCATAATGCACTTTTAAATGTTGTAGCAACCAGTAGTTTATTCCTTAATGATCATAATGGGCTGGTGAGGGTGTGACAGGTGTTTGTATTTAATGGATGCAACAAACCTGTAATGTTAATGTACAGAGCAGAATCCCACATGGATCCCTGTTGAACGTCTCATGCACTAGAGTGTAGAGTGTTTACGCCATTAATTCATATGTATAACACTGATTGTGTTAGTAGGAAGCTGAATCACAAATTGTCCCTATTTAACAAATAGTATACTGTGCATTTTAAAGAAATGGGAATATGTACCAAGAATGGCTCTCTACTACCAAAACCAGCGACTGTGTAGTGGTGCAAAACTCTTTATAGTGTAATACACAAGGGGAAGCCATTATATTAATGTACTAGTAGTTACCCAAGATGTTATAATGTACAAGAAGTTGCCCGAGTATATCCACCTAATGATCATCTGGTAATCAAATGTTATTAATATTATTACCTCACAGTATGACATAAAGGTTGATGACGCTGCCTACTATTACTTTCATCGTGGAATGCCTGTGACACACAAACAATGGAGGCAGGCCATAAACAGAATTTGTGTTTTAGATAGATAGATCCAGGGGTTGGACAATGAAACTTGTGAAAGTGTGAAGACTGGTGACAGAGTGGTTTGATGAATATAAAAGTGAAGTTGAACATCTCCCATGGCCCGCACAGTCACCAGATCTAAATATTATTGAGCACTTTGGGGTGTTTTGGGGTGCTCCGAAACGTTTTCCTCCACCAGCGTCACATAGTGACCTGGCCATTATTCTGCAAGAAGAATGGCTCAAAATCCCTCTGGACACTATGCAGGACTTATATCTGTCATTCCCAAGACGAATTGATGCTGTATTGGCCACAAAAGGAGGCCCTACACCATACTAATTAATTATTGTGGTCTAAAACCAGGCGTTTCAGTTTCATTGCTTTCATTGTAGATAGTCAATCTTACAGGTTAATATCTTAGTTGGAATTCCCAAACAGAGCTAACTGATGTCTTTAATACCTAAGCCCTCATTATGTTTAAACATGACGGATTTGTGTGTTTATAGGGAGCAGATAGAAGTCTGTGTGGAGATTCTGAGACGGATCTTGGAGATATTGGACCCTGCACACCTTGCTCGCAACTGCAAAGTAGAGCTCCAAAGTGGACTTAACCATCCGGATAATTCAGTCAGAGTTCTTGCTCTCACTCAGGTCTGGAGTTTGTTTCACAATGCATTCACGAGATATGTTCTGTTCACTGTTTTCACTGTTTCACCGGTGTGTGTGTGTGTGTGTGTGTGTGTGTGTGTGTGTGTGTGTATAGCTTGGGCGGGTCCTGGGCAATGCTGAAGGGATTGCAGAGGTGATGAATAACCCTGAGATCCTACAAGATGTTATCGAGTGCATGGGGACAGAAAGTATAGGGGTATCTAAAGAGGTAAGAAGGGCAGTTTCTGTTGTTCATCCTATACAGTTGCACATTCTAGTTTTGTTCCAGTTTGTTCCTGAGAATCTTTACCTTCTAGGGATGGGTATTTGAACTGTTTTTTTTATTTTTTTTTAATTTTTTTTAATCCTCATTTTTAAAAATACAAAATACAAATATACCAAATGAGAAAATTTTACATTATGAATCACCGAAAACTACCCTAGATTCAGTGTCTCTAAAACAGAAAATTATCTAGAACCAAAAATGACAAATATGACCATGTTTTTTCTTCATATTCTGTAATTTTCTTTTGGAAAAAAAATCCAAAAATTACAAAATACACTGATCGGCCATAACATTGCCACCACTGCCAAAACTAAATAAGCTAGAAGCCCATCTCTCAAGGCCCATCTATACCCATGGGAACCAAAGGCCAACCCATACAGTCCGATCCCTCAGAAAAGCCAGTGTAGCACAAACCGCCAAAAAAGGTAAATGATAATGACTTCCAGAACACCCAGTGTCGCAGCCTGCGATGCATCCATGCATGCATCTTCCTTCAGGCAAAGAATTCAGTGTTTTTGATCTGGCCTCCAAGCTCCATAGATCTCAATCTGATCAGGCACCCATGGGATGCACCAGACAAACAGCCCGAGCCACAGAGGTTCCATTCTGCACCCAACAGCACTCAAAAGACCAGCCTCTAACATCCTGGTGTCAGATATCACAGCATATCCCAAGAGCTCCCATGGAGCTATATCCCAAAAGTTCAAAGCCACCTCAGTGGCACAAAGGGAATCTAAATATTAGATGGTTTTAATGTTACTGGTTTTAAGGTTATGGCTGATCGGTGGATGTTCAAATATAACAAAATTAGATTGTGTGAATATAGCTAGTGTAGTATATTAGTATTTTCAAAAAAAGCTTGGCTTAGAAATCACGGTTTTCTTACTGTGATACATATCACCTGCTTGAGTCTGATATTCTAGAATATACTAAAGTATTTTTTTCAGTTTACATTATTAGAATATTATCTAATATTACCTAACCAAGTACCATACTGTGAATTCTAAGTATAACTCGTATGTAGTTATTTATACTCGGCTCCAGTTCGGTTTCTGTTCAGCACTTTTCTAGTGTATGTTTCCAGAGTTCTGTCAGTTCTGATTTAGTTTAGGATCTTAACCTAGTGAAGTCCTAAAGAACTCTGATCCTACTCGGGTATGTAAGGATATTGAGCTGTTGGTTAAATAAGCTTGGTGCTATAAAATCTTTCATTTCTTGAAGAAGTTAACCTAGAGTCATTGCTCACTGCTGGTATTCATTTGCATATTCATATTTTGTAGGCAATATCTGCCCTCAGCAAGCTCAGCAACACAAAGGCAGGGCTTGATGCTCTGTTCCGCTCTGATTTGTTACAAAAGCTCAAAGATGTGATGGCCATCAGTGACATCGTCAGATACAGAGTGTATGAGGTGTGCATCAATTCTTTCACTGCCTTTCGTTTTGCTTTTGACTGTTTTCATCCTTTGTGTCTGTACAGTGGCTATGATGTCCCTTCATCTGCTTGTTCACTCACATGTCGCATGTACTTACAACCCAGTATAAGTATATATGTATATATCTTGTGTGTGAGCAGCTGGTGGTGGAGATCTCATCCATGTCCCCTGAATCACTGGGTTATTGTGCCAGCAGCAGCTTCATCACTAAATTACTTGAGGAGCTGACTGGAGATGATGTTCTCATCAGGTAACACACACTTCACAAACACTCACACAACATTTACACGTAGTATGTATTAATCAAGCCAAGTAGGGTTTTATTTATACCTTTACAGCATGTGTATTATTATCATAGCTTTTTATATGTTGGTTGATTGTTCAGGACATGTATTACGATTGTATTGTGTACCACAGATCGCTCACATTGAGTTTCTCTCCTTCAGAGCGACAGCTATACAGATGGTGACCAGCCTGGCTCAGAGCCAACATGGCCGTCAGTATTTGTCACAGCAGGGAATCATGAACAAAATATCCAACATGATTATAGCTGCAGACTCCGATCCATTCTCAAGCTTCTACCTGCCAGGTGTGTGTACAGTATGTGTGCATGCGTGTGTGTGTGGCATTTAAAAAGCAATAAAGTCCATTACTTCCATTCTGGTTAAATGTGTGTGTACAGGCCTGGTGAAGTTCTTTGGAAACCTGGCCATCATGGACAGCCCACAACAGGTGTGTGAAAATTACCCAGCATTCCTGAACATGGTGTTTGCCATGGCAATGTCGCCTGACTCCACACAGATTCCTGTTGCCCTGGATACACTAGGATTGCTGGGCGGCACTGTTGAGGGCAAACAAGTTCTGCATAAAACAGGTGTGTGTATGTTTCAGACTTTGCTGCTGATGTGTGTATTTTGTGTTTGAAGGTTGCATCGTCTGTACCGGATATGTGATGTTTGCGCATGTGATCATTTGTGATCTGCTTCTCAGGTGAACAGTTTAAAACTGTGGTAAAGCAAATGAGCCAGTTAGCCCAAGATGGAGCTACTGAGCTCAGAGTGAGGAGTCTGGATGCCATTGCTCAGCTACTCACACTGCCAGTATGTATAAGTGTCATTGTGTGTGTGTAGTGTATGTGTGCTGTGTGTGTAGTGTGTATGTGTACCGTGTGTGTAGTGTGTATGTGTACTTGTGGGCTAGGAGTTTTGTTCCAGTGCAGACTGTAAATCACTATACGAAACATCATTGGCCCTGTTCTCTCTGCTTTTAACCAGAACATTGAATGCTCTGCATCTGTGAGCTCATGAATACTGAATAAGCAATGTGTGTGTGCATTTCACAAAGGTCGAACAGCAGACTGATGACCTGTTGCTGCTAACAGAGTCGTGGTTCTGCTCTCTGAGCTCCGATCCAATGGAAATGATCAGGAACATCAGCACCCAGCCATTCCCTGAGTTACACTGTAGCGCACTACGCATATTTACTGTGAGTTTATGTCAAGTTTTTATATCTAAAGCACGCTAAACTGGGTGTACTCGCATAACAATAATAGATGGTCCAGGTGCAGACCATGACTTGTATCACACCAAAGGAATAAAACCTTATGGGGTATGCTGTAGTAGGGAAATAATCAAATAGGAAAGTGAGGAGACCTGCAGTGTAATACTCAAACACTGTTATTTTCCAAAATAATAAAAGTACATCCAAAATGTTTTGCTCCTACTACAGCAATCTACCAGTTATGATAACTTGTTACAATCAGTTGTTCGTACTGCATCTCTTTTCTTTCTCTCGAAATCGATAAAAAAAATTAAGAAAAGAAAGCTTTTGCACTGAAGACTTTTATGTCTGAAAACCTTATTATATTAACTAAAATCCTTCCTGGTATTTTGGTCCACAGGCGATCGCATGCCAGGCCTGGGGCCAGCGAATGATGGTGTCATCACCAGGATTTGCTGAATGGGTGGTGGAGCGCTCAGTTAGTAAAGGGAAGGAGGCAAAAGACTGTAAATTCGAGCTGGTCGGCGCGCTGCTGAGCTCATCTAGCACACAAGAAATCTTCGGCGCTCAAAATTACTTGAAGCTGAAAACTTACCTAAGGGAGGGACCATACTACGTCAGTGCCGTAGCGTCCGTCACCACTGAGGGAGCAGACTAATGCTCGAGCTGAATGTTTATTCATTTTCTTTTAAGTTGTTTATTTGCAGAAGTGGATAAAAACTGTCTCTCAATCAATTGATTGATATAAAAACATAAACACACACACAAGCTGACCAGTTATACCCATTCCCCTGAAATCCATTTAGTCATTGTTCCTTGTGGGATAATAACCCTCAGTTCTCACATTATCTTTGCTTTTCTGTTTCAGTATTTAATTGTTTCCACAAAAGCAAGCAACTTTTTACTTACTAAGTTTTTTTCTAAGGGACCCTTTCAACAGCACTACTAACATTTAAATTTCGTGAGTGGGATTCAGGAAACACTTATACTACAGACCAAATCTCCAGGACAGAATGTCCAAAATCTTCTCAATTCTGTAGTCTTACCAATATCTTTTCGCATTGAATAAACAAATACACAGTGAATAAACAAATACACATCCTATGACCACAGTAAGATCTTTTCCTCAGAAACCCATTGGTAGCCATCTGAGCAAGTGAAGCCTAAAAAAAATGCTGAAGTTATTTAATAAAGTGTGCTTACACATGTTTTACAAAATAAGTGTACCTCATCACAAGCTAGTAGATATTTATATGAGGGACGTTCGAGTCACATGGATATTTTAGATTGTGCAGAACAACAGATCACAATTGTGAGTGTAAAAACTCCCATTATTTCTCTATATAATACATTGCTACACTACGCTGCTTTGCTACTGCTGATGTATCCATTCCTGGGGAGGTTTAGATATTTTGATAGACTATAAAATAAGTTGGCGACTAACAGTTTTATAAGAATTTTGGAAATTTTCAGAAATAGATATGCCACGACTTCAAGAGATAAACTGTTTAACAGTGCTCACAGTGTACAGTGTATTAAAATTTATTCCAAGTGTACATCTGCGTTTATCTTATACACTTTGTCAAAATCACTGGTTTGTTTTAGCTGTTGTGCAAAATTGATTGATTTATTGTCTGTTTTTCTGTGTATATAAACCAAGTGTGATTTCTGAGTCACTTTGGTTGTCAGGTTTGATCTTGTTCTATTCACAATCAAAAATCCCAGTTTGACTTGAATGTCCCTCATACATATGCATGTAACATCTTTACACTATACATAGGAATATGAAAAATTGTCACAAGATTTTGAATTAAATACAAGTTTTGATATGCACTTTGAAAAAGCAAGACAACAATTTGGCTATTACACACAGCTGAACAAATCCACCATTTTGGATTCAGTACTGAAAAATCCTCTTTCCTGCTCATCATAAAGGACAGTGGATTTTGGATTGTTTATAAATAATTACTTTCATAATCAGACCTAAGGAGTCTCATGAGAGGAATTTCTCCAACTAGGAATAGTTGTAATATTTAACTTAAGCATTTTGTGTTCTGTATTCTTAGTAGATGACATTTTTGACACATTGTGCAGAATAACACATTTATGAGAGTTGAAAACTACCCATATTATTCTATATAGTCCCTGCTACACTAATGTATAGAGCTTGGATACCATCAACGTGGACAGTTTTGTCAGTCACCAGAGCCATGATCAGAATGTCGGCTACACGTCTGAAACCCTGGCCTCCCAGGAACTCCTTTAATGGCCCAAATGTGAACATGACTTGGAGCAAGGTCATGACCGTATGTGACAAGAACTCCCAGCCGAGTTCTTGTGCATTTAGTGTTTATGAATGATTGTGTGTACAGTTTTCACAGACAAGTTACTGTATTTGTCAATTTTCAAGGATCAGGCATTTCACTCACTGAATGTTTACTGAATGTGAACAACTGCAGTTGGCTTTGAGCCATGTCACCCGGGATCGGAGTTCCATAATGTTTCATATTCTCAAGAGTTAACTTAACTACAAAAGAACAACAGGGTGCTTCACTAACAAAATATAGATATTTAGCAAAAAATAGATACTCAGCAAAAAAAGAAACGTCCTCTGACTTTCAACTGTTTTTACTTTCAGTAAACTTAATGTGTAAATATTTGT
>JAQMYL010000011.1:17879130-17890268 GCA_030014365.1 Clarias pachynema | reverse complement strand
CTGAGAAATGTCTATGTTTGAGCGGCGTGTAAGGGGTTAATCACAGGCGCCGAGTGCCCGCCCCCAGGCCCCGCCCCAGGCCCCGCGAGGCGAGAGGAGGCTCAAAAGGTAACTCATTTAACAAAAATAATTTAATCAAGCACCTAAAATCCCAACACGACAACGAGTTAAATCATGTTTTTATTAAGTAGCCTACTCGGTATCGGTGAGTACTGAAATGCAAGTACTCGTTTTCCAAAAAAGTGGTATCGGTGCATCCCTAATTGTCATTATTCACAATACAAGGAATAACGGAGATGACGGAGATGACTGACTGAGATGAATCAAGTGCATTACAGTGCCATACATTCTTATTTTAAAGTCTTTTCTCAGAAAAAAGGTATTTCAAATGACTTTAGGTATCAAAAAAAACTTAATAATCTCAATTAAAAAGTATATTAGAACATAAATTCATATATTTTCGTGTATTAATTTGTCACATGACTAGGGTGAATTATAATAGTAATAATATATTTGATGATAATATAATGTATTTAATAATAATAATAATAATATGAATTTTTGATTGTGGTGTTCTAATATATTTGATAGAGATTATGTAGGGGGGGTGGGGAGGGGGCAATCCCTGGCAGGGTGGCATTTTAGCGCATAACATGCATTAAAATAAATAATTATACAAAAACACTAAAGTTGTGCAACTTAACTTTCAGAACTAAAAGTTTCAAAATTTACAGCTGACAATTTCTGTCGTTTTTCTCTTGCTGCTTTCATCATCTCTTGGCTCCCTGATATTTTTATTGCTCCCTTCCATTTTGCAGCTCGCAACAGAACGCTCCCTCACATCAATACACAGCTAACTGTTTGCGTCTCCTCCTGCTTTTTGGGTGATGTAAGCGCTTCTTCCTCGTTGGTGTTTACTGGCGGCTTGCATCCGGAAGCATGCTGTGTCACGCCAAACAAATAATTGCGCAAAAACATAACGCAAGCTTTTAAAATTAATTAAATGAAGCTTTGAGGCAGAAGATTTTGCCTCGATCGTTTTTTAAATCAAATTACTCGAGGAATCGTTTCAGCCCTAAAACGAACCTAAATCTTACCTGTGCAAACTGGGAGGGGTTATAGAAAGTCACGCCCCCGGTGGGTGGAGCTCCCTGGACAGGTAATTCTGTAGGGACCTATTTTTTTTTAAAAAGAAGAAAAAAAAACAAAAAAAAAAACACAGGTATTATGGTATGAGCATAGTGTAGAAACACACACACACACACAAACAAGGGATTTATGTACGTATAGTACAACTAGATAACCACTTTGGACAAATCTGAAATAAATATTTCTAAGAAATATTTCTATCATAAATGTAAACTTTATTTATTCTAAGTCAACGCCTAGAACCATTGTCATTATGTACAGGCTACTCCAGAAATATTGTAAACAAATATTTTTGGCCACACCAAAAGCTATGTAAAATAATATGGTTCAGGGTGAGCCTCTTTTCCTCAGCAGGAAAATTCTACTGCTGACTATTTCCTGTTTCTCTTCAATATAAATGTGTCCTGGCACATCAAATCAGGTACGAAGTCGCATTTTGGGTGATTTTAGTTATGCATGTTTTCAAATTTGTGGTTTAATAAGCTGCATTTTGATACCAAGTTTATTACTATACGATGCCCGTGTGTGAGTTTGTTTACGAGGAGGACCTCGGGGAAACTCTTAATGGAATCCTCATTTAAATATTCTAAAAATAGGATTAACAGGATTTTATGTATTAAGAAAGAGGGAATGTTAGCCTCATTTTGACACCAGGTTTCCCCCGCTACCTCTAAAAATAAAAGCAGTGCGGATTTACAGTGAAAAATTTCTTTCTTTGACAGCTGAAGTAATCATCTTGGATAGTGTTCATTATAGTGCTTTATAACAATGTTTAGGATTAAAACTTTCTCAATTCTGTTGAAAGGTCAGAAAGATACGCTATTTCATTAACATGTTTTTGCTAAAATCGGTACATTTCACCTACTGCACACTATTGGACGTCTAATCTATGTTACTTAATACCAGACTTGATATGACGGGTCACATATACTGTATGCTGATAATTTAGTTAGCTTTAGAAATGCCGGCACATACCGGCACTAGTCACATAACCGTGAACACAACGATCTTTGGATCAGGTAATGCAGATATCTATGTGTACTATACAGACCATGAAGACTTAAATAAACAAATAAATAAAAATCAGTGGATGCCACATCATGAGCTCCTGCTAGTCATTGTAATACATCAACACGTCCGCCGTACGGGAAAGGAACAGATGTGATCAAAACCAATACAAATCTATGGAGGGAGATACATGACTACAGAAGCTTCAAGAAAGATGTCCTGTTTAAGATGCACGAGTCAAAAATTATACGCACTCAGAATATTTTAAAAACATTCAATATTATCAAAAAGAACTGAAATTAGGTCAAGAAATTGTGTCTTTTCTATAAGTTAATTAAACAAATTCTAATAAAATCAGAGTGCAAATAATTTTTGACTCACCCCCGTCCAATTAGTAAGTTCACACCCCACCGTGCTCTGTGGTACAGGATTAAAAAAAAAAAAAAAGCTAAGCATGTCCAGTTGATCTCATCGGATCAAAATGACCAAAAGCATTTAACCAAAGGTTTATGTACATCCAGATGTGAGGAACCCTGCAGATATATAGGTGACGGCACATAACTGTAATCTCACGTAGCCAGAACCAGAGATTATCATCCAAACTTTGACTTTGTTTTACATGTTTCATGTTCTCTTGCTTTGAGGTGTGCAGATATTTATAAAAAGTAAATAAATAAATACTTGAGAGTCTAATTTCAAAAGCCAGAGTAGGAAAGGCGGTGCTATTGATGCAGCTGGTGTTGCTCGATGTGGCATCTACCCTTTTATATTCAAGATACAGCACTAATAGATACAAACTACTGATGCTGATTGTTAACATGCAGGGGAGACGGCGTTAGTGTGCGCATGCTGGATGGGAAATGAGCAGGATTACTCAGTGCTGCACCAGCTCTGCTCCCAGCCAATCAGGGAGCTCGGAGCTGGGCAGGTCAGAGCTGAGGACGTTGCTGGAGTTGTGTCAGAGAGTGGAAGTGGAAATGCTGTCTGTGTGTCTGTTTGGGCGGTTGTTTGAGTGCGTGTGTCAGAGAGAGAGAGAGAGAGAGAGAGAGAGAGAGAGAGAGAGAGAGAGAGATGGTATGTGTAGTAGTGACACCCAACTGGTGGTACCTGGTTTAAATGCCGACTCACTTCTCGTGATAAAGAACTCATTGAACTAGAACGTGAGAGCTAGAACAGCAGGAAAAATCAAACACCACAACAGCGAAATTAATCCCATGCAGAAATCGGAGTGTCAATCAAGACAGAACCTAGACATCAGAGCCATTTTTCATTCACAGGCTCACCACTGTGTGTGTGCGCGCGTGCGTGCGTCACACACTTCGACATCCCACCCCACACACACACTCATGCACAAATGCAATTTTACAGGTATTTGGGATTATAAACACTCGTAAGCAAAGTTAGTTTCCATAAATGGTCCACGTTGCACATGATAGATAATGTGTTTGGAAAATGTGTGCAAGTGTATGAAACAGAACAGATTAAAATTCCTTTTCAATTGTCATAATGTTTATATAAAAGTATGTTTAGGATCTCAGGTTCTTCTTTTCAGTCACGTAAAGGAAGATTTTTGAGAAAAATCAGTTTCTAAGCATTCTGGCTAAATCCAGAAAATAGCATGACATCTTTATTTAAACGTTATCTACATTAAAAGCAAATAGAATTTTTTTTTTTTTACATGGCTGTTGTGTTCAATTTAACTCTAAAACAAATTCAAAGGCTGCATCAATCTGGATAAAAAAAACAACAAAAAAAACATGTACTTTAATCCATTTAATGCGCTCATCTTTGATCTTTAATTACAGCACACAATGTGGTAGCCAGTCCAGGTGTGAAAAAGATTCCTCATGCCCCCAGAACCAGGATAACCTGGTCATTCAGTACATTCAGGTCGTCAGCTGATTTAATTTTATTGCCACATAACATTGATGGGTCTAGACCCAACCTACTGAAGCTAAGCCAGATCATAACACTGCATTCAGAGACTTGGAAAGTGGTTTAAGATTCAATTATTTGTCACATGTACCTTATAGCACAGCAAAAAAAATTCATAAAAACCGGGGCCAGTGCGCAGGGTCAGCCAGGATACAGTGCCCCTGGAGGTGATAGCGTTAACAGTCTTGCTCAAGGGCTCAACAGTGATGGCTTTTGGTGGTGCCGGGGCTTGAACCCTCGACATTCCAATCAATAACTCAGAGCCTTAAAGCCAATCTGACTGTAACAGGTCTGGAATAGGGCCAATCTGGACTCATCAGACCACGGGATCTTTTTCCATTATTCCAAAGTCTAATCTTTATGCTGCATAGTACGGTAACTTTTTTTCCCCCTCTAACTAGCTTTTTTTTTTTAATTGACTGATTCATTTTATTTTTATAAACACAGCAGTTTAGTCGCAATCCTGCAAGGTCTAATCTTGTGCGTGTGGAAATTACTATTAAACAGATTTCTACTGTCTTTTCTTTTTTACGGTGCAACTTCAAGTGTTCTCACACTCATTTGTGATCAGTTATGGTTTTTTCCAACCACATTACTTACAAAAAGCTGAAAGTTAACTTTGAATCATCTTTAACAGTTCTTAACTAGTTATTTGATTATTATTATTATAATTATTATTATATATAAACATGAATTAAAGTTTCTAATTACTAGTGGAATGACGAGTGGAGTGAGCGGGATAATATTAATTGTATTAATGTGATCACATGTTATAAAATCTGATGGAACTGGCTGGAAGTTTTAGGTTAAAAGTAGAAGTATTAACTGAAACTATTGGCTTAAAGGTAAATTAAATAATTTGCAGAGTGGCAGTGCAGTGGGGCAAGTTGCTGGACACCACCAGTGACTCAGGTTCGATCTGGAGGTCTGGTGAGGGTGCACAAGATTGGATTTTACTACATTATTTCAACTTATTTAATTCATGTGTAACATATGTTTCTCAATTAAGTAAATTTGATGAGCTTATTTTATCCTTTACTGAATGCTACATAGACCCTGAGGTATATTTTGATGGAAAACTAATATTCTAGATACATATTAATTAAAAAAAAATTTATTGTAAAGTTTATGATTTAAAAACCTTAAACTGTGAATTTCTTCATTTATACTTCGTCTGATTAAAAACATTGCCATGTTTTCCCAGCCTCATATAGGGAGGACAAATATGAAAACTGCACTTATAACAGCAAGATAATAAGCTCATGAATATTTAACTGAACTTAATCATTCTTTTTAGTAACTGAAATGAAACTAGCTGGATATGGAGAGCCCGAGTGTAAAGCAGTGAGTGCAAAAGTGTGTTCCACGTGTCCCAATCCATAAATATGCATGGTGGCGTGTGTGAGATTGAACATGCAACGTGTGTAAATATTAAGCTGAGTATCTAAGTTGACCATGGATGCATGTTCATGGCAGAGAGGACAGAGCATGGTGCAATGAACTGGTCTAAAAATTCTAGGAGAGGTGAAAGGTCATGAGGAAAGGGTTACTTTACCTCTCCTGACT
Source organism: Clarias pachynema (assembly GCA_030014365.1). NCBI lineage: Eukaryota > Metazoa > Chordata > Actinopteri > Siluriformes > Clariidae > Clarias > Clarias pachynema. The sequence continues at coordinate 17,884,610 of JAQMYL010000011.1, read as the reverse complement.
GAGCACCTTCTCGACCCGAGGGCAAGAGAGCTGGGTTGAACATCTGATTAAAAAAATAAAGAAAGAAAGAAAATACATACACATCAATTAAATTATCATAAAAATAAGAAAACATACACATTTTGTAATAGTTTGGAAAACTTGTTTAGCAAAAACATTGAATGTACAGCCTGGTGTGGCAAAACAAGTAAAGCGTTTGCGCTGTCATCAGATCACAAATTACAATCCTGACAACACTAACGATGCCACAGGCGTCTGTAGACAGGAGTCTAGACAGCAAAGATTACGTACTCTCTCTCTTCACTGTCAATCATACTCTTATTAGCCAAAGGTGCAACTAGAGACTTCACGTGTGTTGGAGGAAATATGTAGAGCCTTCACCCTCCCCCAGTTAGTAGTAGTTACAGTCATGTTTAAAAGTTAATGCCCCCTCTTTTAATGCTATGCTTTTTCTGTAAAAACATAATAAAAATAATCTGATCGTAGCGGGTCTTAAAATTAGGAAAATGCAACCTCAGACGAATAACAGAGAACTTTTTTTTTCCACAGTCCCATTATTTAGCAAAAATTAAGCCAAAAAGCAAACACACGTGAGCAATATTAAATACCCCTTTCCTGCTTCCACAGGATTTAAGAGGGTAAGTTGAAACCAATCAGCAGGTGTGCAGACCTCTATAAAAGCAGAAGTTTGGGCAGTTTGCTGGTTTGTATCATTAAGATGTGGGTTAACACAATTCCAAGAGGAACCGACATAAGCAATGGTCTTAGAGAAGCCCACTGTGGAAAGAGTTACAAAACCAAACAATTTGGAGTTCAACACTGTACAGTGAGAAAAATTATTAGTAAGTGGGAAGCATTCAAGAAAGTCGCCAATCTTCCCATGAGAAGACGTCCCAGCACATTCACCCCAAGGTCAGACCGTACAATGCTCAGAGAAATACAGAAAACAAGAGCTACTCAAGAGCTTAGACCCTACAGGCCTAACTGTGCATTTTAAATGTTCAAGACTTAGTATTGCCCACTTGCTTTTTTCCCGTACATTTTTGTTAAATAAATTATGGCACTGTGGGGAATTGTTGGTTAAATGTGATTTTTATTATGTTTTTACACACCAAAATAAAAAGAAAAATACAAAAAAAAAAAAAAAAAAACAGGATTTAAAGAAGGGGTGCTAATTTTTGAACATAGCTATAGGTGACTAAGACCAAATGATAGTAATAATGGGGAAATATTTAAAGAACACTGTACACACTTCCTTTTTTATTTTTATTTTAAGAAAGCGCGCATCTTTGCATAAATATCACAGAAAAATGTCTCGGGTCAAATTTAACCTGGATGGTGTGTGTGTGTGTGTGTGTGTGTGTGTGTGTGTGTGTGTGTGTGTGTGTGTGTATATACACACTCATACCTGTGGAACTGTTGCGTTGGGCTGAATGTGTTCTGTGTTTCCATTGCTGTCTGGAACACTTCCCTCCATTGGTTGCTGGTCATCTGGTGCTGAAAATGATTTACAACACATATAATTAATCATAAATACACACAAGGAACTACAATGACATTCCCCAACAAACACCCAACAAACCACATTCTCTATCACACACACACACACACACACATCTTGTATTTCAGCTTGTATCTCTCTCTATCTCTGCAAGCAAAACTCTCAAATTCTCCAGTTTTACTTTCTTTTCAAAATGATTTTGATCATGCCAGTCCAGAATTATCAGATGATGCCAGTCCTACATAACTCTATTATAGGGGTTGAAACAGTTGTGATTGGAGCAGTCGGATATGGGTAACATCATGCAGCCGAGCCACGCATATATGAATCCAAGTTTCATCTACAGTATGTGCATAAAGCTTTCACACAACTGCCGCTGATTTCACCATTTCACTCTTCCATCGTTTAAAACTACAAAAACCTGTAAAAACTACAACACCCACTATAATGTGAAGCCTACTTTGCGACTCTCAGTTTCAGAAAACAGTGATGTCACATGCTTTAATAGGAACAGTCCAACTCCTACTAAAATAAAAGTAGGAATCTTCTTTATGAACTGTCCTACTCGAAGCTAGGAATATTCTCAGTCCTAAATTAATTTTGAGCGCAATTCCTAGGAGCGATTCTTAGATGCGGAGTAAATACGATCCCAAGAGAGAAATAGAAAGATACAGAGGAATGGAATGAGAAAATGGGGGAAGAGAAAGAAGTAGAAATGAATGTGAGAGATGACGATGAGGGTGCAGCTGGGTCAGAGCGAGGGATGGGGCAGGGCTGATGGTGAGACAGATGTTGGTATGATGGTATGATTTTTATTCTCTGCTCATATAAATTACAGTGCAGAAATAAACAATTTCACTAAGTAAACAAACAATTCAGAATAAAAATGCAGTGATTGATATGAAGGGGGGAAAAAAAGAAAATAAAAACCAGTGCTGGGAGACATAGCAAGCTTTCATGTGACTGCAATCTGACTGGGCTGCAGTACTGCCGCATGCTACCAGTACTGAGTAGGACACTAGCAAAACACAAAAGAATCCATCTGGAAGATACGATGAGAACATTTGTGTGTCGTCACCACATTCAAAACCATTTCCTTCTTGTGGGTTGTCTTGCTCTTATCTTTCCATTGCACCTGTTGTCACTTTCATTTGCACTTCTGTTTAATAAATGGACAAGTTGTAACTTGGTGTTATTCTGTGATGATAAAGTGTGTTGTGTGTGTGTGTTTTTGAGTAGTTTATTTTGTACAGGCAGGTACAGCCAGAAATAGTAACTAAACAGTGAGCGATATTCAAGACCGTCCTGTGCACACACACCCCATACCTGCAGTGGGAACGAAGAGGTTCGCAGGCATAGCCATGGGTGCAAGTGGAGCAAACAGATCAGCGGGCGGAGCAACAGCTGGTGTAGGGTTGGAATTACGCCGACCAGGATTCAACACATCCACATACCGAGCCTTAGTGCCTAAGAGCAAAACAGAGTGACCATGTTTATTTCTTATCTATAAACTTTTATTTTTAAGGTCACGGGCAGTTGTATAAGCATTTCACTGCATATCATACTGTGTACGTGACAAATAAAATTTGAATTTGATTTGATTTCATATGAAGTACAACCCAAATCAGTGAGGTCATCCTTAATAGCTCTCACTTTATTCAGCATCTTCAAACAGGAAGATGTCCTCACAGAAGAATTACACAAGGATATATAGACAATATAAGTTAGGAGAAAAACGTTGTGTCATTTGGGCGAGTCCTTCCTGGTTTTCCTGGTCTCAAGACCCTATGTCTACACCTACACTACATTATGCCTTTCAGAAACTAGCTTGCTACACACTATTTAAGAAACCCATCTTAGGAGTCTCAAAGCATATCCAAGTGCTGCTTGTTGCTTGATTACACTAGATTGTGTACAGTCCTGAAACGTCACATCCTGTGTTACATGAAAGACATTTTCTGCACAATTATGCAAAAATGTGCAAAGAGCAAATATACAAGTGACTCACCTGCTTTCCTGGAGAACATATTAACAGGTGGCCCCACAGGGGGTCCGCCCATTCCAGGCCCGAGCCCCATGTTACCCATTGGAGCTTTTGGAAATATGGAGGGAGGAGGGGGAGGTGGCTTGCTCTAAACACAAAAAGCAAGAAATGTGCAGACAATTTAATGCAACGTGCAAGGGAATGTGATGAGACTGTAGTGCAATTATTTTTAAAAAAAATAATAATAATAAAATAAAATAAAAAAGTCACACACACCTCCTCCTCTGGTTCATCGAGATCCACCCATCTTTGCTTGTTTTCATCCCAAACAATCTGTGAAAGAAATAATTAAATCATCATTTATTTCGAATCACCGCACTACTCAAAATCCTGTCCATAATCCCATTTTGAACCGACTTCATAAAACCATGAAGAAAAACTGAGAGAAGGGAATCCCAATCACACAGCTTATGGGAATATCGCGCCGTTGTTGAGCCTCCGCATTCTGTATATAAGTAATGAGGCGGGTTGGGTGTAGCGTATGGGTGACGGAGTTCAATCAAATACATCAGCATATAAATTAGTGTTAGCCACTATAGCATTTTGGACATACCCATCACACTTAATTAGTGCTAAAGCTGTAGTACTTCAAGAACACTGAACTGAGACTGACCAGCAGTGTCAGGCAACAAGATGTACGAGTAACCTTATTTCCACCAAGTCCCACCTTCTGTGTTATGACCGGTCACAAGAATTCAGCTCCATCTATGACTGGTAAGGTCACTAGAGCTCTGAAATAGGAGCCAATCCTAGGGCGCGGAGGTGAGACTTAAGTACCTGTCCAATAAGAAATAGCAGTGAGTTGGGGAGACGAGCTCCGAACAGAATGTCCATTTAGTGAGTGATGTAAATGTGCACTGATAGCACCCCAACACTCAGTTCACCCGCCCTTGTTGTTTCAAAAGCAATGGTACGTATGGTATTTATGCAGATGCTGTTGTGGTAAATGCCATGCCTACTCTGATAGGCATTCACTGTATGGACGCAAACACAGAGCCGACTTGGCTCCGAATTTGTAGGTTCCGCGTGAATTTCAATACGTGAGGAAAAGAGCAGTACTTACTATCGCATTAATTATCGTAATGTCTGTGTGAAAGGGGCTAGAGAGTCAAAGACAGACCGAAAAAAAGGGTAAAGAGATGTCTTACAGATTTGTTCTTGTCATCTGGCAGATGAGCTTCAGTCTTGACCTTTCGGGTCAACCAGCCTAAGAAGCCGCCGCCGCCTCCTCCTCCTCCCTGAGATGAGAGACAGTAGTTACAAATACAGTTTAAGTTTAAAACCAAGTTTAAAACCAAAAGTCAGTAAGATAAGAGTTTCATTTAATGGATTTGCTTTTGATAAAATCCATGTTTTTCAAGTTTTATCATAGCTATATTTCATCCAATGCAACTCGGCATTCACAGGAGTGTGTGCACCTTTTTGGGCGAGTCCTTCCTGGTTTTCTTAGGTGCTTCCCGGATAGGAGCCTCTGGTATCGGCGGAGGAGGAGGAGAGCTCTGATTGGCTATAGAGTTGCTGCGTTCTCGTCCCGTCGAACGAGTGGACGACTCCGACGTAGTGCGAGAGCGACGTCCAGACATCTGAGCAAAAAAGGAGGTGAAGGTTGAAGTCAATCTGCATTGGCCATTTTAATAATAGGGACACTTGTACTCCTGCTCATACATGCAGTTAATCAATCAGCCAATCATGTGACATGAGCAAAATGAATCACAGTTTGATAGCTTTAGGTTTATGTTCACATCATACAACAGAGTGGCAAAAAATGTGATCTCATGTCAAAGAAATAGCATAGCATCGAGTGGCGCAGTGGTAAAGCCGCTCGCCCTATCATCCGGAGATCGCTGGTTCGAACCCTGGGTGATGCTGCTACCTCTCACAGCCGGAGGCCTAGAGAGAGCTGATTGGCCGAGCTCTCTCAGGGGGGAGGGATGA
>JAQMYL010000011.1:17857523-17872146 GCA_030014365.1 Clarias pachynema | reverse complement strand
CGCAGCACGTTAACGCCGATAACGGCCCACCACTAATATATATATATATATATATATATATATATATATATATATATGATTGTTTCTGTGGTTTCTTTCGACATTGTAAAGCAATGCTGAAGGCGTCCAAAATATGCAATAATCTCCTTTGGATAGGTGATATTGAGATATGTGTGCACGCCATGTTCTGTAAAGCCTTCATAACGTCTCTAATCCGAGGTGCTGTTAATTGGTGATTTTTGAAGCTGGTAACTCTAAATGCATCAGAGTTAAGTTTTGATCTTGCTTTCCTGGGATGGTCTTCACGAGAGCCAGTTTGGTGCTTGACGGGTTTTGCAAATGCACTTGACAATACTGTTCTTGCATAAACTATTCCAGAAATGTTGACCTAAAATAACAACTGTCTTAAAATAACAACTGACTGTTGTTGTTATATAATTACCTAATTCCATGTTGTGTTATTTCATGGTTTTGTAATCCCCAGTATTGTTGTAGAATGTAGAAAATAAAGCATTAAACAAAAACAAAGAAATCTGCAAGTGATCCCAAACTTTTGAGCAGTAGTGTATACATATTAAACCGGGATATTTATAAAAATCATGATACTTACAGAATCTAAATATAGATTGAATCAGCACCTATGTATCATGATAATACTGTATCAGATGGTCCCTGGTGATTCCCATCCCTAATCTCTAGATCTTACTAACAAAATTAGTGTAGAGAATACAGTGCTGGGGTACAAGGGGTATTCCACTAAAATTTCTAAAAAGTACAATGAACACTTTCTTACAAAGGTCCAGATAAGGAAAGAACATGACAACTACAGGCAACTTTTCTAATGCGTTAACCATTAATTATTGGTTTATGGCTTAAGACTGTTGAAACAAGGTTAGGTTTTTTTTCATGTTATGTTACCATGTTTGACCAACAACACCGTGAACTGAAAAGATAAGTCACATCCGTTTTGTTTTTTTTTGGTTGCAGAAGAAATAACTGCATACTTCCTTATCAAATCATCTTTTAAAAATTTTGTTCTCACTATCAACTTTTCACAAAATGTAGGAAAGTCACTCATTTTGACCCTAGTCTCTACCGTGCCTTCTGCTCAATAATTGTCACGTAAATGCAGGTGATTAAAAAGGCCACAAAAATCACAGGTCTGTTCATGTAGAAAAACACCAAGTCTGAAAGGGTTTACTATACTTTTTTTTTTTTTTCAAGGACTGCCTATTCACAACTTCTGTATTAAACAGTCATTGCAATTTGAACTGTACAAATCAGAGAGACCTGTGAGCGGGAGCTGAAGCTGCTCCGACGGCTGTGTGTCGATTTCACGCTGTGAACAGAGCGCTGGTCCAAGTCATCCCCGTATGGGACCCTACGGCGGACGTCATCTTCGAAACTCGAATCGTAGCCAGGAAAGTAACGCCATTGATCATCATAGGCTTCACGTCTGGGGTGATGGTCATAACTAAACAAATGTTTGGGGGAATTTTTGTTTTAACAAGTACAAGGATATAATAGTACATTTCCTAATGCAACATTTGTAGCTGCATACAGTTAGTGCAATTTAATACAATGCAATGACCATTCTTAAAAACTTATCAAGCCCATATCAAATGTTTGAAGAGGTAAACGCTTTTTTGTTATATCAAATGTTGTTGCTTTTTTTTCCGTCTATTTGACTGTTAATACTATAATTAGATAATAATATCAGAAATTACAGTATGTCTCATTGTAGACATGCCATATTTAACTAACATGTTAAACCTTATGTCAGCGTGGGCAAATACCTGTTGAAATACTGTTGGCCAAAATACGGGTCGAGTCTCCTGTAAGCCTCAGGGTCATAATTATACCAGGCATAGGCTTGTTCGTAGTAGCTTCGATAACGGGGGTCATATAGAACATTGGGGTCATAACGCTTGTTCTGATCTGTATACAAAGCAAGATCCGATACAGTTAGTTCTGACACATATACACAGAACTGTTATTTGCATTATTTCACCTATATTCTTACCCATGTACTTCCAGTAATTTACATAGTCTTCATAGGCACTGCGGTTAGATCTAGGATAATCCTCAGCATACTCCTGCCTGAATGGAGACAACAAGCAAATCAAAGCAAATCAAATTTCCAGTGAAATTGTCAACATTTTCGAATAACTGAACAGCTAAGTATAAGTAATAGCTCAGCAATTGCTAAAATAAATTGTTAAATATTTAACTTCTATGCACTAAACCCTTACCTGGAGTTGGGTCGGTCAGAGTACTGACTGGTCCTAGAACTTGGCCTCTCTGGCTGTCGGTCTGCCTCCCGGTAACCAGGGTTTGGTCCGTTGTACCGGCCATACTGGGGATCTCCCCTTCGATAAGGGTCTTCCTGCAAGTACAGTGGATCATTTCAGTATGTAAACGGAATTTAAGGCTCCATAGTTGTGCAACAGAAAAGCATTGTAAGTTTCAATTAGCCATCCACGGCCAAGAGTCCAGATAGGTCTAAGAGATTGTATACACCGTCTCCCGCTATCACTCACAGTAACACTAACCAATTGCTCATGCATGCAGGATAGAGCAAACAGTGATGTCTTAAATGTGATATGCCCTGCCTGTGCTTCTGCAGTTCAAAAAGATGCTGAGGTTGGGTTCACGTGTCTAGCTAATGCTAGCCCAACCTTTCCCAGTTAGCTACTGGATGGAAATCAAGAAACTAAAATTGAAGAAATAAATATTGGACATTACATTTACACATAAATGTGACCCCTTGGACCGCATAACGTGAATGAATGTTATTTTTCAGTTAACTGATAATTCAACAGAAATACCAATCCTTACTTTACAAATCAGGTAAATGAAAAAACTTAAAATACCTGGTAGTAGTTCTGAGTTCTTGGGTCCACATGTGGGTAAGAAGGTGGGAAGGGATTCCTTCCATTCTGGTACTCTGTATAGTAGCTGCCAAATCCAGGGCCAGAAGGCATAGGAGGTTGGGCACCATATCCATGTACAGATGGGGGACGCTGGGGGTCATGTGTACCAGTAGAATTACCAGACTGAGGAGGATATACGGAGGATTGGGTGGTTTGAGAAACAGGGATAGGCTGTGGGGGGTGTTGATATTGAGGAGCTGGATAGGGCGGATTCGAGGGACCAGAGGGGCCATTGTTAGACTGATTACTAGGTGCTCTAGGGGGATTCAAGGTTGGAGGCTGAAGTGGAGGATCACTATCTGCTCGTGCCCCTTGCTGCGCATCTTTGGTGACCTGCAAGTAGAAGCCAGCTGCATTATTTACTGGTGCAGGAGTAGAAGCTGCATGAGAAGGGGCCTGATTTGTGCTCTGTGATTGGTGCATGGAAAAATCAAGCAGTTCATAATTTGAATGATGATTCTGATTGATGGCAGAAGCAGATGAAGGAAGTTGTGAATTAGAAGGTGGAAGCGATTGGCAGTCACTCCTCGGTGATTGGGCCTTCAAAGCAGTAGGATGGACTGGTTGGAAAGGAAGCGGAGCATCTTGAGCCAGATTTAACGGACTCTGGCTTGAGGGTGGGGGAAAACAGGTTGGTGTTTGAGATAAAAGAGGAGGCGGATGATTGGCTGAGATTGGCAATTGACTAGCCACTTGAGCTTGAGATGGTGGCTGAGCAGGCACATTTGTTTCCTTGGGACTTATCTGATTGATTGTTTGAACAGGCATTGGAGGAGAATTCACTGTATAGTTAGAAGAGGGTGTGGCAATCAGGACAGGCTGGTTTAAAGTCTCTGTGGGAGGTGTGGACACTAGCAAAGAAGCATAACCCAAATTTGACTGGGAAGCTGAATCAGGTGGGATCTCTAGGTTCTCTGAGTGAGGCTGTGGATGTACCCTAGGAGGCTGCAGATCCAGAGGCCCATCTTCTGGTGGCTGGATAATCTCAGTACTGGACTTACTTGATGTAGCTATTGTAGTAGCAAGAAGAGGTGCTGCAGGTGCCAAAAGTATATTAGCACCAAGACTAGCTGCATCATTTGGAGCCCAGAGTGTTGTGGCAGGACTATCACAGGGTCGTCGCGGCCCCTGAGCTCGAGACGAAGGCCTGCGATCCTGTCCTCCAGGAAAGTAGATGGTCTCCATATTGTCTGGAGGCTGTTCCAAGTTGCCAGGTAAGACGTCAACTCCAACTTTTTCCACTACCATTCTAGCACGGTCAACTTCAGCAGGTCTAACCCCTACACTATGTGACCGCACAGGCTGAAAGGAAGAGTTCGCACTGGCCTGGAACACTCCAACTGGCTTTGGAGGGCTGGGTGTGGGGAAAGTAGGACTTGGCTCTGGGGCAGGAGCAGAATCTATCTGTTCAAAGTAACCACCAGCAGAAGGTTGGGAGGCTGGTGTATCAGGGGGCCGGGGGCTTTCTTGTTGGATAAATGTCCCGACAACTCCCTGATGTCGGCGAGGAGGGTGACTGCTGCTACTGTGGGGGGCATGACCACTACTGTGACTGATATTGCTATAGCTGGATGAGACGCTTGCAGATCGTGCTGGACGAGAGGCAGACTCAGGTGTTTCCAAGTTAGGCCCTGCCTCATAAACATGGCTTGACGGTGGTTCATTGGGCAAAACTTCCTGATTTGGAACACATTCCAGATTCTCAACCGAGTCACATGGACCTGCAGTCACTTTGACATTCCCACCTTCAATCAAACAGGGATTAAGGGTTTCAGTAACTTCCCTGCCTTGGGGAGGGTGGGAGACCCCATTTACATGGCCCTCTCCAGAAAGAGTCTCTTCATTTTCTACATCATTGCCATGAAAGAACATGGACATTGTTCCAGGGTCAGCAGATGGAACACTATATGGAAGTGGGCAGGAACGCTGCAAGGGGTCCTGTGGAACCTGATTAAACCATGGCTCTGAGGAACCACCTGTCTGGCTTAAATAGCTCTGGGCTGGAAAGTGAGAGTTTTGTTGCTGGGACATTACAGGCTCACCCATATTCAGTAAAGTTGACTGACTATGATTCTGAGATTGTGACTGAAATGGGCCTTGATGGGACAATGGGGCAGGTGGAGGTGCCTGTGCCTGCGAGTATGCATGAAAAGGCTGTGGGGTATCACTGGTTGGCTGAAAGTAGTTCTGAACAGATGGAGGACGACTGCCATGGTCAGGCCCAGAAAGGGATGGAGCAGGTGCTGTGGGCTGAAACAGTGGCATACTTTGGTATGGTGGTGTCGAGGCTGCAGGGGGAGCATGCATTGTGCTAGAACTGAAAGGAGGGACAGAGTTAGGCAACTGTGCGATGTACGGCATTGGTTCCTGGGAGCTGAAGTAGCCAGGTTCTGCAGAACGTGGATTAGATGCCAGTGGAGGTCCTGAAGGACCAGGTTGTGGGGTGAAAAAGGTTTGTACAGGACCAGTTATTGGCACTTGTGCTCCTGATGGTGGGCCTTGAGGTGGACCACTTTGATTAAACCCTGCTGTGAGAGGGGCTTGCATAGGAAGAGGACAGCTGTTTAAAGGAGGAGTTTGGTTGCTTACTCTTGCAAATGGAGAGCCCTGCCTCCCAAAAGCAAAAGGGTCAGTCAGTGGCTGTGGAGGTGGAGTTGATGCTGCATTTGGCGCCAGTGCTCCATGCTTGTGTGGTCGATTTCTCCTGAAGGCGTTTGCGGTGGGTGGTGGCGTTGGTGATGTACCACATGCTCCAGGTGGCACAGTACTAGGATGGGGTTGCATCTCTGCTTAATAACAAAGGCCCCAAAAGAATAGAAGACACTCCCTGGGGAAACAAAACATAAGCAAACCTTGTGTCATAACAAGTATACTGTTATCTAGACAACATCTTAGCCAATTCATTTTCACAAAACAATTCTAATTATTTGTTTTTTTTTCCCCCCCATCACAAATTTCTTTAACAAGTCTAAAATACAATGCACGATGAATGTAAAAAGAAAATACTGTATTACATAGAAATAGACAAGTGGTCTAATAATTTATTACCAACACCCACCCTAAACGTGAAATGAGTGCAAGAGTGATTCACATGGCGGCACATAGCAAACCTTTAGGTCAACAACCTGTTTAACAAGGGGGCCTAGTTGTTTATGTAAAGCAATTTCAGTCAGCCATCAAGGTCACAGGCCAAAGGGAAGGGTAAACAAAAGCTTGTGGTACGAGTAGTACCCATAAAATTAATTGGGTAATTAATTACTTAATTAAAATTATTTTTTTAAGTATTATTTGCTGCACCAATGAAAAAAATCCAATAGAAAACTCTGGATCACATGAAAAAATGGACCTGCCCATGAGCACCATAAGAATATTCCTTTGCTGCACATACAAGACAAACATTCACTTCTTTAAACAAGCACACTACCACACCTAAAACTCACAGCACACACTAATGCAACCTCATGCTGGATTCACTTCCTAATTTGATCAGAATATGCTTAGGGTGTTGTGTATCTTAAAGTAAGGTACAAAGAAAGCGTGTTAAAGTCTTAAAACATGGGTGTAATGCAACAGGGTCACAGGTCAAAGTTAAAAATTCATTCATGCCAGCGTATAAACACGACTAATCGGACAAACATGCCAACTACACTGCCAGTTTTATAAGTAACACCTGTACATATAACTATCCAACCATCATACAGATACAGGTAAGAAGAGTACTTCAATCGATCAGCCACTGAAAGCCAAAAAAAAAAATTGTGCATAAAATTCCCTCACTATAATATTTTGTGGGTAAAAACTCCTCATCGATGACGGGGGTCAGAGGAGAATGCTGAAACGAAGGGCTACACTAACTCAAATAACCACTCTTTACAACGGTGATGAGCAGAAAAGCATCTCCGAATGCATAAAATATTAAACACTGCGCTGGATGGGCTGCACTTCTGTCAGGCCACAGTGGGCACAGTCTCACAGAAACTGACTGGATTAACTCTCCATTTCCGCTGCAACATGAACATCAGACTACGGTGTTGACAGCATGAATCTGTGAACCCGAACTGCCATGTAGGTTGGTGGTGGGGCTGTCTTAAAACGCCTACTTCCATCATAACAACATGGCAAGTTACAAAGCACAAAGACGTCTCAAAAGGGTTCCATGGACATCACAATGAGCTTAGTGTTGTACAATGGTCTCCCTGGTGACCAGATCTGAATCAATCAGAGCCGTGGGGTAGAATGGGAGAATAGCAGCATGAATGTGCCTCAGACAACATTTACATGGTGATCATATGTGGTTATCACAGATCAAAAATCTCAAACGTATTATTAACATTTTGATTTTAATCATAATCATCAAGCACTCTAGTCACATTTCTTGAGGTAAATGACTCAGGACATCTTCACTCTTTACTTTTAACGCTGTGTTGAAATAACTGACGATTAATTCAGTGTGTACTGTTCTGTTAATGCAACTCAAGTCAAACATTACAAATGTGTCTATAATCATTTCTACAACATAACTTATGACATTGCAGATGATGAGACAGCTGAGACTGTATACCCATAACGAACAATTTGTTCGACATAAAGTCGACACACACTTAGCTAGCAAGTTTGCAATGACAAAAAAAATCTCTTTGGGCAGACTGACCTTTTAATACAAATGTCTTTAACTTCTTCCTTCATAATGTGAAAAAAAAAAAAAAAAACATTGTTCTGAAATACGTTTTTGTTGACATATGAGCATATATTTATATTTTACTAAACAAGTCGTCTCAAAGCATATTATAGGCTTAAATTTTTTTATTTGTCAAAAGACAATTTCTTATTATTAATGCCTTCCGGTTGGTTTTCTACACATCACCTTACATTTGAACACACCATCACTAATCATTTCATCATAAACAAAATCTTTAGCAAGAAGTAAGCATATCGAAAATAAGTATTTTAATAAGTTAAAATAAACCAACTAAATGTCCTGTAGGGAAAGGTATCGATGTCAGGAGCTCTGGTTAGACCTTTACACACATGCATCAAAAAATGCAGGGCAAAATGCCTTAAAACCAAACACACTTCTTAATTCTACAAAAATTATTTTTTAGGTGAGCTGAAAGTGTAACACAGTTGTGTGTCACCCTGGAGTCTCTCTCAGGACCACTGGGTGCGAGATGTACACATTACAAATGTATCTGCAGTCATTACTACCTGGACAGGGGTAGCACTGTGGTTAATGCATTGGACTACTGAGTGGAAGATACCGGGTTCAGACCCCACCACCACCGTCAGGTTGCCACTGTTGGGCCCTTGAGCAAAATCCTTAACCCTTAACTGCTCAGATGTAGAATGAGATAAAAAAGGGATAAGACGTCTGCCAAAAGCTGTAAACATAAATAAATGGAAAACTGCAATCACACACTGAGACACTCACTGACTCCAAATGAGCAAATTAGAGTGGACAATCCACCGTCACCACACAGAGAGACACTACACACACACACACACACACACACACATCAAATATCAACTGTAATCCCTGCTAATTTGTTTGGTTTTTGACAGAAACTCCTTAACATGACATACCGGTAAAGAAGAGTTGATGATGACATAAGTCATAATTAATAACAAACAAAAAGACTATCACGTGACTTCCTGTTTGTGTTTACATCACAGAATTCAATAAACTGCACAGCATGAGTGTCGGTTATAAATGAACCTATTGTAAAGAGCAGAAGAGACGTGTGAAGTGACCGTGTCATGAGTCAGATTTCAACCTGATTATCAAATACAAGCGACAAGTTCAACAATGGATGACTTTTTTTTCCTGCATCGTGACTTTCATTACAACCACATCATCATGTGGAGATGAAAAACAAACAACGGTAATCATAAAAATGCCACTCCTTTCCTTTTTCTAGGACGAGTAAATTAAGAAATCTAAACACTGGCTTTATAGTTTATGGCGTTTTTAGGAATAATCGGCCATCTGGACGTCTCTCACGTTTGTTACGGGCTCTCTGACATCACTTCCGGATTCATCAGGCTCTTTAAAGCTGGCCAGCTGATTGTTTTCTTTAATAATCTCCAAATGTTTACAGCCGCGCCGAGAAACTGAAACCGTTCAAGGTTCAAATGTAAAACTATTCCATGTTATAAACAGAAGGAATGCACGCTAGTGTAAAAAGTTATTTCACGCTAGCACGGTGTTAGCATGAGACACCGGTGAGTGTTATAATGCCTTACAACAGACCGGATGCGTGTTATAATAACGTACGTTTAAATTCCAACAGGGAATATGTTAACAAAAGAGTTGTTACACTTTAACCAGGAATGCGGGTCAGTGAGGCGAAGAGGAATCATCTGGAAACAGCGCATCAAGCCGGATTAACGCAGCTCGCTCGGCTAGCATGTGCACCGAAACCTCCGTCAAATCGCATGTTTAGGCTATTCCTTAAAAATCCATCAAACTCTAGCAGCAAGCTCCTCGCATTATGCAATTATTATCACCCGATCTTTATACCCATCGACTCGCACCCCGACTCCTTATCATTAGCTAGCTAACTAGCATTTAGCGTTATCCGTTAGCATGCTAGCCGAGATAAAAACAGCAGTTCAACAGTGTAACACATTACAAACACCAGGCGATGAGATCAGCACATCACGTTACCTCTGATCGTTCCCTTCACTGATAAGCCGCGGATCGGGTAGATATGATACAGCGTGTTATTCTTACAGCTGTGCAGGACGTTAAGGCTGACACTCGTCCGCCATCTTTACCAAGCACATCCTGCGCGACGTGTACATGCGACGTCACACCGCTGCCGTCCGCCGAGCGCGCGAGACGTCGCTTTTCCAAACAGAGGAGCGGAGCGCCACGTCCTGTTTTCATATTCAGCGCCGTGACGTCACCGCTGGCTTCTCAGAACCCGTTCTTGTTTTCAGAGTCAACAAAGATTGCAAATTTCAAAAGTCCCAACCGGCATTACTTTACTGTTTGGAATAGAAAAGAACTCACTTCTTACAACTGATTAGATATAATAAACAGACTGACATCAACAGACTCCAACAGTTTCTATAATATTGTTTGTAATTGAAGAAAGTGTGTTTTTGGTAACACCTCCTTCATTGGTTATATCTCATAACTATTCTCTCCGGTCCTTTTCCTTAATTCTGTACTTTCATATTATTATCTATTAATATTTTATCGTTTTTTATTTCATATTTTATTTTAACACAGTCATCCCTGACAGACTAGGAACTAAACTGCTTGACTTAGGCTTCTTCTCATCTCTCTGCCTCTGGATAAAGGACTTTCTGCCCCTAACAGTTCGGTTAGGCCCCTATGCCTCCTACACCTTAACACTCAGCACAGGTGCACCACAAGGTTGTGTACTGAGTAAACTTCTTTATGCTCCTTTACACCCACAACTGCACTCCAACCCATTCCACCAACACCATCATCAAATTTGCAGAAGACACGACAGTTGTTGGACTCGTCTCATGAAGGTTCTCATTTCAAACAGTTCTTTAAAAAAAGTGTCACTTTATCTTTGACTGCACCACTAAATGTGAACTCTTCTTCATTTTATATACTGTATAATCAAATTCAAATTTTATTTGTCACATACACAGTCATACACAGTACGATATGCAGTGACCGCCAGTGAACTTTAAAAGGAAATTAAAGCTTATAGATAATAAATAAATATGAATAAAAGAAATATGATAGAAAATAAATTTAAATAGGATAAAAATAGAAATATACTGTACAAATACAATATTATTTGTATACAATACTATACAAATATAGTAATCATTATTTTATTTTATTCATATATATTTTTTTTCTCTCTCTCTCTTTTTTATTACTTTTTTCATGTATCGACTCCTGTTATTTTCTTCTGCCCCATGTATTTCTGAGCTTTGGCAATATGAATATCCATATGATCAATCAATGGTGAATCTTGAATCTGAATCAGAGGTAAAATCCAGAGACTGACAGAATGGTGTGGGGCAAACTGATCAGCCATCAATGATTCAAAAACCAAAGAGCTCATCATAAACGTCTGAAGGTACATCAAGAATCACACACCGTTGCACACCAGAGGGCTCCCCATAAAGAGGATCTCTCCTGCACAACAAACACAGCAGTAGTCAAAATGGCACAACAGCGATTCTACTAAGAAAAAATATCCTAAGGAAAATCCACCTGCAAGAGCTGCGCCGTGTCCTTCTATCGCTGCTCCATTGAGAGAGTGTTAACCTACTGCATCTCCATTTGGTACACCATCAGGTCAGAATCAGACAGGAAAGCTCTCCAGGGCGTGATCAACCCAGCACAGATAATCATCAGCTGCTCTGTACCTTCCCTCAACGAACTTTACACAGCATGCTGCTTTAAAAGAGCAGCAAACATCCTGAAGGACCATTTCCATCCTAGACATCACTTATTTGTTGCTGCCCTCTACAAACGATTCAGGTCCCTTCATGAACCAACAGACTCAAGAACAGCTTCTATCCCAGCACCATATGGGAAGTAAATGCTGCCAGGTTCACTAACACACACATAATCTGAACTGACATTCTATACCCCAACCTACAGAATAGACACAGAATAGTCTGTGTCTATTCAATAAATGTTTACATTCTAAACGTAGGTTTACATTCTGGACTATTGTGCATTCATTAATTTTTTAACACGTTTACTACATTCTGGACTATTATGCAATAACTCAATAATAATAATAATAATAATAATTTCCTCAAGTGTCACTTTATCTGACTGCACCAATAAATATGTACTCTTTTTTTATTTTACATATAGTTATTATTATTTTTTATTTCTATTTTTGTCTCTTTTTTATTACTTTTTTATATATTAATTCCTGTTATTTTCTTCTGACCTATTTCTGAGCTTTGGCAATATGAATGTCCATATGATCAATCAATGGTGAATCTTGAATCTGAGAGAGAGAGAGAGAGAGAGACCAGACACAATATGGGCAAAGGTTTAACACCTGACCATTACACCCCTAGGTGGGCCCCATTCACAGTGTTGACAAGCGTACGACTATCTACAGTATAACCTCTTTATATGCTTTTGCATTATGGATCTAAGAGGTCCAAACCTGTTCCAGAATAACCATGCCCCTGTACACAAAGAGAGACATGATGTGCCGAGGATGCAAAATATTTTTTCTTATCAAAAGTTTACATATCCTTGAATGTTTGGCCACATGGTTAACACAGATTTAAATGGCAGAAGAGACACATCTGTCTGTGGAAACTGTACACAGACGTTGATTCACCATCACTGTTTGCACATTACAGGAACTTGGCTGGGAGTTACTGCCAGATATTGTGGGATTTCTCTATCATTTATCACTCTTGCTACATCTATTTTTATCGCATCTCATTTGATCACAATCATTGTCTATCCAATTATCATTCAAAGGATAATGCGATAAATAGGTATGATATCTCATTTCTACAGACAAAAGAGATATAGCAGATGAACGCATAAGCATTTATGAAAGAAAAAGGACCAGGATCAGCAGAACATCATAAGCTATTTTTATTTAATTTCATTGAGGACAGAATGGACACTTATAAAATGCAGAAAACTAACAAAAGTATTTTAGGCCATATTCTCATTTAAAGCTAAACCAATGCACATAAAAAGAAATCACACTCCGTTAAAACTAGAATAAATAGTTACACGCAAATGTATGTTTGACTTGCTCTACCCCCAGTCTTCCATAGAGCACAAATAAATGCTTTCTTATTAAAATAAACATAAGGGCATATTTCATAAGTCTCTAAAAATGATAGTCTTGTATTATCTTTAAGGGTTTTTCATTGACTGGGGTACTACTGTAGGTAAACAATGCTATGACTAACTTTTGCCTTGGTACCCAAATGATATCATGTTTCTAAGAGAACATGCAAAATTTAGACACGGTGACAGATATCCCTCATGTATGCCTGTCTGTCTACACTACACTATCACACCTTACACACACACCTGAGCCTCCTGCATCCATTACTGTTTTTGGTCCACTCAGTTTAGTTTTGTAAAAAAATTCTGTAAACCAGGTCCACGAAGTAAAGTCACACAAGCAAGGATCAGAATAAAGTATGGTGTGTGTGTGTGTCCGTCCATCCTTCTGTAATTTGTTTCGGTCACTTCAAATGCTCATGAGCTGTTATGCAGTTGCCTGTGTGTGTGTGTTTATGTACATCAGGTGTGCATAGTCCACATCCAGGCCATTAAGAAATTTGTTGGAAGTTTTTTTTTGTGTGTCCTCAGATGTGACTAGTTTTGGTCATTTCAGTCAGCGATGAGTTACAGTGCAGAAGTGTGTACATATTGTGTTTTAGTCTTTAGTCTATATCCAGGTCGCTGTCGGAGTCGTTGGTGTTGCCGGTGCGGATGGATGAATGTGTTGCTGTGTGTGGGAGTTTCTCGGGGAGCAGGCCGTACTCCTGCAGCAGCGCCTCCACGTCGGTGGCGTAGAAGTCCTCACCTAGCTGGTCAGACACACGGAGCAGGTTGCCAACCAGATCGCCACCGCGGTACAGCAGCAGCGCGGGCAGTGCCGAGGAGCGAAACAGAGCGCTGGTGCCCAGGACTGAGCCCTGCGCTGCACAAAACTTCACCTGCAACAAACATGGAGACACACAATGTGGTCATCCAGAGAGTGCCGATAAATATAATACGTGTCTCAGATCAGTTATACATTTCTACAGCCTGCATAAAATAAAGCATATTAAAAAAATCACATAAAAGCATAAGCATCATGTTCTTGTTGTGGATTACTGATAACTGGATTGTATTATTGATTTCTCATGCTTCTAAATTTACCAGCTTTAAAAACTTGTTGTCAGACAATAAGACCGTAACCTCACACCCGCTCAAGACCATACTATTTCAGCATTAACAAAAAAAAAATCTATACTGAATTTCTAATTTCTCTTGCTTGATTCAGCATGTTCCTATTATTCTGTTTATACTAACTCTTAATCCCTACTTTCTGCATTCCTACAAACTTATGGAAGATGCTCTTCACCTCTGGGTATTGCAGAGCGAGACAAATCAGACATCCCTCCATGGCCTGGCAGGCAGGCACGTCGGGCTCGAAAATGTGTACCAGAACTAGAGTGCTTCTGCCCTCGTCATCAACAGCACGCAGGAATTCCTCGCCTGAGGTAATGTTGATGACTTGCTCGAAACGTCGCCCGCCACTCAGCTGTCGTCTCATTTCCTCCATACGCTGCAGCCGGTACTGCTGGAGGAAGGCTTCATCATCGTCATCCTCCTCCTCATCAACTCGCAGTGTTACCTGAAGGAAAACGAGAAAATCATTCAAAATCAGAGGGAACACGAAGAGCTGAACAGCATTGCATTTTGCACGACATGGAGGAGCAATACAGTCAAGCTACTTTTTTATGCTTCAGTTATGTAGGACTTCAATTTAGTTTTTGGTTCGCTGTCAACCAAGCAACTGAAGAAAAAAAATTAAGCAAACTGGTGCTGAAGCTTTCGGCATACTTGTGGCATCTTATGTTTGTAAAATTAAAATTTTATTCATCGCACACAACTAGGGATGCACCGATACCGATACCGGTATCGGCCTCGATACCACATTTTCTAAAGTACTTGTACTCGTTAAAAGTCCCCCGATACCGGGAAC
>JAQMYL010000011.1:17822226-17857250 GCA_030014365.1 Clarias pachynema | reverse complement strand
CTGTTTCTGTAAATTTAAATCATGTTTTTATTAAGTACTCGGTATCGGTATCGGCGAGTACTGAAATGCAAGTACTCATACTCGTACTCGTTTTCCAAAAAAGTGGTATCGGTGCATCCCTACTTTGTGGGCATGCTTTAGTGTTTTGAATTTGATGTGCAAAGAGTGCAGAAGTGGGGTGGTGTGGTAGAACTTGGGAAGGTTGAAAAAAACTAGACGATCAGCTGCAGAGGACGAATGGTGGACAGAGGTAGACCTGCCAACAGTGAATTGCAGTAGCCCAGTGTTGAAATAACAAGGGCCTGAACAAGCTCCCAAGTAGCCTGTGTAGACTCTCAAGACTTGAGGCATTTGAGGCCAGGTGGTACAGGTGGTACACTCTATTCTATTCCCACTGGTATCCCATGTGGTGTGTGGGTCTGTCTACGTGCTGCACATTTGGCGACAATATATTATACAGTCTGCCCTTCCTGCCGTCCTCCCTTGTGCAGTCTACGTTTTAACTTCCATAAATATGGCATCTTCACCATTTCACTGTTGTCTGGTTTAAGGCCATGAACTGCTATTAACCTACTTCCCATCCCAACCCCCATCCGTTTCTGATGGATCTCTCAACATTACTTCTGTATTTAAGAACTTTGACATTAAAAGCAGAAGTAAATTTGTAGTTGCACAATTTGAGGATTAGGCTTGTTTTTTTCCCCCCTGGCAACCCAAGCCTAACAAAATACACAAAAATGAACAATTGTGTTAAAAATGTTGTGTGTGCTGGTCTCGCTACTATGAACAAACACAAACAACGAAGCCAGGACTCAAACTGCTGCTTTGTTCAGTGTAGGGCTGCAAATAGCAACTATTTTGATAGTTGAACAATTAATAATTAATTAATTATAAGTTATTATAAAGATTAAAGGATTACAAATGGCACAACTACTCAATATCTCTTATGTAGTTACTGCTTTTAAATTTAGTTTGAGGTTGTTTTGTGCATATGGTGTGCTAGAATCAAGCAAGAGGATGTCATCGACTAATTGACAATTAAACAATTGATCGTTGATTAATCGTTGCAGCCCTAATTCAATGACATAAGCAATCATAAGATATTTGGACCATTCAGAGCTCTTTTGTTTAAAGTACGCTGCAAGTTTTCGACACAGCAACATTACGCCATTCTACACATTGTTTGAATGTTTAAGTAACAGTTTGCTTTATCTCTACTTTTCAAAGACGGTATCTAACCTTGCCGTTGATCTTGTCCTGAAGCTCTTTCTGCTTCTGCTTGTCCAGCTCTTCATCCAGTTGTGATCTGCAGGTCATGCTGAGCTTCTTGATCAGCCGCTCCATCTCCTTCTGTTGCTCGGCTCTCTGCTCCGTCTCCAGCTGCTTGTACTTCCTCCAGTCGTTGATCACACCTTTTGGACCTGCACGTACACACAGATACACACAAACACCAGAACTGCTTTTACATACTTTTTTTAATGTTTTTTTTTTTTTATTAATTGTCCCAAACATAGGACAGATATGAAGTGTTCAAGAACAAACCAGATTAATTAATTCATTCAAGCTTTCATGATACCTAATTCAGATACTCTATAACAAATTCAAGTCTTTATTAAACATCACATGTGTTGCTGATCAAAAACGAAAAAAAAAATAAAAATAGTGCGTTTCAATCTAATTAGTCCAGTAAAACGTTGAATCTGGAGTTACTAACAGAATTACAGTGAAGTGTAATGTTTTATTCTGAAAAACTCACCAAGCATTAACACACAAAAAAAAAATTCTGTGAATCTTATAATGCTTCGGCACAGACAGTAGCTTGTATGAAAAAAACATGTTGAAATGCCTGGAAAATGAGTCTTGAATGAATTATAATATGAATCGTAAAAAAAAAAAAGCATATAACACATCAATATATTTCAAACCCTATTCAAGTCATTGCATTCATGTGCATTATTAAAAGTTAAATCTTTTCCTAAGCAGAAAATGGGTTCTTATTAATTTATTTAGCATACAGAATTCACTTTTTAATTTAAAGAGTTTCAAGGCTTTAGGTCTCTATTCTGTTGTCAATCTGTTGTTATCATGGTAATACAAATTATTATTATAATCCCCACTTCTGTGACGGATTATCTAGTAAATGTCAGTCATATTCAGTGTATTTCTGCGTGTTTCTTTGTTATGCCAAGTTATAAAATTGTCTACAACATTAAGAGAAGCAGCAAACATTTAGCCGCCATTGTAAGACATATCAGATTTTTTTTGTGCTGTCTGAATTTAGGAATCTGGTGTTTTCAATTCGGATCCGAATCACTTTCGTACGTGGTCCAAGATTGGATACATATCCAACATGTGGTCATGTGACTTGAATGAGAACGCCCAGATCGGAATTCATTACTGACTGCAAGGACGTATCGATGTGCACATGCCGTTTCAAAAGACAGATGTGGCCAGGAAAAAAAAACCTCACTTATTTGAATTTATTTATGAACCGTAATGGCATTCTAATCAATCTGACCAAAGAATAAAAAAAATAACTGAAAAGTGTGTTTTTTAACATAATACATGTGGCCTTAGAGAAGAAAATTACGTATTACGGCTTATAGTAAGAATTAAGATGAGATTTGACAGACAGAACAAATTGAGGACACACCGGTGTTAACTGCAGTGCCGTCAGGACTGTAATCTATCGGAGTCTGCAGCACTTCCTGATCCCTGATGGTTTTTGACTGGCCTTCATCTTCCTCGTGATCGCTCTCCTCATCCTCACTGCTGCTGTAGTAGTACTGCAGCTTCTCCCCAAGGAGCTTGTCGTCCATAGTAGTCATGACTGAAGGCTGTGAGGTAAAAAGAAGACAGATCAATACGTGTTCAGCTTTGCTCTGAACATGGATCAGACCTGATGTTAACTTTCAAATGATGAAGTCGCAGAGAAAGATTAGGGATGCGCTTAAAATGTAAAATTATTATGATTTTTTAAATTTATAATAGTGATGCACAGGTTGATATATTTTACCCACTATATTGCCAAAAGTACTCACTCACTAGTCTTCACATGCATATTAACTTGAGTAATTCTAATTCTCTAATTCTTAATCCACAGAGTTTAATTATAATTCTATCAGTTTGAGGTCAGTTGGCCAGTCAAGTTCTTCAACACCAAACTTGTTCATCCATGTCTTTATGGACCTTGCTTCGTGCACTGGTGTGCAATCATGTTGAAACAAGAAGGACAGACAAAGTTGGGAGCATAAAATTGTCCGGAGTCCAACTCCTGAAAAATAAGCCCACATCATAATCCCCCCCCTCCACCAAACTTTAGACTTGGCACCATGCAGACAAGTACCGTTCTCCGGGCAACAACCAAACCCAGACTCATCCATCGGATTGCCAGACGGAGACTGTGTGGCAAAAGCAATTGTCGTCAGAAAGGTTCCTTGCTAAAGATTTGCCGACAGAGACTCTCTGTCAGAGAGCAGAGATTCTGTTAGTGTGTGTGAAAATAGTCCTACACAATAACTCCCCTCCTCTCTCGTGGTAAACCAGCCACAATTTCCTTCAAAGGTAAAGTGCAGGTTAATTTGTTATATTTTTACTTTATATTTTGTATTAATTATTTTTTGGGTTGTGGAACGAGCCATTGGAGTTTCCATTATTTCCAAATTGGGGAACTTTGCTTTGATATACGAGTGCTTTGGATTAGGGCTATTCTGATTTCTGGTTTGCTGTTACCATAGACCTGCCAACACAATATGAATTACTTTCAAACATTATTTTTATTTACGTGTTAAGCTTTGCTCTGAATATGGATCAGACCTGATGTTAACTTTCAAATGATGAAGTCGCAGAGAAAGATTAGGGATGCGCTTAAACCGATTACACTCATCGATTTCATTTATCGCAACTCTTTGCGATACAGATATTGCTTATACCATTATCGCGATAACGATAATTTTTCGATATATCGTGCAGGCCTACTTTGGATTACAAGCGTGGTTCTGGAAAGAATTATGCTTGCAATCCAAGGTTTAACGGTATATTTTTTCTATACACACTTCAACAGTTGTTTTCTATGTCCTTTTTAAAATTGGAATTGTATTATAGCAGCAATGTGTAGTATTATGTTTCCTCTAAAAACTACTATCATGTGACTATGATGGGGTTTTTTTTGTAAATAATATATTTTTCATGTTGAAGTGCATATACATTTTTTTTTATATCTCTGTATATGTGTGTGTATACATTTACAGTACCAGTCAAAATTTTGGATTTATTTTCTACTTTCCAGAACAATACTGGATATTTTTCGAAACTATGAAATAACACATACGGCATTATGTAATTATGTAACAACAACATGACGGTCAGCTGTTCTAGAATAGTTCTTGCAAGAACAGTATTTGCATTTGCAAAACCCATCAAGCACCATGATGAAACTGGCTCTCATGAAGACCAAACCTCTGCTGCAGAGGAGGATTTCATTTAGAGTTACCAGCCTCAGAAATGACCAATTAACAGCACCTCAGATTGGAGTCGTTATGAAGGCTTTACAGAGTCGCCGACACATCTCAATATCAATTGTTCAAAGGAGATTATGGCATATTTCGGATTCCTTCAGCATTGTTTTACAATGTAGAAAGAAAAAGAAAATCAGGAAAGACCGCGGTTATAGAAGGTGTGTCAGGACTTTTGACTGGTAGTGTATATCACAGTATATGTAGAGTCTTTATTGCTGTATAATGTCGTGCAGTTGATGCGATGCTACAAATCAGCATAACAAAGCAGCAGCGGCTGTGTCCCAAACCGCTCGCACACATAGTGCACTGAAGCTGCTGTAGAAGCGCATTACTGCACACAGACAGGAGTGAACCTACTCAGGAAGCACGGAGTGATTTGGGATTTAGGCTGACAGCTACTCGCTAATAACTACAGCTAGCTAGATCATAAATATAGCTCTAGGACTACAGGAATAATAATAATAATAATAATAATAATACATTCTGCTATCTGCTCGCCATGCGTTTTGTTTCTTTATTTAATAACGATTCACAAAAGCATTAATGTGTTTTTTTTATATTTAAAGATGCTGCTTGTCAAACTAAATGCTTAGACTAGCCTCAGATTATTTGGCTAGCAGGCTAACAAGCAACGTCGACTGACTTAAAATAAAATATACGTTATTACTTGGTCTCGAGTGAACTAAAGATCGCTTCATCGCAAAGTTATAAAACAGACAAAAAAAACATGAATCTTACCCAAACGATATCTTTCTGAAAAAATAAATGACAAGCGTTGAAATTTCCGCGACCTTCTCTGATTTTACTAGGTGTTACCCTTCCGCGTGAGCTCGAAACCAACCAATCAGACTTCGGGTTTAGATGAATGACATTGACGCTAACCAATCAGAAAATTTTCAATGGTGTAGGGTATTTTTTTCCCTTTATATCCAGATAAAAGTTATTTGTTTAATTAAGCTAATTGCTATCATTACAATTTATATCAAACAAAGATAATATATTAAAACTATATATTTTGAGGACAGAAACTTAAGTAATTCAATTTTAATATTAACACAAAATCATGTGTAAATAATCTAGTGGTTCACAGATACTGTCACCGTAAACATCTGCAAACTATATTTTAACAGTTCAGTGATATGATATCCCCATGTAAAGTAAAGCTGGATCTATTTGTCTTCTATTTTTCTGTCAACCACCAGCCGTTGATTTCCACACTCTTCCCAGAGCACGATCTCTCCATCCTCCACCAGTACAAATTTCCACTCCACCTGGATGCCCATAGGAAAGATGAGCGTGAAGACCAGAATCCATCCACAGCTCTGTTCAGAGGAACAAAACTCTTCCAGCCCCCAGGGTTATGATGGTTCCCCGTCACAGCCAGAATTTGTCTTGGGGAGTGTGTTACATAGTGAACTCTGAATCTCAGTTGCAGTGTTTTGATGTTTTGGATCCTGGTGATAAAGGCACCGCTTTCAAACTCCTCGACCATTGAATCCAGTGTGGCCTGGAATTTCCTATGGTACACCTTTCTGGTTTTCTCCAGGTCATCTCGTTTCTTCCAGCTCTCCATTTTATGGTTGTTTTCAGTACACAAGTGAAAAGACTTGCTCAATTTGGACCTTGCTGAGTTCTCTACAAAAATTAATGACGTAGATTGAAGTACAGGAGGATTCTTTGCGACACTGATACCTGGTTTCGTGGGATTGGGTGTGTTTAGTCCTTAGAGCCAAAATGAAAATTGCTTTTTTTGTGGTCATTGCTGCTCCTTAGCATCTTGTTCACCTCTTCTCTTTGTGCTGGACACTGGCCCTGCAGGACTGGAGCTGAAGATCCCTGCTGTATATGGAGGACATTACAGGGATTCAAAAGTGAAGCCAAAACGTCACATAGTCTCTGAGGCCCTCTAGTGGCTGGCTGTAGTCCAATTATCAACATCATCCATTCCCAAAATAGTGAATGGGAAAACTGCCAAACTTTCTTTTCTGTTTCAATTCTTACAGGTTGGGTAGATATTATTAGCTGCCTTAATATACTGCATTTCCTTAAGATGAATGTGTTTTATAAGAGTTATACAATGAAATGCAAAACCTGAAATGAACTCAACACAGACAAACTGAGAAAAATAAGCATTCAAATGTGTGTGCACTGCGGTAGGTCAGGTATACGCTGTAGTGTGAAAAGTGTAAACTGATATAGTCAAGGTGTATAATGGCAAAGGAAAGATGTATACTGTGGTAGGAAAAGCTTATAGTGAAAGATGTATAGTGACAGTACAGGTATATATTGAGGATGGACAGGTGTATACTTTGTTAGGAAAAGTGTCCAGTGAAGTAGGGAAAGTGTATACTGAGTTCGCAAAAGTGTTGATGATAGTAACAACAGCGTGGTATAGGAAAGCATATACTGAGATAAGAAGTGTATCTAACTGAGGTAGGAAATACTGGATGCATACTGGGGTAGGCTCATAAGGGAATATACTAAGCAGCCAAATTAAGCTCTAACTGTACCTGGTTACAAAACAAAACGTTCAAATGCAGGTGACTTTCCTTGATCATAGGCATTGCTGTAAATTTGATCTATGGTGACATAAATATGCCAATTTAGCATTTTATTTTAATTATTTTTACAGTAATCCAAATTAGGCATCATATTGGCTTATTGTTAGCATTGTCACCTTGCACCTCCAGGGTCTGGGTTCGATTCCTGGCTCGGGTCTGTGTGCATGGAGTTTCTCCCTGTGCTTGGTGGGTTTCCTCTGGATTTGGATTAGCAGGTTAGGCTAACTGATGTTCCCAAATTGCTCGTAGTGTGTGAATGAGTGTGTGTGTGTGACTTGCAATGGATTGACAGGGTGTAACCTGCCTTGTGCCGCAAGTCTCCTAGGACAGGCTCCAGGCCCCATTTGACCAGGTACAGAATAAAGAGGTATGGACAATGAATGAGTGAGTAATATTAATTGATTGGCTATGATAACTTGCCCCTTTATGTGTGTGTGTGTGTGTGTGTGTGCATGGTGCCTTTTGATTGACTGGTGTTCAGGTGTGTATTTAGCCTTTCTCAGGTCCTGATAGATTCTGGAGTCGCTGAGATAAAGCAGTGAAAATAAGTGTGAAAGGCCACACTCTGTGAAACCTAGACCCAGGAGCTCATAGAGAAGTGGAATAAGAGGAGGGAGAGAGAGAGAGAGAGAGAGACAAAGCGGGGTGAGAAGCGAGATAGAGAAGGGGAGGGAGAGTGAGACCGAGAGAGAGAAGCCTATTGGCAGAGAGCTCACCTGACTGCGGACACCGAGGGTTTTTATATATCTGCGCTGCAACACGAGCTCGGCTCTGAACAGTGCGCGTGGAATGAAGCCACGCGCGCGCTCCACGCTCAAGAGACGCGCGTGACGACCTTTTGCACGGCTGCCGTCGATATGAGCCGCCGTTTCGGTGTGATCGGGGGCTGGGAACCCGCGACCGCCGTGCTGGTGATCATTATCGCCTCGTTGTCGGTGTGGGGTGCGTTTCTCATTTACCGAGCCGTTAAAGGTCAACGAAGGAAAAGGGGCGGCGATGAGAGCGCGAGCGAAACGGTGAAGGAAGCGACTGGACCGGGAGAAGAAGAGGAAGATGAGTTCGGCGACAAGTCAACAGGTAACATGAACGAGTGGGGAAATAATTAGAAGAGAACTGGCATAAGGGTGAAGTTGGCACTGAAACAGGTGTTGTGTGTGTGTGTGTGTGTGTGTGTTTGGAGAAAGGCCAGCGCATGCTGCCTTCACGTGCTGACCGTCTCATGGTGGATAAAACAACAACTAGTGGTCACTGTTAAAATATAACTGTTTGCTCTAAGCTTAATTTTTAACATTACTGTTTTAAATATCCTATCCTGTATAGTTCTTTTCTTAAATGTTGTACCTGTTGAGCTTTCCCTATGACTTGTTAATTTCTCGCCTATTTGCTTTTGGCGTTTTAGTTACAGTTTAACAAACTGTTTCCTGTGTAGTCATGTCTAAACATCCGACCTAGGCCGGAAGTCGGGAATTAATATGAAGGACATAAAAGAAAGATTTATCCAGATGACGTCAGATGGTGTGCACGTGACCCGCACTGGGTTAAAGAGCTGAGAGGCAGTCACATGATCATCTTTCCTCATCAATATAAAAACATACAATCCCCCTTATCAGTACTTTATAAACCCTTAAACCCTTCTTTGGCATATTTATTTATTGTATTATTTAGTCATGAACAATGGGCCAATGTAAATGTGCTCTACAATATAAAATTAATATTATCAAAATAACTATTTATAATACTACTATTTGTTGTTGTTGGTCTTTCGGCTGCTCCCGTAGATGTGTTGCCACAGCGGACCCTTCGTCCCGCACACAACTTGGCACAGGATTTATGTCTGACGTCTTTCCTGACGCAACCCTCCCTTTTTATCCGGGCTTGGGACCGGCACTGCATTCGGTGTATGGGGTTTGGGCATTGGCTGGGAACTAAACCCCTGCCTTCCACTTGTCAGACAAAAAACCTACCACTGAGCCAAAAAAAAAAGCATACTACTACTAATAGCTATTAATTACATTCTGATAATCTTTGACATGCCTGTGAACATAATTGGTGCCTATTCTGAAATTACTGTGTGTGATGCAGGAATACACTCGGCATAGGATGCCAGGCACACACCTGCATACGCAATGTACACTTACCTCAAGGCAATTTAAAGAAACCAGGGCACCTACTGGTCTGAGGAGACTGTGCAGACTAAGAAAGAATATGCACAGTTAAACATTAACTTGAGCTTAAAATTAAACTGGGGACTCTGAAGCCATTAGGTGGCAACGCGACCCACTCTACAGCTCTATCTAAATGAATAACTAAATCTATTAATACGATTAAATCTGTAGAAGGATTAGTATGGGAATTTGGCCTCAGCATCACCTCATAATTATACCCCTGGAAAAGAGAAAGGAGGCAAAGACTTCCTAAAAACTGAGATGAGCTCATAGTATAAACAATAGAAAATAGGAACAAAATGACTTGGGAATATTTAGTCCATTAGAATTCGAGTGGTGCCAGTAAAGCTTTTCTTAAAATAAATTCACTGCACTTAAAGTTTTAAAAAGGATAATCCTGTTTTTGCTTTTTCCCCTCAAAGGAAGTGAGAATGGAGGCTCTGAGGACTGGCCTGTGGATCCCCAGGAAACCGTAATTCTGCCTTCTGCAAACCCTACACAAACATCATCTGAACTTCTGGAGGAAAAACTAAGAAAAGCCTCCCAAGAGAAAGAACCTGCTGTAGAACCTTCATCTGTTTCTAATGTTGAAGATGCCACTGGAGCTGGCAAGGATCATATGAAATGCAAGCACAATGTCTGTGATCCTGCTGAGAGTATTAGTGTGCAGTCAGATTTGTTTGATCAGGACAGAGGCAGCAGACTCACGGAAGCCAAGCCTGAGAATGGTGTGAAACAAAGTACTTGTGATGATGACGAGTCTGAGATTGAACCGCATGTAGACACGGATGAGCCATCTGAAACTGAGAGTGCCCAGGAGCTTTTGGAGGCTAAAAGTAATCCTGTTCAAAAGTCCCAGTCTGTGGAAGATCTGTCAGACAACACTCTCTTATCTCAAGAAATTGTGAACAAGCCTAATGAGGAGGAAGTAGTTGGAGCTACTACAACAGTGTCGCATATTTCCTCTGATTCCACAACTTCAGATGCTTTGCCTACAAAGGCAAAGATGGAAGACACTGAATCAGCAATTCCGACAAAGGACCTTGACGCCAACTGCTATGATGAACAGTCGGCTCTCGCAAGTAATTTGGCTTCAGAGAAAGTCATGCCTAATCAAGATGTCAAAAGCCATCAGGACCGCAATAGCTTGCAGACAACGGTGTGCAACACTGATGACCGTTTGGCCACCAAGCAGCATCTGAGCAGCACATATGACCATATTCTCACAAATCCACCCCAAAATTTCCTGGGCTTTACTGTGCCTGGTTTGCAAGGGGACTCATTAGCTCCTCTGCAACTCGGAGAAGAGAGTAAGGATAAAACAGAGGTCACTCCTGCAGTTGTGAGCCAGAAGAAGAATGAGATCAGCATCATGGAAGCCATTATGGACAGCAATGAGTGGCTTAGCACTGGACCTCCAGACACCAGAGACCTGCCCTGGCTAACTCAGACCCCGAGTAGTGCAGTCAAGACCGACATCTCTTCTTCTCCAGTTACCACCAGTTTTGGGCTTCCTATTCAGGAGATGATATCACACCAAGACAAGAAAGACGCGCAAGAAGACACCACCAGTGGTGCCGCTAAGGAAGATGGGGATCCTTTAAATAAGAAAGTAGGAATGGTGTTACCAATGCCCCAGCTTGTACAGGTCAGCTTCAGAGTTCACTATATCACGCACTCCCCTAACCAGGTTCTGGCTGTAACTGGGAACCAGCAGGAGCTCGGGTTCTGGGAGAGCTTTGTCCCTCTGAGGGGTGTTGAGGATGGGTTTTGGTTCCGCACCATCAGTCTTCCCTTGGACAGCCGGGTTGAGTGGAAGTTTATCCTGGTAGATGAGGGAAAGATCCGTCGATGGGAAGAGTGTGAAAACCGTTACTTTGCAGTGACTGGGCAAGAGGAGGAGATTCATCTCCATAAGAATTGGGGGTACGCCTAAAACAAACGCACACCAGTGACATTCTCTATAGCAATAATCTTCATCACGGGTGCATTATTTCAAACAGATGTTCGCATAAATATTATGCATGAGGCTGTGACACTGTTAATGTAGCAATAATAATAATAATACCAATATGCACATTTTCACCTTCAATCAGTGGTTAGCTTATTTGTCACTTTGGATATGCTTGTGTTGACAGCGTTCGTCCTGTGGCTCTTTAACCAGCAATAATTGTGTTTAGGTGTCCTACACTACTCAGAGAAATGGTTTATTTTTCAGTGACTGGTCTGTTCTTGTTGTTATGCAATGTAATTTTGCCAAATAATTAATTATATGCAGGGATGGAAAACACTTGAGTTAATTGTACTTTCTTATCGCACTTATTATTTTTGAGGCATTTCTACTTGAAGTGTTGATGAAGTAGAATATTTGTTCTATTACTTAATTACATTTCCAAGACAAAAAATATATTTTTTGTTTCTTGCATGTTTTTTGCAGATCTTCAAAGTAATTGTTGGGAATTTCAAAGGTTTCCTTTCTCATCCAGTCATCAACTAATCGAATGGCCTGAAATAAATCAATCAAAGAGCATTAATAGATTTGAATCAGTTATGCTATTGAATCAATCTTTTGCCGGCCAGTTTTTTCAATTCAGAATTGATTCACTCTTATTCAATTTTAGGAAAACTATTAAACGTTAAGTGGTCTAAAATTGATTAGTTCCATAAAAATATATTACAGCTATTGCAGAGAATACAAACTGCATTTATCGTACACAAATAATATTTTGCCCTGCGGTGGATTGGTGCCTTGTCCAGGGTGTATGCCGCCTTGTGCCCAAAGTCTCCTAGGATACGCTCCAGGCCCACGTGAACCTGCACACAAGATAAGCGATATAGAAAATGAATGAATGAAAAGGGAAAAAAAAATATTACAAGTGCAACTATTAAACAATTTTGTATTCAAATTAATGTATCCAGGGTAACACCGAAAAATAGCATAAATAATCTGATTCGGAGGATGTTTGGTAAAATTTATCACCTCACAATTATTTAAAAAATAAACAAATACTTAAATTATTGATGAACTCCCCGGGTTGCAGATATTACCTGTAATAAAATACAGCCTTTTGTGGTTAAATAATTGCACGGGTCTATATTGAGATTTTGATTTTTATGTAATTACTGCAGTGCTTTGTATGGGACATGACAGTTAAACAATTTGTACAGCATTTCAGTGTGTATAAAATACTTTTTTTTTTTTTTTTTAAATACCTTAAAAGTTTGCAAGAAATATACCTTCTTGAGACAAATCTGACTTTAGTGCTGCTGAATTGAATCGAATCAACAGTCTACCTAGGATTAATAGCTCTACCATCCATGTGTCTCTGGAAATGGATTAGACTTTAGATTTCAGTTTTGAACATATGTTAAAGTAAGCAAAGACCTGATTAAAAGTTTTTTTTCCCCCTCACAAAACGTCATGAATGACATCTAACAACAACAACATAAATTAAGTTTTGCCTATTTTTAGCTAAGTAACTTAGCTAAATATAACTAATTTAGTTTTCAGTAGCCAACATATTCAGCAAGTCAAATTCTAGCTAACAGTAAATATAAATTCATTATGTAATCTTTGATTACTAATTAATTTATCATGTTGTGTAGTGTTACTCTAAGTTGTTATTATTGTTTCAGCTGAAAAAAAAAAATTATTAAATAAAATTCTTTACAAGATAATGAGACACCATGAACAGTATCATCAGTTACAAACTTATTTTACTTTCAGATCCTTGAGTGCATTTAAAAAGATGATCAGCTTTTTCTCTCTGATTAAAAGTTCATTTTTGGCTTAGTAATTTTTTTCCGTTAAGTAAGGTTTTGACATTTCTGTACTTTCAATTAAGTATAATTTCTCAGTACTTTTTTCACCCCTGTTTGATCTAAATATTAGATAAATTTGTATAGGCTTATAGAAATTCATATACACAAATACAGGTATGTACAAATAGAGTCAGTATTTGATGCATTCATTTGCAAAAAAACGGATATCTCCATTTTTACAATTTGTCACAAATCAAATCTGATTTAGGATTCAGAATGTGGCATGTACTGTACACTGCCTGGTCAAAAAAAGTCTTGCACGCTAAGATTTCATTTAATCACAGTTAGCTTTGATTACACACACAATGTGATGACTAGTTCATATGTGAAAATGATTCCCAATGCTCCCAGATCCACCCTTTCACAATCTGTGCCATCACGGAAGAAAAAACTGCATTAATGTGATAACCTGGTCATTCAGTATATTCAGGTCACCAACTGAAACAACACCAGATTATAACACCACGTCCAGAGGCTTGTACAGTGGCCACGATGCATGAAGGGTGCATTATTTCATGCTCTTCTCTTTTTACCCTGATGTGCACATCGCTCTCGTATACCTGTAGGGTCAGTCTGAACTCATCAGACCACATGATCTTTGGTTGGAAAGTCCAACCTTTTAAATTTAGTAAATTTACTAGGTTTAAAAACTTTTAAACCTAGTAAATTTAAGCTTTTTTTTCCTGATTAGTCTCACTAACGAGTGGTCTTTTTCATAACGGTCAGTTAACTTGAAAATGGCATTCATCTGTTTTTGAAAATAAATCCTTCATTTGTACACAACTGCTCAGTGCTAAAGTTCCTTATATCCTACCCTTGTGAGCAAATCAGATTTGCATGTCAGCATTGATGTTGATGTAATTAGGGAACGACTTGTCTAGAGATTGCTGCATTGCTGATCAACAATGAGTTACAGCTAAATCCGTTTTCTTCGGCTTCCTCAGCAATTTGGTTTTCATAAGAAGATTTATGCTAGCTAAATAAGCTAAGAGTTACTATATACTGTTAACTATTGCGCAGTTCTAGTTAGCCATTCAGGAGTAAAACAAAGCAACCACAATATTCAATAGCACATTTAAATAACAGGAACGCAAAATTGGAACCTGTTAAAACAATGCTAATGGTATTTACAATTGAAAAGTGAGAAATCTCTAAGTGGGGTGTGGCATCTACGTTCTGAACTGCTAACTAAAAGCAATTTCTGTACAATTTTGAGGAGTTAACGTAAATGATTGGGCTTGATTTTATGATGCACTTCTTGGTGCTTGTTGATGTGAATGTAAGTGAAAATATTAGTCCCGGACTGTATTTCATTGGCTTTCAATTCTACCAAATAAATGACATTTATTTTATTACCACAACTTTGCCTTATAAAAACTCTCAATCTGCTGCAGTTAGTGTTAGTTGTAGTGTTTTATATTGTAAGTGTATGTTTTATGTAAGCATCTAATATTGTTTTTAAGCAAAATAAAATTAAAAGTTTAAAGGTTGTTTAATGTCATGTTTGCGCTAATATTAACAGTAAAAATTTAATTGACAATCACTTCCTATAAAAATTATCATTTCAAACATACCACACAGTTATCTATGCTGAAACATTCAAATTCCTATTTTTAAAAAACATTTAAATAATTATAAATCCACAAGTGCCTGACACAGACAAATGTAAGTTACAGTAAAGGCTTTTACATGCAACTTACTTACTACTAGTGTCTAGTGAAATTTCAGATTAAGAATGTAATAGGCAGTTGAGCATTGTCTTGTGTTGTTTAAAGACATATCTCAGAATACCTTTGTATTCATTACAACACATGTTTTCCATCACCAGGGTGCAATGTGCTAACAGAAGAAATCTAATTGTTTAGAGTTTCCAGGTTTCCATCCCAACTACGTCTCAAAAATGACACAATAGACAACAAAAAATGGTCAAACGTTGAATAAAGGAGACATGTTTTTCACGACCAAAACATGAAAAACAGGTGGTACACTTTTAATTTCTGATATTTAAAGGATGATCCAAACTATCATCCGCCTTTCCTTCTTCCAATCTTTGCAATATATCTTACCTAAAATAGAAATTAGGTACATCGTGAACACACTGTCTACACTTAAAATTGGTCTTTATTTTTAGTAATGTGTTAGATTTCATATTGATCCTTCATGTAAAACAAGAACTTAATGTCCTTGGAGCATTTTTTTTAAACTAGCTCAATTTGGTGTAAAACATGACCCTGGTCCGTAACAGACCTGTCTACTGCTTCTTCTCCACTAAAAATGCAAAAGCAATGGGCAGAGGGAGTCATCCACCAGTGGGCCTCACATATTGTAATGCTGTTCCTGTTTTGACCACAAGGTAAAAGAAATATATCACCAATCAGCCTTGACATTGCAATGCAAAATATTATCCCCAAAATAGCGTAGGATCCCGTTGTACCACCTGGGCAGCTCTGGCCCCTTGGAACACGGCTTCACAGGGCCTCTGGGGGTGTGTTCTGGTGTCTGGCACCACGATGTTGGCAGCAGATCCTTTGGGGGTTGTAGGGTGGGGCCTCTGTGGTTCGGACATGTTTTTCTAGCACTTTCCATGGGTGCACGATTGGTTTGGGATCTGGGGAGTTTGGATGCCAGGTCGGCAGCCTTAGGCACTTTGCCTGCTGTACTTGGTGTTCTGACCTTTCATCTACAGGCTGACCTTTCATCCCTGTAGACATGGGTGAACCTGGGTTGTCCATGGTCCTGTCACCAGTTTGCTTGTGTATAATTGGTGATCAATGTAAATGTGTTAATGTTTTGGCTGATTGTTATATAGGCACATAAGATTATGCTGCCAAAACACTTCTGCCCATTTTACCAGTGGACTCCACAATACTTCTGTAGGTGTGCTGTGTCTGGTATGAAGGCATTAACAGCAGACCCTCAAAGTCCTGTAAGTTGTGAGCTGCGCCTTAATGAATCAGACCCAACCTTCTACATGATGTAAATAATAATAATAAAAAAACATTATTCATTGGACCTCTCGCCCCTTTTATTGTTCCATGCTCCAGACCTTTTGTTGTCCTCACATGCGCATTCTAGGCAAGACCTGGTGGTTTAGAGTTGCTCTAAAACAGCCATCTAGCCATCACAATTTGTCCATTGTTAAAGTATCTCAGATTCTTATGCTTTACCTGTTTGAACTTTTTTCAACACATCACCTTAGAAAACTGTTCACTTGCTGCTTAATATGTCCCACTCTTCACTGGTGCCATTGCATAACAAAATAAATCAATGTTATTTACTTCACCTTTCATTGGTTTTAATGTTATGGTTGATCTGTGTGTGTATATATAACCATAACCTTTTTTTAATTCAGAAGTCATAACAAGCTCCAATTGTGCAGCATTAATCATGCTCCGTTTGCTAGCAGACACTCATTAGCACAGTGACTCAGGCTGGGAAGTCCTGGCTTTAACTCAAATCTGTGGGGGGGGGGAATTGAAAGCTTTATTTGTTCAAACTGCATTGTAGTTTCTCAGAGGAAGACCATAATCCCAGTATTCACTTAAGAGAGTATTTAAATCTGATTACTTGAAGAATCATTTTTATAGTTGTTTTACTCTATTGCATTAGCTGCATAGCATGACTGGCTGTGCTAACATATTTAGGCTAGTGAGATTTTAGTTATATTTTCTTCACATTAAAAAGGCTTATTTGATGGGTCTAATATTCAAACCCAGATCCTGGAGGTTCAAGCCCAATAAGCCCTGCTTTTTGGCCACTTCCATGGGGAAACATGAACTGCATTTCAAGCAGTTTATTTTGGATTTATCTACGCTTTTCCTGTGTTTATATGAGTCAAACTCTGTGAGTGTGGAGATGTTGGAAGGGAAGGAAACATAAGCTGCCAGGTTCTATAAATGATTCATTTCACCTTCAGCAAGCTGGGGCAATTTAAGAAAAGTGAACTAAAATGCATTGCGTTAACTTTAGTTACTTAAGCTGCATGGAGAAAATGTAAAACCTAACAGCTGTTTTCTTATAAAACTGCATAAATCTGTGTCTAAAACCCCTGATTTTAAGCAATGAGTTTTCACTCCAAATATTAACTGTTTATTTTATTTATAGAAGTTTCTTTTATGCAGAAATGTTTTCAAAAGCATCTTTTGCTTATGCCATATTTTTGTATGTGCCCAAGACTTTTGCACAGTACTATAAGTAAAATAGTTGTTAGGTTTTACTGAGTTTGCTGGAGAATGAGTTCTTCTGGTAACTTTGTCACAATCGCTCCTTTCTATTTTTATGCAAATCCCAAGAGTGTACATTAGGTTTTTTTGTTTCCATCTGAAAACTGGTCTGTCTTGTACTATATATATTTTTTATTTATAGCCATGCATATATTCTCCTGTAATGCTATTTATTTATAAATTCTAGTTATATATGGAGTTACTGAATGATTTTGTACATAATTATGCAGACATGATAAACATGTATAACGAAATTGGTACAGTATATAATATGGTGCCTAAGACTTTTGCACAGTACTGTATACAGTGATGAAGCAGAACCCAAGATTAGACTGAAGACATCAGACTAAAGTAAATGATGCATGTTAACTTATAATATTGCCCTCTTTGGTTGGCTCATGTATGGGATATAAAATCTGAATATAAATTGTAAAATAATATTCTAAATCAGCTGTAATCAAAGATGATAAAATGCTGCTGTCATGGCTCAGGGTTCAAGAGAAAGCTTCTGGAAAGGACCCAAGATGAAACCGAATAAATTCTCATCTGTCCACAACCAAGAGTTTTATCATCACAAAATCTGTCCAAATTTTGATAAAGCTGTGCTGTGTGTTGACTTTTTGATAAAGCTGTGCAACTTAAGGCTATCCCTCAAACGCTCCAACTTTTACAGTACTCATGTTCAAGTAGTTGAGCAACAGCTACTATTTTCTCAGAATAAAGCCAAAAATGTGTGAGCTCAGAACTCAGTTCAGCTTACATCCACATGCAGTGCAGAGATAAAATATTCTAAAGGTCATCGGTAGCAGATTTCTTTCTCACTGTGGCCTCAATTCAATATGCGCAACTGCTTGAGTATGACTTGATGAAAAATAGGATTTCATTCAAATATCCAGAACTAAATATACATTTTGATATTCCATTTGTCTTTGTATCTATGTATACACTTCTCATTGGTCAGTACCCGTTTGTGTGTGGGGGGTAGGGGGTCACCAGAGTAATGTTGGCATAGATAAGTGTGTGCATGTCTCTGTCATGAGGAATAAATCCGTGTGCAAACACAACCTTTCACCTTTGAGTTTGTTGGATTCAAATCTGATTCAGATAAACCGTGTTGTTTTGTCGGCGATCTAGAAAAGATATACTTTGCATGCTTGTTATCCCCCAAATAACACACAACACTCACTCACACACTGGCCTTATTAGATATTCCTCTGTGCCTCAGTGGCTATTAATAAAACATTCTCTCTCTCTCTCCCCCTCTCTCTCTGCACCGAGCGATAGCACCAGTCATCCTTCACGTCTAAAAAAGGAGAGAGAGCCAGTGCACTCTGATAGTCACTCCCTGCACTGCACTAAACGCTCACAAGACATAAAAGCTTTTGTGTGTTATTGTGAGTCACAGTGTGTTCTTATGTACACTGGACTTCTAAACCTGACCTGAAAGCTCCTATTTTGTGAAAATGACCTTTGCAGCATACCTCAGCATTAATAGACTAAATGAAGCACTGAAATAAATGTCACATCTGTACCTAGATTACTTACTTTTAATTCATTTAAAATTCACACACCAAAGAAAAGAGCCATTTTAAATAACTCTACTGCACAATAACCTATATAGAACAAGCTTTTACCAGGTGCATCCTCAAGTATTAAATACATGCTTATAAAATCATTTTAAATAGAGATATATTACGTTAGCTCTTGGCACACATGTACATCATAGCTATTAGCTTAATCATTCTCTATACTGCTTATCATGGATAGGGTCGCAGAAAGCCTGGAGTCTATCCCAAGGGCACTGAATGGGGTACACCCCAGACAGGTTGCCAATCCATGACAAGGCACTTTCTTATACTTGCAGATGCCAATCAGCCTACTCTGCAGTACCCAGAGGAATCAGGTCAGTGGCGCAATGGATAACACATCTGACTATGGATCAGAAGTTTGGCTCTGAGTTACTAATCAGAAGTTTGGCGATTCAAGCTCCAAGGAATCAATACTAACCATTATGCTATATCTATAATCGATTATCTATAAGGCGGATTGTTTAAAAAAAAATAATAATAATAATACAACTGGCTTGAAATTACTGTAAATCTCTTAAATTAAAGATTTTCCTCCTTTTTTTTTAATGAATGAAACCTCATACTTTTTCCCATCCGTAATTTGCTCCACTCACAAGCTTAAATTATTTCCATAGCTACCAAGAAGTCCAAGAAGGGTGAAAACTAATATGTGCTCTTTTCCAGACAAGTAAAGCTGAATAAAGTTTCAAATTAATCAAAATATAAAATCTAAAAAGACCTTCGCCAATGAAGAATTCACTGTTAAGTGAGATTGAGCAACATACAGTAATACCACTGACTTTACAAAAGAAACATTATACAGCAGTATTTTAAGATGACAGTTATTTATGGGCAGATTGTATATGTGTAGAATGTAGGTAAGGCTCATATAGTGTTTGCTGAGGCATGAACATTTACACACGTGGATCACGTCCACTCACCGTATAGGCAAAAATTTACAACTTTGTTGGTTTAGAATTGTTAGCACTTATAGTACATGTGCGTAAGAAGAGAGCCACCATATACAAGTGTAAGTGACACTGCCATGGTAATGTGTGTTGTGGTGATATAATGAGCTGTGGTTTGTAAATGCAAACTATCTAGGTGCACCTACAATGTACAATACCAGTCGAATGTTAATTTCTGAATTATAGAACAATACTGAAGACATTAAGACTACGAAATAATACATAAGTAGTTGTACAATTGAGCAAAGAGAAACAACAGTCCTTTATTACCTTACGTCATGAAGGTCAGTACATTCAGGAAAGTCCAAGAACTTGCAAGAAGAGTATCTTCAAGTGCAGTTGCAAAACCCATCAAACGCTGTGTTGAAAATGGCTCTTGTGCAAACTGCCACAGGAAAGGAGGACAAAGCCTTACGTCTACTGCAGAAGAGAAGTTCATTTAAAAATCGCCAATTAAAGGTATCTTAGATTAAAGCCTACAGAAATACTTTAAGGAGCTCAAGCAGCAGAAACATCTCAACACTAGCTGTTCATCAAGGATTATTTTGATTATTTATTCTTATTTTGATTGTCCTTCTATTTTCAAAAATAAAAAAAATGACAATGAAATTACATGGTGTGTCCAAACCTTTAACTGGTAGAGTAGGTGAAACAAGTTTCATGTACAGTGATCAGCCATAACATTAACATTGATTATTAATTACATAAACTGGTGACAGGCACCCAAGGCTCACCCATGTGCACAGTAAGCAAAGGCCAGCACGTCTGATTAGATCCCGTTGAAAAGCTAATACAGCACAAATCACCAAAAAAAAGTCACTGCTGGTCACGATAGAAAGGCACCAGAACACCCAGCCTGTCATGTACTGGGCCCGATCTGATCGAGCACCCATGGTATGCACCAGACAAACAAGTCCAGTTCTTTGTAGCCACAAGGGGAATATAAACAATATTGGGCATAATATTTTGTGTTGCAACATGTGGTTACTGGAGGTCCTGTGGCAGGAGGTCTTCTGTTAGATAGGGTCTAAGGAGCAAAGTGACAAAATGATGAAAGACATGCAATTCCGTGTTATGTTAAGGCCACTGAGTGCTAATTTCAAGAATAATGTTGGTTCTGGGGGGAAAAAATCTATGGTTTACATAACCTAACTAAAACAGTTCTTATCAGGGAAAGCAATAATGCCAAAGGTCAAATGAGTGCCCAGTATGGCTTTCGCAATCTGATGATTCACCCTTGTGAACAGTGGATTGGTACTGTAGTTTTGGTAAATTAAGCTTGTTTCACATATTGTATAAAAGGCTTGGATTTGGCAATCTGTACTTCGTTATTCTTGTTATGTGTGGAGTGCTGCGAATGTCTGCATGTATATGTTGTAGTTAGTCGTGTTTAATATTACACTGCAATAAATCATTATATACTTTGGACGAATGAACAAACAGATTGATTTTCTTCAGGATTGTGGGGTTTTGGGGTATAACTTCACAAATGCTACTGTACCTCCACAGGCACAACTCCACCAGATTTATACACTTGAAGAAGTGTGTGAGTGTGCGAATGTACAAATACTGTGTATGTGTGTGAGAAGGTGTAAGGAGAGAGACAGAGAGATGTTTAAGAGTTTCACTCCCCCTTCTGGTTAGATCCAAAAAACACACACTTTTTTCAACCTTGGCTGATTGGAAAACTGTTCTTTTTTTTCTTCTTTTTTTCTTTTTTTTTTTTTTTTACAAAAAAAAAGTTACAGTTACGTTAACATGGATTAAGCTGTAGAATATCAATAATTATTATTGTGTTAATTATAATATCAGTGAAAAGTCCTCATGAAAATAATGAGAAAAACATGAATTCTGAATCGGATGTGAAATAGCCATCGAATTAGCCTAAAGTCCCACACATAGTGTGTACAAAACACTGAGAGTGAACTAAAATCAAGCGGCGTTCAAGTTAACCCTAAACCTGTGATGGAATTCTTGTAAATGAAGACCTCACTCATTTTCACATATTTGGGCCATTCAAGGAGTTCCTGGAAGGCCAGGGTTTCAGACGTGAAGTAGTCAGTTAGTGTAGCAGGGCATTATATAGAGAAATAAAGAAATAAGTTTTTCCTCTTATAATTGCGTTCTGTTATTCTGCACAATCAACAGTCCTGGTTTGACTTGAACGCCCTAATACAATTAATTTTTGTTGTTGATTTTGAAGAACACTTTGTTCCAGTGGTATCGTGTTCCGTAACCGTGTTGATAACACGCATTAAAACAAGCACATGTAATTTAGCCTGTTAGCATCAGTTGTAAACCTGTTTTCAACAC
This sequence comes from Clarias pachynema, assembly GCA_030014365.1. NCBI lineage: Eukaryota > Metazoa > Chordata > Actinopteri > Siluriformes > Clariidae > Clarias > Clarias pachynema. The sequence continues at coordinate 17,835,113 of JAQMYL010000011.1, read as the reverse complement.
TGAACCTGCATTTCTGCAGAAGTGTGGCCTCAGGTGCTGTATTGCGCAAGCTTGTAAAGATCTTAGCCGTTTAAAATGATCAAAAATGGATCATTAAGGCTTTTAGTTCCCGGACCGCAAAAATGTTTTCCTTTAGTCTTGGCAATAAATATTTAGTGTTCAGTCACAATGTGAGGAGAGACATAGCTGCCACTGCCAATGAAGCAAGGCTTTGAGGTGGAACAGTGGATTATTGGTTAGCAGGGTCGCCTTGCACCTCAAGGGTTGGGAGGTTTTGAATCTCACCCCCAGGCTCTGTGTGTTTGTGTGGAATTTGCATGTTCTTTTCATGCTTGACAGGTTTCCTCTGGGTTACTTTGATTTCCTCCCACAGTCCAAAGACATTCAAGACATTCAAGATATTCAAAAGTGTATATGTGTCTTAAAGTTTTCTCCACATTACCCAAAACAAGCCAGTACATGGACTGACTTTGTACCTTTAAAACATGTGTATTTGTGTACATGGTGACCAGACATACTTCTGCTTTGTGCCCAGTGTTTCTAGAACAGGCTCAAAATCCAACAAGACTGTTACTCGGAAAAAGCAGTTACTAATGAATGAATGAATGAATGAACAAAAGATAGCAGGTACCATTGACACCTCATAGCTCCTGCATCCCCGCATCAAATCTGAGCTTAGGTTACGTTCTTTGTGGGGTTTCATATGTTCTTCTCATGTTTCTTCACACCTTGCAAACATACATCAGTAGGTGAACTGGCTATGCTTCTTCCCCCACAGGTGTAAATCATTTTTGCACTGACAAGGATAAAGCAATTACTGAAAACGAATGAAGGAATGATTTAATATAAAGTGACTGATTATAGACGGCATGATGGCTTTGTGGTTAGCACTGTGCCTGCCCACCTCCAGGGTCGAGGATTTGATTCCTGCTTCGGATCTGTGTGCATGGAGTTTGCATGTTCTCCCCGTGCTTATTGGGTTTCTTCAGTGTACTCCATTTTCCTTCCCGGACTTGTAGACTAGCTTAACAGACATTCCCAAATTGCCCCGGTGTGTGTACACGCCCTGTTATGGATTGGCACCCTGTCCTGGATGTACCCCACCTTGTGTCCCAAGTCTCCTGGGATGGGATAGGCTCCCCTGTGACCCTGCACAGGATAAGTGATGTAGAAGATGAATGAATGAATGAATGAATCAATCAATCAATCAATACACGCACTTATCTAAAATAATAATTATATATATATTTTTTAATTATTATTATTTAAACATTTGGATATGGATATGGAATATGGAATATACCCTAACCCCACACACTCACAGAGGAAGATGCTTAAGAGGAAGAAACATGCTTAATTATATATAATAATTCAAGACATTTGACAGTTTGACATTTTGACACCTTAAATAAAATTGAAGGCAGCATGGTAGTGGAGTGTGCATGTTCTCCTCATGCTTGGTGGGTTTCCTCCTACAGTCCAAAAACATGCAGATTTGGCTAATTGGGATTAGTTACAGTAGATTAGTGTGTGAGTGTTGACCGGAGGTCCTCCCATGGTTGTGAATAATAATACGATGGTCGCCTCCAGTGGTCACCATTGGCCTCCATGATCCCTAGTTGGACCTACAGAGGTTTCTAGATGGATGGATGGATGGATGGATGGATGGAAATGAAATTGAAACCTAAGGAAATAAAGCAAAACAAAAATTCACAAGGATCCAGAAATGTTGAAATCATTTTTGGCGATAACATTCTCTACAACATTCTTGTAGCGCTAAATCTCTAAAAGGTGGGTAAATACTTTTCTCCTCTCCTAAACAATTAGGTAATGTTGTATATTTAGCCTACACTTCACTGCTACCTCTAAGGTAATATAATCAAAGTAAACCTCCCATACTGTGACATAATACACTAAGGAATGTGCTCTGTTGATATTACCCTTGTGTGCTGTGTGCTTGCTCACTCTGTGATCTCATATGTTCAGATTTCAATCACACACACACACAAAGATCTTACTACATTTACTGCTATTCTATAGCTTACAACTCTGACAACGGTGCCTCCTACCCAAACATGATACATACACACAAACAAATACATAATGAAACCAACACGCATGACCCACCCTTTCGGCTCTTGTGTAATTCCATCACCTGCCCTAAAATTTTTGAAGAAACTTTTTTTTAAACACAGAATTAATAATAAATAAATAAAAGCAAATTTTACAAACAAGGGGAAAAAAAGTGTTAACTCAGCTGTTCCTAAAGTGTGAGATGGGTCCAGCTTGAGATGCAGGGATGTGGAATGAGATCATACAGGGCGTGAGAAATACAGTGCGCCGTAGTTGGGGGAAAGCCAGATCATGAAATTGTTATAAAGGAATGAAATAATGAAGTGTAGAGGGAATAAAATGTGAAAATAATAGTAATGCATGGGTGTTGTCAACAAACATTGTGCAAATTGAACAAACCATGTAATGGTGGAAGCACATTGGTGAAGCAGAGAAATAATTTTACAAAGCATAAAATTTGCACGAGTGATTGTGAACAATGGACATGAGATGCATGCGCTGTGTACTATGATATGGAGTGCATACATGTGCTATGATAAGGAACTGCCATCAACGACCAAAGTGAAACTAAAACTGGTAGAGGAGGAGGCTGATGATGCTGTAAACTTTCCTTTTTGTGTTTTCAATGTTTCTCATAATCAAATAAATTTGTTTGTAGAATAAAACTCAATACTTTTTCCTTGATCAAATTTGCTGCCACTAATTTCGGTTTGACTCATAACAAAGTAACAATAAAAGTTTAGTATATGTACTTTTTTTTTTTATCAAAACTTACTGAACATACAGTACCAGTTTGCACACCTCTTACATTGTATATTAATACTGAAGACATTGAAATTAAAACATTTTTAAAAAATTAATATACTATACTCAACAAAAATGTGTTAAATAACCTAGAATATGTTTTATATTCTCAATTTTTCAAAGTAGCCACCTTTTGCTTTGATGACAGCTTTGTACACTCTTGGCATTCTCTCAGTCATCCTCATAAGGTAGTCACCTGGAATGGCTTTCCAACAACCTTGAAGGAGTTCCCAGAGGTGTTGAGGTCTTTTTGTCTGCTTTTCCTTCACTCTTCCTTTGTTTATAAAGTAATAATTTCTTTGCCGTTATTTGACCATGAAGGCCTGACTCATGCAGTCTCCTCTGAACAATGGATGTTGGAATATGTCCGCCGCTTGACCTCAGAGAAGCATTTATGTGGGCTCTAATCAGAGATGCTGTAAATCAAGTTTCTGAGGCTGGTCATTCTAATAGACTTATCCTCTGCAGCAGAGGTAGCTCTTGGTCTTCCTTTCCTGGGACTCATTAGAGCAAGTTTCATCATAGCGTTTGATGATTTTGGAAACTGCACTTGGGCATGCATTCAAAATGTTTGAGATTGAGAGTGAGTGAGCTTCATTTTTTTAAAAATATAATAATAGAATGTCTTATGGATTTTTACAGTAGTTGTAGTACTAATACACACTGATAGGGCTAAAAACTCTGTACCGACCCTTCCTCCACACAAGGCAACTGATGGTCCAAAGCACATTAAAAAGGAAAGAAATATCACAATTGAACTTTTGACAAGGCACACCTGTGAACTAAAAACCATTCTATTTGACTACCCTGTGAATCTGATGAGAGAATGCCTTAATTGGAAGCTGTCTTTGAACAATCTAAAATGTAAAACATATTCTGTGTGCACTTTTTTTGTTTACTACATAATTCTATACATGTTCTTTTAAAGTTTGAATGTCTTCATTATTAATGTACAATGTTGAAAAATAATAAAAATAAAGAAATCTTACTGAATATTGACTGGTAGTGTATTTTTGATACTAAAATGTCTACTTACAGAAAGACAACTGAAGGCTGGTTTATTCATTGTAACAAAACTGTGGGAAGTGGAGTTACAGCTATTTAAAAATTCACAATGATATAACCCAAACAATTTTGACAAGAATTTGGCCATTTGTGCTTTTAAACACCTTTATGACTCAAAGAAAACATGCACAAAATAGTCAGCATCTGTGGGAAATACTTTTTACTGCATTTGAGTAGAACAGTTTTTTTTTTCCAAAGGCCAAAAATGGAGTTAACTTGACACAAGGATGTTAGTGATTGATTATTTATAATAATTTACTTTTGATCTATGTGACAGTGTTGTACTTTAAATGTGACCTCACAATAAAATTGAAGATAAATCAAAACCAAATTTTCTTCTTTCCACAATCTTCAAGACATTTTGATATCACAACTTCTTGTCAAGAATGTCAAATTCTCTTTCATCACTTGTAAGGAATAAATCATGGAAAAGGATGTTACAAGCATGGATCTTGAACGGATTCACACCAGATGAATAACAATAAATGACAATAGTTAAATACAATTACATATATATATTTTCTCCCTACAATATCTTCATAATAAAAAAAACAAACAACAAGCACGAACTTAAACGCATTGGATCACTTGCATTGGATCACTTGCAAATCGGTTATGATTAATTGTCTGTTTATCTTTGTTGTCATGAATTTGCACCCAGTATTTATAATATAATCATCGCCAAATGACGTCTAAATGAAACGTGTACCAGAGAATGAAACTCGTTCAATGATCTATGTGATTAGGTCATCAGCAAACATGTTGCGATGTGCCGAGCGTGTACCAGCCACACCTGCTGTCGTAGTTCAGTTGGGTTTTTGTGGACTCAGGTGTGCTATTGAAAGCTTTAAAAGACATCATGTTGAACTTGAATCATGAAAAGAAAGTAATAAAAAAAGATTTTATGACAACATTACAATTTTTATTTACTTGACAGTTCTATTTACCCGTCTGGTTTGAATCAATCCCGTGGTTTTTACACAAGATTATAGAGATTATGAAGATTTAGAGTTAAAGAGTTTTGGACAAAATCCATATGCTGTGTGCTTACGCTATATTCAGCGTGTGTTTTAGCTCGAAAGTCTTGGAGTTGTACTGTTAATAGGATGACTAGCATGTGTTGTTAGCATACAATGTCAAATCAGATGCTCAGATTTAGTTTAATACACAGATTCAGGGATCTTTATAGTCTCACAGACCAGACTAACAGTGTCTGGATGATTTCTTTACTCATTGTGGACAAGAATCACCTACTGTATTTTCAGAGAAAAAGCAAGAGACCATTTTACTAACAGTTTTTAGGACTTCCCAGTAAGCTGAATCCCAAATGGCTTCTTCTTCACTTTTTATACAGTACTTACTACATGACTATATGACATACAGTAGACCCTGTGACAGAACTACATTTGAGGTTTTGTCCATCTAAAAATGCATGTTTAGATGCGACTTGGTCTTAAACATTTGAATTTTGATTTTTGAATTTGACACACACAGACATTTGAATTTGGATTTATTTGTTTTTGACAAAATTAATAAATACATTTATGTCTAATTCTCCACAGTAACCTAACAGCGAAATTCATTTCAAATACCATAATGCAGACTATGTTTTCCATAAGAACATTGCTCAGGCACAACCAGTAAACTTGCTGCAGGAAACAGTGACAAAGTCTGCAGATGGTGGCCTATGCCAATTGTTGAGCTCTGTATGAGTGTGAAGTCAGTTGTTACGTCAGTAATCATTCTGTGTCTCTTCAAAATAGCGCGTACGGTGAACAGAGAAGCAGCACTTGGCATTATCCGTTTTCCAAAACGTACAGTTTTTTCATTTGTCAATTTGTGTAATTTGTACTTTTTGTGTTTGGATTTTGTACTGAACAGTGTGATGAGTTTTTTGACTTCTGTATATCTCTTCCGAAGGCATTTTTGGAAAAAAAAAAAAAAAAAAAAGTACTGCATCATTGATAAATCAATAGACTGTGTTCATGTTTATTACCTCTACTAATGTATTGCACATGTGCCTTGTACAGGATTTGGCAGTGATATGGGGTTTAAAGAAATGAGTTCTTTGACACAACAGGCAATATAAATCTACAGGGTACCTAAAAACACAAGAACCCAGAGTATTCTGTTAAGGCAAATCCACAGAAACATAACACAAGGACTGATTGAAAACTGATTTTACCAGCAGGACCTGTGGAAAGGGTACGAGTGGAGGCAAGGTGTGCTTTAGTATCAGGAGTATCATTGGACCCTACATTAAGGTGTGCTTTAGGTGTAGGCTACCTGAGAGGTATCATTAAAGGCTGTGCTCAGGTATAGTTTAACATGAAAGGTAGTGTTACTCTTGGTAATTTTAGCATTATTCTCCACTCAACAAGTACCGGTTTCAGTTGTCAGGACAGGGGATCAGAAATTCTCTCCGACTTGCCATCTCATACTGATGTTTGCTCAAAACAAGCAAGCGGAGTCACAGCTCAGCATTTCCAATCGGGATGGGCGAGTCAACAACACAGCTAATGGGCAAATACAGTATACGTGTTTATTTTCTTCTTTTATAACAATCATGACAAACTTCCTGAACCAAGTTCATTTTGGTACTCCACTATACAGTATATCTCCATATCTAAGTAGTACGTCTCAGCTCCTTAAAACCTTCAGGAGCTTGAAACATTCTCCACCAAGAAGTGCTAATCTAGACCTAAAATATCGGAGTTATGCATTTTTACACAACTATGTTTCATAACAAAGTGAGGCATAATGAAATGACCAATGCATCAACAGATTATTGGCATTTAGCAAAAACAACACCATGCACATTATCCTGAGCAAAACATATAGTCTTTAATAGCACCTATACACTTGTAACACCAAACAGAATTGCTATTGAACATCAAACTGACATCTTAAGAACTTAAGGAAAATGTATCTCCCTTATCCAATGCCCAAATGCTTTGGGCTAGTTTCAGGGCTGTGGAATGTTTTTTGAAATGTAGTTGGGTTGGAAAGTTCGCTGGAACCTGGAAACACAGGTTAACCCTGATTAATGATATTAGCTATCACAGCTACACCTGCTTTATTAAGCATTTTTTAAAAATGATTCAAAATGCGCTGCTAGACTGTGTGCTGGATGACCGTATGTTGTTGACTCTCGAATGCCTATTATGGGGTCCATTAATTAATTAATTAATTAATAGATTTTTTTTTAGTTACAGGTAAAACAGGTTTACCACACGTCATATAATGAAACACTCCAATAGTGGTGACCCATCCAGGGTGTATTCCTGACTTTGTTCCCAGGGATAGGCTCTAGATCCACAGCAACCCTTGATACATGTTTATTTATTTATTTAAATATAACATTGTGTGTTATCTGCTTGTTCAAAAAGATGAAGCAAGACAAGCAGTTTAGCACCGGTAAATAGAATGTCCCACAATAGAAGAACTCATTTGCAGTCAGCTGTGAGAGATATTAATATCTCAGTGTGGCGACACATTGGCCCTTCCTTTTAAACAATATCGATTTGGATTATAATGTGCATCATACTGTAGATCGTGACCCGGTTGAGTATAAATGTTAAAATGCGTTCGACAGTAAGTCAGTATTACATGTTGTATCAAACCGAATCTCAGTCTCATACATTTGCAATTACATTCTAAAATATTTTTAATTTCCAAATCATCCATCATTCTCTACTGTATACCACTTATCCTGTGTAGGGTCTTGAGGAGACTGGAGCCTATTCTAGGGAACTTTCACAAGTTCACACACAATTTGGAAACAGCAGTCAGCCTACACCGCATGTCTTTGGAATGTGAAACTGGAAAACATGCAAACGCCACACACACAATATACTATACTGTAAGTTAGGGGCAAGATTTCAACCCCCAACCCTGGAGCAGTAAAGCAGTGAAGCACCACTAAGCTGGTTTCCATGATGCTCATTTCCAGATAATTTTACAGAAATTTTCGGAATTACATGTAATTTAATGTAAGTATCACTGCAAATTGTCCTATAAGCCAAAGCTCATGTGCTCATGTATGCAGAAAAAATACGTCTTTGGCAGCTATGATATTACAGCTGACTGTTGGGTGAGAAATCGAGGGGGAAAAGAAGGAAAGAACACAATGTAGTATTTTAAACCTATGTAATATACAAGTTTGTTTCAAGCCCATGGTAAAGATTTGGTCATTCTTTTATCTTAAACTGCATTGATCTCCTACTGCAGGAGTAAAGGTTGTAGCTGCTCAGAAATTTTAACTTATAAAAACAAATGTCATTGATTTTCCTATTTTCTCATTGGATGCACTAGATTTGATGTGATTTGATATATGGTGATTTTTGTTGTTGTTTTAATTATATCAAAATAAAATCATGAAATCTTTTTTATGTGAATAAAAGTGACATGAATGAACCTGCAATAATTTTTTCCTTAAAATGAAATGTATCCTGATTGATCTTTTTCCAGTATGAATGTCATTAGCATGCTTCTCATGTGGCCGTCCTTGTGTGGATTTTAATATGTGTAACACAACCAACTGAAGAGTATCTAAAATATTGAATTTAATATTTTATATTTAATATGTAATTATTTCATTGTTAAATAAACAGTAGTTGTTATGAACAAAATGTTTAAATTTTTCAAGTCTTCAATCAAACGAGGTAAGTATAAGTACATTATCATAGGTGTTGGTAGTTACAAATTATCCTGCTCTGCACACCGACCATGAACTATGGAATGCATCTTTGCAAGGAACGAGGGTTGTGGAATTTGGCTCTGATCACTAACATTGTACATTCATTCTGGTTGACAAACTTCCTGGTCTGTGTGCAGAACAGGGAAAATGTGATAACCTTTGGTATTTATACACACCTCAATTTTGATTTAAGGCAGAGTTTAAAAAGTGACCTATCACTTTCTGGTATAATTGGAATAATTATAAATCGTGAATCGTAGGGACCTAGGGAACACATTGGGGATTGATTCTCCAGGCTTTCAGTCCTCCATCAGTACGGTGGGAATATCTCTGCCTGTCTGGTTCGATTGCCTGATTCGTGCACATGTCAGTGCGCTTTTAAGGCTGATTTATGCTTCTGCCTCAATTCTATGTGGAACCTATGCCATAGGCTAAGCAAGTGGCCTATGGGGTTGTCAGTATCTACACTTGTGCGCTGGTATGTTTGTGTCTCTCTGTAATTACAATGCCAATTGCTAGTGCTGCTAGTTACTATTCCACTGTGCTCAGTCTCTTTGCCACTTTTTGGTGAGTTTGTTTTAAAATGGAGAGCTTATCTTCTCTCAAACAAAACTGAACTAAACAAGCGTTCCTGTACTTTTCTCCGTCTTTCTTTAAGAAACATTACAGTTTTACATTACATTAAAAAAAAGATATTTTTTAATGCTATTTTTGTTCACTGATATAATAAACTTTACTGAATATCCACTGAATATCGAACACGCTTAAAGCATCTCAAAGATAATATGCTTGTTTTTAACAGCCAAAACTTAAAGAATATCCACATATCTCAAGTTAAAAATAAACCACAATTAAATCATATCGATCCATGTGTGAGAAAGACAGAGAGAGAGTAACTGTTATATTTTTTAAATATAATTTTCCTCACACAGTTTGATAAAGTGAGAGCATGAATTAATTACTCATACTCTCATTTTAGTCATACATGCTCTGAATCACAATTATAGACAGCATTGTAGACTTGACGCAGATGCCAATTGTCTCAGTCTTCAGTTATGCCAGATCAAATATGCAGATCAGATGACCTGTTATGGTTATGCCTAATAAGAGCAGCCAAAAACAAACAAACAAAACAAACAAACAAAACTAAATTCTGAATATATGGTCACTGGCGACTTTATTAGGACGTTCACTTGCTCATTCCTGCAACATTGCAGTGGCACCAGTGCAGTTCATAACATAACACATAAACATAGCAAGAGATTTTACTGAGACTTTTAATAACTGTGAGAAATGTGTGACTTTGACCTTGGAATGTTTTTTGGTTCCAGATGAGCTGGTTTGAATATTTCAGAAATTGCTGATTTTCATTTCATGCAACAGTCTCTAGAGTTTACACATATTGATGTGGAAAAAAAATATATCAGTGAGTGGCGGTTTTGTGGGTGGAAAAAGCGTGTTGACGAGAGAGGTTAGATAATGGCCAGACTGTTTTAAATCGACAGAAAGGTTAGAGTTACTCAATTAAACACTTACAGTCATAGTGAGGTGCAAAAACATTTTAGAATGCACAACAGGCTGAACTTTAACCTGTAAGAGCCCAGACACATTCCTCCTATAAGGGAAATTATAGGGGACATAACACAGCCCAAACAGACCACACGGAACACATTTTCAACAACCTTGCATGGCATTTTTCCTGACAATCATAAGGATAAACATCCAATGTGACATTTGTTTAGTGTCAATTTGTCCAAAAAAATCCAGGCAGGCCAGCATAAATATAAAATATTAGTTCTGAAATCATTAGAAATTAGCTAGTTCTGTCACATGTGCTACCCAGCACATGACCATTTTGAAAATGATGTCATGGTACACAAATTTACAACAGATGCATCTAAAAGAATTCATGGATAGCTTTCTCGCCTTGCATGTCCAAGGCTCAGGTTCGATGCCCACCTTGGGTCTGTGTTCAGGATAAAGCAGTAGAGTGTGTGAGACAGAGCTGAATAAGGAACTTTCCAGAACATTTAAAAGCTTTGTGCCATGGGGGTACAGGGTCATGTCTGAGGTGGATGGACTGATCAGCAAGTAACCTGGACACAAGCTTACCTAAACAGAACAGTTCAGCATCGGAAAAAAAACATCAATTGTCAATCCTGTTTTCAATACCCAGTTTTGATAAGTCTGTTCACACTGTAGCCTCAGATTTCTGTTCCTTATTCATGGGCGTGGAACCTGAGGAAGTCTTCTTCCCTACTCTAACACTCTATAAATCTCGTGATTATGTTTATGTAGTAGGAAATCACGGTAGCGCGCTCGGGGGAGTGCGCATGCGCATTATTAACCACCTTTCTGATGAGTGTCTGTAGAGAGGCGGTGAAAGGGGCGCGCGCTGCTGATTCTTCTCTCATCCATAAGTCTGAGGAACAGACAGTCAGAGGACGGACTGGGGGACGAAAACTAAATCTCAGGTGGTGTGTGTGTGTGTTGTTTGTGGATTTGGATGATTGGGGGAAACTCGACCGGGGCTGAAACTTTCTGACAGGACTTTTCACTCACTCACTCACTCACCCGGAGAGAGAGAGAGAGAGAGAGGCTTTTCTGTGCGCGCGCTGGATCGTGGCAAATTCTATTGTAATGTTAAAATCAGAATGTCCGAGCTGGGAGAAGGGCTGACACGCACACGGTCACACACGGCACTCTTTCACTATGTGTTTCTCATTTTTTCTTTTTACCACTGAGTTCATTTTCTTCAGCAGGAATGTTTTATTAGTCGTTATGTAGAAAATCTGTTGAGTTTAGTTTCCTTTCATGACTCTAACGCAGAGAAATGACTGAAGCTGCGGAAGTGAACGCTGCTGGTTTTACATGTTTGCTTTTTAAAAAGGGAAGAAAAGGACACATCAGATCGCGGAACATCCTTCCTTTGCTGCGACCTGGTTTTAGCTCGCCCAGGACTTTTAGCGGAGAGGGACTATGTCCGGAACCTCGCTGTTCGTTGAGGCTTTCCTGCGCGGCGGAGCGCCGTGGGGCTTCACCCTCAAAGGCGGCCTGGAGCACGGCGAACCGTTAATCATCTCAAAGGTACGTATCGGTGGCTACTCGGTTATCGTTTTATTTGCAAAACACTACTCATTTACTCCGGTATCTGTCTTTCAAAGTGATCCGTGTTTTTTTTCTTTTCTTATTCTTTTCCTGTCTATCTACTCACTTGTTGCTATGGTGACCCGAACGCGGTCTCGCGCGCGTGCTCAGTGACGTCAGCGCGGGACAAAATACGGGTCGCTCATGAAAAGCCGGATTTTGTGTAGAGAGATCATTAGTGCTGTGCTGTTGGGAAGATGGACTGTGGAGATATCAGTGGGAGTGCTGTGAAGCAGGAGACATGTAGCTTTTCTCTCAGGGATGAAATGACCATTTTGCAAAAGGCACCTCCAGGGTTCGATCCCCACCTCCGGGTCTGTGTGCATGGAGTTTGCATGTTCTCGCCGTGATGCTTGATGGGTTTCCTCTGGGTACTCCGGTTTCCTCCCACAGTCCAAATACATGCAAATTAGGCTAATTTGGGCTCCCAAATTTCCCGTAGTGCAAGTAGGGATTGGCACTGCGTCCAGGGTGTACCCCGCCTCGTAGAGACTTAAGTCTCCTGGGAAAATCTCCAGGCCCCACCTGACCCTGTATACAATATAAAGCAGTATAGATGCAGGTTTTTAAATTATGGAAGAAAACCATAGAACCATCAAGCAACCCACACCATCAAAGGAAGACTGTGTGAAACAAAAACAAAAAAAACAGACAGTTACTCAAGCCTAGGATGTGCCACCGTACCACCAATGGATGTACTATATATACATAACATATTTAGTCATATCTATTTATACCACATTGTTTGCAGAATCGAATTTAAATCTGATTGGTCAGAAGTTGGTGGCACGGGGCTTAGTGAACTATCAGGGTAACAACCAGCCGCCTGTCTAAATACTTTTTTAAAAACACCTATCAGTCTTAACTCACCCATAACTTCCCTCCGAGTCTTAAATTTTGCAGATAGAAAGTTTCATACATTTTGACCAGAGGACCTGAAGCACTGTAACCAAAAAGCTTTTCTCAAAGTTCAACACACTAACCTGCTGCTTAGGTGTAGGGTTGTTCCGATTCCGATACTGGTATCGGAAATGCTGCCGATACCACAAAAAAAGCTGGCATCGGAATCGGCGAGTATTTGAGTCCACGTACCGATCCG
>JAQMYL010000011.1:17775860-17788927 GCA_030014365.1 Clarias pachynema | reverse complement strand
TCTATGGGGTGTTTTTGTCTAAATATATATATATATATATATATATATATATATATATATATATATATATATATATATATTTGGCCATAGTCTGTTAATTGCATTGGTATTAGTTCCTAGCTTTATTATAGCTTATCCTAGTTTTATTATTAATGGTCTATTATAGTTATTATGAGTTACGTAACATAGTGACTACTACAGTAGTCTCACTATATATTGCATTAGCTGTTATAATAATAATCACTGTATTTCTAATGACTATATTATACAGTACTATACAATATATTATTAGTCTAATAATTTAGTCTAATAATTAAGTTTCGTTGTAAAACAACTTTTACTATTGACTTTACATATTTACATTATATTACATTATTATTATTTAGAAACATTTGCATTCACATATTCATGTTGCTATTGAATCAGCCAATCATTGTAGTAGCAATGCAATGCATAGAATCACACAGATACTGTACATGTCAAGAGCTTTGGTTAAAGTTCACATCAAACATTAGAGCGGGGAAAATATGCTCTCAAAGACTTCGACCATTTCCTTGTAGTTGTGCCAGATGAGCTGGGTTGAATATTTTTAAACTGCTAAAATATTGAATAAACTTTTTCTATGCTGTGTAGAAAGCATCCACTGAGCAGCACATGGAAATGGCTTGTTGATAAAAAAAAAAAATAAGTTAGAGGAGAATGTCCAGACTTCTGTTACAGGAAAGGATGTGGGAATTCAAATAATCGTTTTTTATAACTGTGGTGATCAGAAAAGAATCTCAGAATACACGTCGAACACATCGAACATCGAGCCACATCAACAGAAGACTATGTTGGGTTTCAGTCTTGTGAGGCGAGAACACAAGGCACATGGGAATGGAACTTTTTTGTTTAAAAGATTTCTTGTAACAGTTTCTTATACTTATGTGGAAGTCTTGAAGTAACAAGGACACCTTTCTCTTCCACGCCAGAATAGGATCCTCATTCAGGGTATAACAGATCACTAGCTGGAGAAAAGTCATCGCTCTACATTCAGCTTTAATGGAGTTCAGGCTTTCCAGTCAGTGATTCCAGGTCCACATAATCTGATTCTATATAAACTACATCAGTCAAAACAGAAACAGCTATGACCTTGTGAGTGCCTCCAGGCTGCCTTGATGTTATTTAAACAGACAACAGAAAAACACACATTTGCGGCCATCGTGACTTGCTGTTTACTATCTGCCGATGGATTTTCAAGATACTGTTCCCAAACAGTATGAAAGCCATAAAAGTTTGGTTCAGTCAGCTCTCAGAAGCCGCTCTGATGAAGTATAAACGAGGAATAAAAATTCTTGATTCAGTGACAACTAAAATTTTACTTGCACTTCAGTTTGTTTGTTCAATGCCAGTTTAAACTATTTTGGAGTTCAGCTTTAGTGAAGATTTCTGTCCTGGGTTGGGGGGTGATGTCTGTGAGACATGGTGTGGCCGGACTGCTGAGATCGGATGAGGTCATCCTTGCATTTGGAATGCATTTTAATACGTGATAATCTCTCACGTATGTCTGAAGGGTTTGTGAAGGGATTTTTGAACAAAACATTAACATTCAAGGACAGATTAGTAAATCCCAGCCTACCCGCTATGTTTGAACCAATGCACAGAGCCCTGACCTCCTCACCGCATAACCTGACATGTAAAATAGTGCATACAGTACATGACTAAATTAGGAGGACTTGCCATGCAGAAGTCAGTCTTACCTTTAGTGCCTAGCTTCTTCTTCTTCCACAAAGTCATCACTTTCAATTTGAACAGTGGCCAAATAGGGGAAATAAATCTCCTAGGTATTCTTCTAATTGACATACTCAGTGTGGGTTTACGCTTATTTATGCAGTATTTATCTGCTTATCTTGCTGCATATTTTGGACAATTCTGAAATGTCATATTCTAGTGTCTTTCCAGTCACTGGCTCTTGTGCTAATCTAATCTTATTCTCATCTAACATTCTTCAGATTCTAAAATTTATACAACAGTTAGTTCCAATTGAGTAATCTAATTGGACGAGAGGCATTCCACCATGTATAAAAGCCATAATATAATTGGAACTCAGGCTTCGCATTCATGCCTGAACTTCCCTCTCGTGTGATATTATTTAAATATAGGCTCAGTTGGTAGTCTTACATAGACTAATAAATTCTCACTTCTGCACTAATACAGTATTGCTCTGTAACAATCATTCAATATCAGTTATTGTATTTTGATATATCTGATAGGCCCTTTGCATTTTGTCTTGAGAATTGTAATTCCCTTTTTTATAGCATCTGTTTAATCCATTACATTTAGTTGGTATGAAGGTAAAACTATGCCTGTATTATATACTTATAGGAGAAATAGGACTACTTTTGGTGCATTAGGAAGGTACCGCAATAAAGAGGTTCATTCTTCACTGTATATCCAATTTTCATCTGTGACAAATGAAAAGGGAACCAGAAACCACAGAGTCTTCAAAGGGAGATAGGTGGCTTTGTGGAAAAGCAACAATAGAGGAGAATAAAGAACAAAGAAAATGTAAAGAGAGATGGATGAGCATTAAATAAGGCCATATTTTCACTGTTGGGTATTGGCTAAAGATAAGCATGCTTCCTGTCAGCCTGTTTGTTATCGCTTTGGCAAAAGACAGATATTCTAATCCAGTTGCGTATTTCATTAACAACAGATTGAGCAAACTATCTACCAAAACTTTTTTTTTTTCTTTTACCTTATCATGCATTTTTGTATATTTTGTTATTTCTTTTCCTTCTCAGAAATTGATCATAATATTCATAAAATGTCTTTTTGGTATGGTGTTGGATTTCTTAAGCAACTTTGTAATTAGGAAATGAATAGAACATAATCAAATAAAACAAATAACATATAGAAAAGAAAAAATGCCTAAATAGAGTAAAATATGAAATATACAGTGCCACGCATAAGTAATCGCAGAAATATTCAAGTTTTGAGACAGATTCACAGTCATATTAAAGATCTTTGACTGGGCTTTTGTAACAAGTTCATTGTTTTTGGGCCACTCCTGTGTAGCACCTGCCATATGTTTCGGCTTGTCTGCCTGGTGAAAAATGAGCCTTCATGTAGTCTCAAGTTCCTTTAGACTGAAATACGTTTACGTCTAGGATTACCCATCCATTAAGGATTACAAATCCACACAACATCATGCTACCGCCACCATGCTTCTCTGTACAAATGCTGTTCTATAGGTTATGAGTGCTATTCTACCTAATGTTCAGTCTTGGTCTCATCAGAAAAAAGTGCACCTTTTTTAGCTACATATTTGCTGAGATTTAAACACGTGATTTGATATGGCTTTCCTAAGCTCAGGATTATGGAGTGTCTGCTAATATTTACAGATTCCAGATTAATTTAGAGACTTCACAGCAATGCAAATGTATTCACAAACTCTACTGATTATTTGCCTCGCTTCAATATTATGGGCTATTTTGTGTAAGTTAATGATATATGAGGGGCGTTCAAGTCAAAACAGGACTTGTTATGAAATATATGCAATTTTTTGTTAATGAAGGCGTAAAAATGATTGAAATTTACAGAAGCAGTATCACAGTACAGTGACATAAAACATTTGAATAGTGTAAAACTTTTAAAGAAGGCGAGAATGTCCGAGAATGACGATCCCAACCGAAGTGGCACGGAGGTCAATCACGGACACCACACACGTTACAGGAACTTGGGGTTATCTCCAGTATAGTCCTGACCTCGCTCCAAGCATGGGATAAGTGCATTAGTGTAGCAGGGATTATATAGATATTTTTAATGATTATTTTAGTTTTTACTCTCATAACTGTGTTCTGTTATTATGCACAATGAAAAGTCTCGGTTTGACTTGAACACTTGCTTGTATTAGAATAATAAATAAATTCCAAATAAAGTCCATTTCAGGGACTTCCACTAGAAAATGTGGAAAACTTTAAGAAGGTGAATACTTATGCAAGACTCTATAAACACAGGGGATAAATATTGGCATACACAATGCACAACATGTATCACCTATACAACAACAAAAGAAATGAATAATATAAATAGAATAGAAAAATAAGAGAACAGTAGGGCTGGGCATGTAAACGTAGTCACACAATGATTATATAATGCATAGTTGTTCATCACTAGGTATGCCTGGTATGTTGCATGAGTAAATTAAGACCTTTGCAAAGTTATATTTAGTGCAAGTAGATTTTGATTTATTGGAATAATTCAGCTTTTAGGGCTTTTTAATCACCGCTTTACAAACAAACAGTAACATTTCTCTTCTTCTTTAATGATAAATTTAATGTGAACAGAACTTGAAAAATGACATTACATTACAGACATTTATAACAAAATTATGAGGCTCAGGAGTTTATAACATAATTATGCAACTAATTAGTGTAATAGTAAATTAATTAGTAAACATATAATTTTACCATGGATTATAAATGAACATACATTTTCAATTTATTTATAAACACTTGATCAATGAACATGTGACAGTGTTAGAGGTTTGAATCCTGCCTCTGCTCTGTGTGCATGTTCTCCTCGTGCTTGGTGGGTTTCCTCCGGGTTGTCTGGTTTCCTCCCACAGTCCAAAAACTTGTTCTGGAGGTTTATTGGTGTTCCCCGATTGCCTGTAGTATACAGGAACAGGGTGGACAGGTTGTGTGTAAGCCCTCCACACTGGCATCTGTATGCAATCCTGGGTTATAACACTGTCTTGTGCATTGAGTTCCTCAACACAGGATATATACAGGATAGACAACAGATGGATGAATGAACATACTGTATAAATTATTTATATGTTGCATGTAAGACAGAACAAGAACAATAATGTACAATACGGAACACGACAATAGACCACTTAATAATGCAGGACAGTGTGAGGCAAGGATACTTATAAGGAAGGAAGGAGACAATCAATGTCAGTAATGAGGGACTGGTGTCTAAATCTGACCTGTTCCTGTCTCTAATGGCCGGCGTACGGTTTTTGTTGACTGTTATGTTAAAAGGTTAAGTCAGTGCAGAGAGGGTAGATAGGGTTGATCTCTTCGGTTTAGTAATTTCATCTTTTTGGCTATTGTTGGAGATTGTCGAGTACAGATGGTTGGTGCATGTGCTGTATTGTAGTAGTATTGCAGTAAAACACATTTAAAATGTGAACTGGTTGCCATTTTTATATTTTCACATTTTCATACAATTGCATGTTGTACATTCTGTGCCTCCTTTCCTTACTTACACATTTATATTTTAATTCTATTTAATTCTGTAAATTTATGAATTTCCAGCCTAAATTTTTGTTGTAAATGTATTTCATAATGCAATATTTTCCTTGTAGTGAAATCCTTATATTCTACGTCACGGACAGCCGTATATGAATTTTACTGCATATGAAATACAATTTGAATTGATTTTGAATTTGATGAGATATTCAGGTATCAGTGTGAAAATGTCCGTTAACAGCGAACTGTAAAGGATACCAATGTCAGTTACCAATGAGAATAAAGCAAACTTGATTAAAAAGTAACTTAGGGTGTATTATTTAAAACATAGGCTCTACATGTTCACCCTGATGCTCGACGTATTTTCTCAACTGCTGCATCCTGTTTTTGCAACCCATGAGCACCGATCAGGCATAACACATTAAACCTAAAACATCAAGCCGAATATTGTTCGTTTGGAAACAATAGGGAAGTTAAAGAACAGGCTGCATGGATGAAGCCGATGTTTATCCTGCTCTATGGAACAAAAATAAATAAATAAATAAAAAATGCTGCTGGTTCACTGAAACAAGGCATGTGTTAAAATATTATAGGTTATGCATGGTTAGAAGGGTCAAAGGTCAATACTAACGTGTCTGGTACCATTCTATTAACATAACTGCCTAGAGCGTTGAGAAATTTTGTTTTTCTGACCTTGAATTATATCTGCACAACCATCACTGCTCCAACTCTCTCTCTCTCTCTCTCTCTCTCTCTCTCTCTCTCTCTCGATCTTTCTCTGTATATGCTTCATCAGGTCAACATTCCAGTAACAAGTCAGGCTGGTTTTTGGCCTTTTAAAGACTTTCTCAGTCACAAGTATGGAAAGGGTGTGTGTGAGAGACTGACAAAGAGGGTTTAAAAGGGCGCACTCTTTCAAGCTTCCCAGCATCCAACACTTGTTTTCTAAATGCATACTTTTTTTTTTTCATTCAAACTCTGCTGTAGCACATGACGCATTAATACTGCTACAAAGCGGTATTTAAGATGATTTCTTAAATCATGGTTTTAAGAGCCATGGACAGATGCTTCAGTCGAATTTGAATCGTTATGATTATGAGATTTTATTTAAATAACAACAACTTATTTTGATCATTACTACGAAAATTTGACTAAATAACACATGCTTATTGAATATGTGTATGAAAATGAAAGTAAAAATACTGCAAGTTGGCCCAGAAATACATTGTCAACATTTATCACCAGTGTCATAGAGCCTTTAAAGGTATTATTATTATTATTATTATTATTATTATTATAATAAACCTGACCGTAAACCCTGTGACAGATATTCAAAAGAAAAATCTGCAAGGCAAAGATAAACAAAATGGGCAAGACACAGCTGCAGGAATTAAAAAGCTCTGAGGTTATATGATAAAAGGAATTTTCCAGGTTAGAAAAGACTTCAAGGACAATTTCAAAACAAATCTGTGAATTTTTTGAAATTTCGTTGACACGAAAGTCATCATGACTTATTATCTTGTCATATGCATACTATAGGCGGCACGGTAGCAGAGTTATAAATACTGCAGCCTCGCATATCCAGGGTCGAGGGTTCGATCGCCGACTCGGGTCTGTATACGCGTAGAGTTTGCATGTTTCTCCCAGTGCTTAGTGGGCTTCCTCAGTGTCCTTCATAAGCTACTGCTGAGCCACGCCCCTTCAGAGAACAGCAGAGCTCAGCGACAAGCTGAGGGAGGGGATCTTTTTTTATGAAGTCACAATATGGAAAAATCTAAAATCCAAAATGAAAAAGAAAAAGACACGTTTTTGTACATATTGGTACAGGCCCACTGGAAGCCCATCTGAACTATAACAGTGAGGGGATTTGACCATTCAGCTTCAAGATCATCAGTGAGTTCTAGCCCTGGTGTCAAGTGAGAAGGACTGGTGCATTTCAATTCCGTTTCTTTAGTTCCAGTGAAGGGAAATAGTGCAGTCTGTTTCCTCTGAAATCTGTGTGTCCGTAGCGCCAATTCCATCCTCTGACTTGCACACCCGTAGCTGATGAAGTGGGAAGGCACGAAGAGTAATGCTCTTGACATTATTCCCGAAATAATATTATAATATGAGCAATAATATAAGGCATAAATACACAAGCTTGCCCAAGAATTGAAGACAAAAAACAATGTGAACGCTGGCCAGTGGGGGAGGGGGGAGGGGGGAGCAATCGTTCCTGGGCACGGTACAAATCAATACAAACAACCCGAAGGGCAACAGTGCTAAACACTGTTGCAACAACAGTGGGCACAGGCTAAAGATGATAACCATGACTTGATAACCATTCCATAATCGATCATCGGTTTAAGTAAACCAGTCGATGATCCATTACCAATTGGTTTAACCACACAGCACGATGCATCTTTGATTTTTTTCCCCCAAATCTGTCAATTAAAAACAAATCACATTTGAGGTGCATATAAATAAATTCCCGGTGGTTATACATTTTCCTGCTCTGCACATCGATTGTGAAGTTTGTCACCTGGAAAGTGAGGACGATGCAAATAATCGGAGCTAAATTCCACAACCCTCATTCTGTGTAAAAATGTCCAGAGACTCATATGAGGCTTCTGCAGTCCCACCGAGCTAAATTGTGCTGAGATCTTCCAAAATTACAGTTCATTTAGTTTAAATTTTACGCTTTTCTTTCCAGTTCCTGTTTAGCTGTACACAATCATGTTGTGATCAGTTATCGGCATCATATACGCGCAGAAAAAACATGCAACATGATGTTAAAATTGTAAAATGTATTTCATAATCGATCTCTTGAAATACACAGGAAATCAACCGATCCTCAACTATAATTGACGATCAACAAGACAGGCTGAATCAAAAACCTGATCTTTTTTTAATATTCAACTGCCAAATTTTGATTTCACTTTCACAACTCTTCACTTGACCTGTTTTTAATATGTTAAATTTTTCAGCTCCTACACTTTGCAGTTGCTGTACAACAATCAAATAACACAACACACTTTAGTAATACTGTAATAATAAACCTACTTTACATAGAGATTGTTGAGTGAGTTACTGTTTGACAGGAAAGATAGAAAGAGTTGTGAATGTTATTTACAATATCAGCACCGGAGCGCTGATTAGGATTTCACTTGTGTGCTTTTCGTTCTTAGGTTGAGAGCCGAGTGCAGCAGCCAAAACACAGAATCCTGCAGGTTTGTCCATTACAACAAGATCCTCTTTGCTGCAGGTTTTATTCAGGAGATCTGTGTGTGTGTGTGTGTGTGTGTGTGTGTGTGTGTGTGTGTGTGTGTGTGTGTGTGTGTGTGTGTGAGAGAGAGAGAGAGAGAGAGCGTAGGTATCACCAGATTGTGCTTTTCGGCTGTGAACTGTATGACCTTTACAATCAAGGATGAGGAATGTGTTAAGTGTGATTATTGTTAACTTATAATGTGTATGATGTTTAATAAAAAGATGTGTACGGTTTTTCCATCAAGGACACTGGAACATGTTTACCTACTCTGAGGACATAGCTTTCAAGAGTTTGTAGAGATAACTCTGAGATAGGATTCAGTTTTACGACTTTCTCACAGCACTTTGGACCTAACAACTTTAAGAAGAGGTGACAAGGTGCTGCGTGGAATAGTGTGTGTGTGTGTGTGTGTGTGTGTGTGTATCATGTCAATAACGCTAAACAAACTTCAAACAGAAATGTACAGTTCCCAGACTAATAGACATCAATCAAATATCAAATTTACTATAATTGAATAGGCCATTACGGATTTCGCTTACTGAAGTTGATTGATCAAAAGGTGTTGATTAATTTGCTGTCGAAGCAAACGACATGCAGTAGTTCATCATATTTTAGTGTTTCTATGGCAACAGCTCATACACAGGAACATGTGTGGAGTCTTTAATGTCACCACCAGTAAGGTTCCCATTAAGGAAACGTCCTCCTGAGACAGGGCTTGTCTTGCGTTTATGGCTTTCTGATAAAATCAGAACATGGTTTAATCTGTTGTATTAATGTAAGAAGACAAAGACAAGAAGCTAACAAGGCTTATGATATTAAATACAACTACGCATGATTCCACATCAGGTCATATCACATGAAAATGCCATAGATTCTTTAACTAATCACTAATTACACCTGACCGCATGAGTAAGTGTGTTTTCAATTGTACTCATGTTAAACTGTAGCTGCTTCCTGGATTTGTTCTGCTAATTATTTTATCAGCCTTGGGGGGAATTTTTTTCTGGAAATGATTACTCTCTCTCTCTCTCTCTCTCTCTCTCTCTCTCTCTCTCAAGATCCAATGGCCAGCTCAAAGTCCACTTTCTCTAACTCCAAGAAAACATTGTCTGACACTTTACGACAGATTGCTACGCTGTGATAGTTCTGATCGTCAGCCTGAGACGCCGAATCGTTGCGTTCACACAAGCCGTGTCAGAAAGCTGAGTTCTGTTGCCTAATTTGCAAGCGAGTGATTTCAGTACATATCCAACTTCAACAGATGCTCTTTTACAGGTTTACTGCCTTCTTATCTGCAGACACAAAGCAAAAGACATATTGTGTCACATATACACTCAGTACTGAACCTGTATCCGGTATGGATATTCTGCCAGATCCTTTATACATAACACACCACACATTACAGTATTAGTGGTGACAAGACCAGACTGGTGCCTCCTTGGACAAATACTGTCTTAACCTGCCAAATGCTAGCCAAAGCTATAGCCAAGAACCAGTTCTGCATTCTGTTAACCTCAGTGAGAAGCAAGGGTGAATATTTGTCTGTGTACTTTGGAAGCAGTTTAACCCAGAAAGTCATCTGACAGTATGAAGGTAACCTACCTATATTCGAAAGATTTAGCATGGTGTAGCAGCAAAGCTAAGTTTCAGGATTGCTTTGATTAGTGAATATGCTGTGCAGATTTAGACTAAAGCAATGTCAAACTCATGTCATACTTTATTTTCTGGATTTTTTTTTTACCTGCCAATACTGACAGAACAATCAATTGTATGTAATATAAAAATGTTACTTAAAACATAACTTAACATAACTTAAACATTTGACAAAACTGCAAAAGGTTTCCAGACTTTCTAAAGGTTAATGATAAGCGCTTTTTTTTTTGTTTTTTTTTGGACAAATAAAATCCAACGACAATAAAAATTCAACAGGACAGGTGAAGGCTATATCACATGCTTCCTCTGGAAAACATGACAGCAGTACAGGACAATCGCATCGTGTTGCACATACACTGTTGGAGGGCAGGAATAAAACTCGGAGATCAAAGTCGTGATCTTTGGATGACATGGTGACTGCTTTTCCTTATGAGCGCTTGAGAGTTTGTGCACGATCGCTACGTTATATATCGCTCAGTTATATCTGAGGCTGATCAAGCTTAAAAATCAGTGCATTCTTACCTACGGATACTCAGAGAATTGTTTAATGATGCATATCCCACAATAACTACAGTTTTGGAGTTGCTCTGACCCAGTCGTCCCGCCATCACAATTTTGCCCTTGTGACAGCAGTTACACTTACCATATTTTCATTATAGTGGCATCTGGAAGTGGGTGTGATATAGGAATTAGGAAGCAAAGTAAATTGTCATGTCTAGAAGACTGGGTCAGAGCATCTCCATAACAGCACCTTTTGTGGGATGTTCAGGGTCTAGCAAAAGTGGTCCAAGGAGGGAATACCAGTCAAACAGCGACAGGGTCTTGAGCGGCCAGCGAAGGCTGGCCTGTGTAGTCCTATCCAATAAAAGAGATTCTTTTGCTCAAATTGCTAAACAGGTTAATGCTGGTTCTGATAGAAAGGTGTCTGAATGCACGGTGCATCACTGTATAGGTGCTAAAAGTGGGACCTTCTCACTATTACAGTAGGTGGGTGGTCATAATGCTATGGCTAATTGTTGTGTATATACTGTATTTGTAAAACAGATAATATATATACTCTAAATGGCCAGAAGTATGTGGACACCAGACCATCTTACTGTACCTCATGTGGGTCTTCCTCTGATTGTTAGCACAGATTACTGCATATAGAATGTCTTTATACAGTATGCTGTAGAATTTCAGCCTGTGAATAAGGTGACCTCAACCACACTGAACAAGTTATATTACTAAATGCCAGCAAATTAGTGACAGGATCGTGGGCGCCCAAGGCTCAACTAAAGGCCAGCCTGTCAAGTCCGATCCTACAGAAAAGCCAATGCAGCAATGCATGCCCAGTGCAGGCCACAAAAGAAAGGCACCAGAACACCCAGTGCACCACAGCCCCTATACATGGGGCTCAGTAGGCAAAGAGCCCGAGGCTGCCGACTTGACCTCCAAAATTCCCCGAATCTCAATCTGATCACGCACCCATGGGAGGCCCAAGACAAACAAGTCTGATCAACAGAGGCCCCACTGCACAAACTCCAGCACCCAAAGGATCCGCTGCCAGCGTCCTGGTGCCAAACACCATAGCACACCCCAGAGTCCCTGCAGAGCCACACCCTGAAAACAAAAAAAACCTTAAAAAATGTTTAAATGTTAACGGTTTTAACTGGTGTATACAGTTAAAATATGTCATGGGAGCAATACTTACCTGTGATTTTTTTCTTGTCATGTTAAAGTTGAAGTAAATGTTTTACTGAAGATCAGCATTTCTAAATGTGATTATTGATATGTTTAAAGTGTCCCATGTGAAAAGTATATTTTTTAGTCATATATTGGTAGTAAACCCTGTGTGTGTGTGTCTGTGTCTGTCTGTGTGTGTGTATATAGAGAGCACTGTGCAGATTTATGCTGTAGTGAGACCCTTACACCGTCACCTTGCCAACAAGCCGATACAGACAGATGCAGCAAAGGAGTTCAGATACGCATCAAACACAGGTCTGTGTGTTTATTCACACTGTTCACTGCCACTATGGCTTCGTAGCATTAAAACTAATACTCTAATCCAGGTGTATTTACTATGCATTATTTAAAAATGAAATAACATAGAGTTTTGTTACCTGTTCTAACAGTTCAAATGGATTATTGGAATTTGTCATATTCTTAACTGAGGGTGTTTCCACACTTATTCTGAGAAAGAATAAACCGTTAGTTACTTCACGGTGATTAGGTAGGTTGTTTTGTGTTAGTGTATCTACATCGGTGTGTGTGGGAAGGTCATTTTAAGGCTCATCTGTTTACACAGGTCAACCTTAATGTCAGCGTTTCTTCCTTTAAAATGAAAGGAAATTGGAAATGACGCATTTTTGGAGAAGGATATTAATATCCCCTCAATGAAAAATCTTGTTTTCTTGCATACTTTCTTTTCCCTTTTTGGTACCACACACACATGCTGTAAATATAGCTGTGGCTCTTCCCTAAATATCTTTTGTCCTAATAAGGTACCGCTCATAAGGTCACATGTTGCAAATTCTTCAGCAGCTGGATTCCACAGCACCCCTACCCATGGAATTCAGGACGGGGGCATCACTATGGCAATGAGCTCAGAAGGTTCTAGAATTGTTCTGCTGTTTCTGAAGCATCATCACATTCGATTTTCTAAAGCCCATTTTTCCGAAGATTATCCTTTAGGGAATTGTTTGAAATTCACAAAGACGCAACGTTCCTGAAATGCTTTTATAAAACAATCACCCAAATATCACCCCTACACAGATATGTGCCCTTGTTGTGTGTGTGTTTTTGTGAAATTGTGTGTGTGTGTGTGTGTGTGTGTGTGTATGTGTGGGTGTGTATTTTGTTTGTGTGTGTGTCTATAAGTGTGCAGTCCCTTGCATAGATGCCTCAAGAAGCTTAAAGAAGATGTAGTTCAGGTCTATATATATATA
>JAQMYL010000011.1:17743102-17775760 GCA_030014365.1 Clarias pachynema | reverse complement strand
TATATATATATAGAGTGGCCTACATACCACTACATGTCTACATTCCTCTGAAAAAAAAATATACCGAGCTTGAGAATCAGCAGTCACCACCTGACACAATATTATCATGATACCTAGGTGCTGATTTCACTAATATTGTTATTCTGAGTATTATAATAGTCCAATTCAATAATATATGTTTTCCCCATTTTGGTACAATTTTGGGACATTGAACCTAAAAAAATAAATAAATAAAAATAAAAAGTTGTTATAACTCGAAAAAAAATTATACTTTAGCTTTGTTCACCAGCTTCACAACTGAATTGAGCATTAAAGCATTCTCACTTAAAAAAAAACAACAAGAAGCGCAGCATTTAAACAATAGAAAATTACTTAGAATACAATAATATAACATTTAACTTAAAATTTAATTCTATTAAAAGCTAAATTTTTACTAGGTATCTCTGTCATTCAGCATAATATTTTTTAAACAAACTTAGCAAATAATTTCAACACACTGGATGCTATTGTGTAAATAGTTTTAGAGTGTAGCACCTGCAGGATTATGAATTGATTAAGATTAGAAACTGTGATGTTTTACCGCCTCCAAATTTGTGAGCACGTAGCTAATTGCAGTGGTTCCGTGTTTCAAGACTAATTAGCGCTCGTGGTGCTTTGAGACTGGTGTAACGAGTGGGTAATGAGTGTGCAATGGACACTACACAACATGTGTAATTAGTGACTTTCAAGACTTGCAATTCACTTGCAGGGTTTGGAGAAAAGGGCTGATTGATGACTATAACATACACACCTTTTGAAAATGTAACACTATAAAATGTGTTTCTCTTGCACCATCGGTTACAACACCGAGACTGATCGGTCATGGTTAATCGATCTGAAAACTAGCCGATTTCAATCACTGGCTCATTGACCGGTGCTTCTTTATTAAATATGTAATAAATAGTATGACAATACATTATTCGACACACAAAAGAATCGCGATTCATAACCAAATTTACTTTGTCCCATCTTCAAGCTTTAAACATGCGTTCTCTTATAAGCGTGAGCTCCACTAAAATTATTAATTGCTAATTTTTTGACAAGCCAAAGCCAAGGCTTTCCTCCACTTATGAGCATGCATTTCTTTTGCCATTATTGGATTACTGGTTTTTTTTCGATGTCTTACTTTATAGGTTTGTTCTCTTCTAGTCAAATGTTTAAATTATGTGTTGATTTTGTATGCAAATGAAAGTTCAGTTAATTAGTAAATTAGATCAGTTAGCAGGGTAGATAGGGTGGATGATGCTAATCTGCTTAGATATTCATGTCTGATTTTGAAATGGTTGTACATATGACACGATATTGATAAGAGTCGGTAACAATTCCTTAATCAATCATCGTTTTGAGTAAACCAATCGATGAACAACTAGTAGTCGGTTTAACCGCACGGTGTACAATGCTTCTTGCCCACTAACATTCACTAATACTACATCAAGTGTATATTAAACACATACATCAACTAAGATTACTTGCAGAAGCATCTGTTACTGAATATATTAACGTTACAGACACGTTGTCAATGTTATACATAGTCACTGTCGGGTGACTAGCATTTACCATTGTACGCAAACTCCTTATGGCAGATTTTGCATATCACGCTCTTCATTTCAAGATTTTACTTAGTTGGTAGTTTACTCATTTTTTCTAAAACCACATCCATGAGTGGCCTTTTTTCCAGGAAACTTGTATACCATGTTACCTTGAGATACATTATTCGGCATTTTACATAGCGGTGATGAGAGTATGTACATGTGTATGTAAATTCATTGGACTTTATACATGTTTACACTAAACAGCAGTTGCCCATGTGTGCAGGAAAAAAACTGCAACATGGCATTATTATTAACAAATAAAATAATTTGCCATTTGTCATAATCGGTTGCTTCTAATGCACAGGGAATCAACCGATCATCGACTATAATCAATGAGTGTCCTATCATTAATGGCAGGTCAGTGTTACCAATATAGGTATTTAATATATTCATCAAAACAAAACAGAGAGTCATCTCTGAAGATTCTCAGTCATCCAGCTGAGGTTATGTGGAAGTCAAGTCATGTCAACTGGACTTCTTCCTAGATCAGAAGAAACATTTCACTACTCTTCCAAATAGATTTTCAGTCTAAGGTAAATTGGAAAGTTCCTTGTATTTTAGTCCTCCGAGGTCAAAGGATGTATGAAAATCTGTCGCCTATTTCTTTCATCTATCCCATGGAAGATCGAGACCTCTACACAAAGCCACACCTGTGGACTCCCCTTACTGGTTACATCTTTACGACTCTCTAATCTCTCTCTCTTACCCCCCCCCCCCTCCCCTAACGACCCTCCCTCCTATTCTCACCTTCCACATTGTTGACGTAACAAGCCTTTTCAGATAGGGGAGGATCCTTTGACCTTGGTGGGCTAACTTTCCAACTTACCTTAGACTGAAGAAGCTACTTGGATAAATAGTGAAACATTTCTACAAAACTAGGAAGAAGTCCAGGTGACATGACTCAACTTCCAGAAAACAGAGAGTCGACTTTCCTGGAAAATTTGGGGGCAAGTATGAAGCCCAAACACAGCAGCTGTTATTGATGTTACTGAAATTATTATAACTCATGATGTTTTTTTTGGAACATCTGATTGAACAGCTCCTCTCTGTACTCGTATACATGTTTGGGTGAGGTGTGTTAAGTGGGGTGGGTGGAATTGGAGGTGGTGCGTGTGTCTATACAGTATATACAGTAGAGGATCATGGCAAGGAAGTAGGGTGCACTATTGATTGTGGTGTACATCGTGTAGTGTTGTCAACATTCATAGCCCTAAGTTAAGTGTTGAGATATTTTCTTTTGTTATGTTTTTTTTCCCTCTCAGACTTATTGGAATTTGTATTTGGACTTCTGTCAACGTAAACCATTAGTCTGGCTAATTATGGTCTTGTTCTTGACCCAAAGTTTGCAAAAATAAAAATAATGTCTAGGTTGTCTGCACGAAGTTTGACAAGAAATAATTTTTCTAGTCTACCCACTGGTACAATGCAGGAATAATTTAACATGCTGAACTAAACGCTTGAATTTGCCCTTGATCTTAACTTGACGTTAACCCACTCATGACATGTCTTGACTTGATCCTCCTGGTCTTGATGATGGTAATAAAAGTTTTACTTTTAATATTATTGAATAATATTATTCAGACTGCATGAACAGAAAAGTTTCCACTGCACCCATGGAGTTAGAGATTGCACCCGTGGGGTTGGCATTGAATTCCTGCGACTAAATTCATACACTTTGTGGGCAAGGTTTTTTGGCATGCCACTATATTTTGGAACGTTGTTGTGTGGTATTTGTTTACCGCCACAAAACCATTAGTCAGCTGGGGTGCAGTCAGCATTCCAGTTCATCAAGGTGTTCATTGGCGTGGAGGTCAGGTCACCATGCAGGCCATTTGAGTTGTTTTGAGTCGACCTTTAACTACTCATGCATGAAGCATTGTCATGATAGAGCAGATTTGGGCATCAAATTGTAACAATAATACATACAAAGGCATCATGCACTATTGCGCGCTTCCACATTTGCGGCCCAGATACGGATGGGATGGTCAGGTGTTTACAAAGCTTTGGCCATAGAGTGTCGTTTATCCTGTAAGATGGTATTTGTGTAATATAAACAGCTGAACAGACGAATGTACCTGTTATTATATATACACTG
This sequence comes from Clarias pachynema, assembly GCA_030014365.1. Lineage (NCBI taxonomy): Eukaryota > Metazoa > Chordata > Actinopteri > Siluriformes > Clariidae > Clarias > Clarias pachynema. The sequence continues at coordinate 17,772,034 of JAQMYL010000011.1, read as the reverse complement.
TTGTTATTATTAACTTTCCATTACCAGAATTCACAGTTGTTGTGAGTTAAAGGGGAGGAAAACCCAGCTTTATTGGAATCAAGCAGCCTGACCGAACATTACTGTAGTTTCAGAAACTCTGAATCATTCATGCTGCTCTCCTTTTACCTCTTCTCGTCTTGCTGTTTGTATCCAACTATTTCACTCCCTCATTTTTACTATCCTATTATGCCCCCTACGGTCCCTACTTGGTACTAACACCATGTAAAACAGCATAAAGTGCATGCACAGTTCACCGCCCAGGACTATCCATACATTCCTGAAGTCCATGCATACCGCATTCACCCAGCTCATAAAATACTGTAGACTACACGTTATTTCCTGAATTAATTCTGTTTCCTCTCCTCCCTGGTCATCTTGACCCCACCCTGATGCCTTCACATTTTGGGGAGTCGTCTGTCATTGGGGACATTACATTCTCACGTCCTCTAGGACCAGGAGAGCATGGTAGTGACAGAATCTCTCTGTAATGGGAAGGAGATTAGGATCTGAAGTCCTCGTGGGAGTCTATGGTCACTGCCCGAGATCCCCCTCCTCTCCAGGACCATAATAGTGTGGTTTGTCTGGTATTTGATATCGTATCTCTACATGTTTCCCAACAAGGGAAAAAAAATCACAAGTTTTGGCAGGGGTGGTATGTGTGTTGGCTGTGTTTGCCGTGGCTTGTCAGGATTAGCGATTTGAAAACCAACCGTAAAAGCAAGCTTTGGGACGTAGCCATTAATTCAAGTTTGTTTTGTCATGCTCAGAGAACGTGCAACAGATTACAGTGAGTGATCTTTTATCTCGGAGTTAGCAGTGCTGTAGTCTGAGATGTTACATTACTTTATGGACATTTTAGCTGGTTTGTGTTTTGCTTTTGCGCTTAAAGATTTGGCACTTGCACATGCAGGCAGTGGAAAACTATGTGGTCAAATGTACACACAAAAAATGTAAACATGTTTATAATATAAATAGGTAAGTATAGACCAGGGATGATTAAAGGGTCTGACAATCTAGTCTCAGCTATATGTTTAGTACTCATACATATAATGCTGTGCAAAAGTATTGGGACACCCCTCATTTCTTTGTTTTACTTCTGAAGAGACAGACTTTTTATATTTTCAATGCAGTCTTGAGAAATATTGTCCAGGCTTTCTGAAGGACTTTTTCATCTCTCGTTTTTGGCTCTCATTTTCAGTCCAGTCTCTGTACATGACCAGTTTTAGTGGAATGTTTTTTTGTTTGTTAAGCCGTACAGTGACTTATGAATTTAGACATGAACCAGTGAGAAACAGGTGCAGATGATAACACATGCTCAGGCCTGAATAGATGTGAGGGGTTAATGAGGATGCTCCTGAGGTTGGTACATAGACAAGGTTTTTAAAAGAAAAAATTAATTAGTACTTGAGGATCAACAACATATACAAACAAATATAATTATAGTTAACAGTCCCGCCATTAAAATAAATGTAAGGGTTTATAAAGATTATACAGTATGTAGCCATTAGTATTAGTATTTGCTAAAATATGTATCTAGATAGCTTACAAAATATGGTGAGGCAGCGAACAACATGGATCAACTAATAACAGAATTAGCTATGGACATAAAACAGGAGGGGGGGAAATACAAACCAGAACAAGCAAAAGAACAACAATAAATATAACAATGAATATTATTGGCAACACTGCTGCTCCTATTATATGTTCTACTGTATGTAATACTCCCAGTATACATCCAATTTTTGGCACAGGTCAACTTTTCAAGAGTGAAAAATGTTGCGATCTGAGAGAGCCAAAAGTTTGAGACGGTACTTCTGTTTTAATCTACATCAACATAAAACATTTCTTTGAAACAAAAGACAACATCATAAAGATGATACTCTGCTGATGTTCCAAAACTTTTTGTAATTCTTCATGAACATAAAATAGAGCTCATTTATTATGTATTGTGTTGCCTTCGTAAGGCTTAATATTGTCACAGTGCTGAAAGGAATAACTGACATTTTTATCACATTTAGGATGCAGGGATGGGAATCACCAGGAAGTAGCCAATACGATATTATCACGACATCTAGGTGCCGATTCGATTTGTACTGCAATTCTATAAGTAACACAATTTTATAGATATCTTGATTCCACATCATTTTGTTTAGATTTACTTACAATTCTAAACAAACTTAGCGAACAATTCACTCTAACTGCCCAGGATGTTGTGCTGCCTGTCAGTGTGTGAATAGTTTAAAATTCGCTCAGTGTCAGACATATTCAAGAGTCCTTTCTGAATTAAAAAAATCTGAAAAAATCTGAATTTGGATATTTTTAGACTTTGCAGGTCTAAGAAATAACATTGAATGTTGTCAGAAAACAGACACATTAATTGAGTCCCATATGTGTTTAACCTTGAGAAACCAGTTTTTGATGATGGGGAAAATCTGCATACAACTGGAGACATTAATGAAATACCACCAGGTAACTTTAAGTGGGCTCTCGTGTCCCTCCAGGACCGCAGGACATTAGACATTATGTAATACTATGAAATGTTACTAACATTCCTCATACAAGTAATGAATGGCAGAAATATTAACAATAACGGAGAACAAGATAGTAATTTCACCGCCCGGCCGAAAAAAAAGTCACTATTTCAGAAGCTGTCAAATTATTGGGCTGCATCAAACAAAAAAAAACAACTAAGGAGAATTGAAATTACTGGAACTGGATTAAGAGTCCTTCAGTACATTATTAAAACCTAGAAGGAGAGTGCTGAACCGTCAACTTTGTTGAAGAAATGTGGTCAGAAGAAATTGTGAATGGAGATCACTTAAACACTTGGTGAAGTTGCATGATAAAAAAACAACCATAAAGTAGCTATGTTTAACCGTGAAAGTGAGAGCATTTCCATATACACACGATGTGATGAGAGCTCACAGCATTGGTACTAAACAGCTGTGTGGCCATAAAAAAACCACTTATCAGAAAAAAAGGCAGCATAAAGATGGACTTTGGAGCGATGGAAAAAAGGTCATGTGAGTTCAGATTGATCCTATTCCAGAGCGAGTGAGCGCATTAGGGTAGGAAGCGAAGCGCATGTGATGTACCCATCATGCATAGTGGCCACTGTACAAGCCTCTGGAGGCAGTCTTATGATCTGGGGTTGTTTCAGTTGGTCAGGTCTAGTCACAGCAACATTATGTGGCAATAAAATGAAGTCAGCTGACGACCTGAATGTACTGAATTGACCAGGTTATCACATTTATGTAGTTTTTCTTCCCTGATGGCACAAGCATATTTTAGGACTCACATTGTGAGTCCAAGAGTGGATCTGGGAGCATGAGGAATCACTGTTAACAAAGCTAAAGGTGACTGTAAAATCTTGCAACTTGAGTGTGCAACTTGTTTTTGACCAGACAGCAAATTTGGGAGTCCAGCTCCTCCTTCGTCTTTAGAGTTCATTAGATGAGCAATTTGTATCCTAGAGTTTTTATTATGCAACTAAATTTGGCAAAGTGTGTTTGTTTAGATCTTAAAAAAGGTCCAGATAAATATCAGGGAAGTGACTGAAATAAATATAATAAACGAGAAAGAACATTTATTCTCAACACACTTCTCCTGATAGAGGAAGGAGCACCACTTGCCCAGCTCAGCCTTTATACTATCAACCTAAGGTAAATATTTTTTAACCATACACTCTCAAATTAAAAAAATTTTTTATTGTGTCTTTAGGCACTTTTCAGCCCGTCACAGGAAAACATTTGTTCGTATTTCTTTAATTGAATCTACATAATTTAATTGAATTAAATTTAATATGAAGAAATGAGGCGTGACTCAAAACATTTAATATAACGAATGAGTATAACAGGACAGGCACATTTTGGCATTTATGAGAGCTGCTTGATGCTAGTTAAAAATGTTTGCTCTTTAGTCGAGCATAGGCTATTCTATTGTTTTAAGTTTTTTTATAATCTGCATGAAATAATAAGAGAGTGGAATATGTTGCAGAGGTTGCCGTGTAGCTCCTAACAAAAAACGTCCTACTGTAGCACATTGGTGGATAAAAGTTGAAAAGTTCTATAAATGCAATCGTATCTCAAATTTATGTGAAAGGTCAGGAACAATAAGGAACAGGAACCAAGGAGGAGTGTGAGTTGTACAGCCAGACCACGACAGTGCAGTGGAAGTGCTGTTCATGTCAACAGACAGACAGTATCTCATCGTGTCCTCAGTCAGTCCTCACCCCATCCGCTCTGCTCTCGGTTTCTCCCTCCCTCCGTCTAATCTACTCTCAAGTTTCGGTTTCCTCAGATAAAACAGATTAAGGAGCAGAGTTCCCAAAGCTCAGATAAAGTTTCGGCACTCAGACACACCCGGTTATAGCTTGACCACAGAGGATAGAGTGAGGGAATTAAGGAGGGAGGTGGCAGGAGAGAAAGCCTTAGATACAAGCCGAAAGAGACAGAAGGGAAAGAAAGGTGTTTTTGAGTAATGTGTTTTTAAGCACTTGAGTGTGTGTGTCTCATATCCTCTACATTCCTGTGGCTCGGCTTATGTCAGGAAGGTCTGTGTGTCCATGGATAAATCTCGCAGGAATGATGAGATGATGAGATTGTGTGATGGCTCTGTGAAACAAACCTTCCTTCCAATCCTTTGATTGATTCACTTTATAAAATGATTTTTCTCTATCCCTTTATCCGTTTATTTGTTTTCCACCTCACAGTTTCTCCCTCTCTCTCGCTCTCCCTCTCTATCTCTCTCTCTCTCTCTCCCGCTCTCGCTCTTATCCCCTCTGCCCGTTCTCAGGGTTAGTTCCACAGAGTCCGGATGTTTACTGCCTTGTAATGATGCTTAATTGCACGGTAATGGTGTTTAATTGCGTGTTTGAATGACGGTACGCATCTTCATGTTGGTCAACACTGGGGACTGCTTGTTCTCCACCATTTGAACGCAAGAGCTCATGAGAGAAGTTGCGAATGGAGCTGCTCGGGTCGTTTTACCGCAGGAAACTGCGCAAAAAGCAGAAGAGGTCTGAGCTCGGCAGGTCCGATGGAGAGCTGTGCAAGCTACCGGCAGAGACCGGGGTCAACGGGCTCATTTCCAAGGTCCTCAGGTTCACTTCCAGGTAATAGTCGCTAAAATGGTGTGTGTGTGTGTGTGTGTGTGTGTGTGTGGGCACTGAATAAAAGCTGGTAGGTGCTTTATGGGCAATTGTTCCTGCTCTTATAAAAGTAGTCAAGAAAAAAAGTTGCGTTGCAATGGACGCATTGTGAAGTCAGCAGAAGTGTTACTGGGATTTTTTTTTTTACTCCCCAGCATTGATGAATTGTTGAATCTGATCTGAAAGTGTTGATTAGAGTTCTACACCTATAGCTCTAATAGAAGTTTATATTCATGCACTCCATTTAAGATTTTATTGCTTCTATAGTAGCAGTTAATATACACAGTGCTTATATTGTGAGTCGAATATATTTTAAATATACATTAAGTTGCCGTAGTAACATTTAAGGTGGGTTGGTTGATTCAAAGTGCAAATTTTTACACTACACATTTTTATTCAAGGACCCAACCACAGTGGTTTAAATTAGCTGGGATTGTATATATCAGTAGTTAAGGGTCTAATTAAATAACTGATGTAATAACTGATAACTAATTGCTTTAAAAGCTAAGCCACAATACCTAGGTTGCTCTGATCAATTGCAGTTGGTTTGTCACTTAATTCCTTGATACAGGTGGTTTAGTGATTAGTGCAAGTTTCATGAGCTAGTTGTCGTTGTTCAAAGGTTACGGCTTTGAGTTTTGGAATTTAAGAAGTCATGTATTTAGATTCCAGCCCTACCTAGCTGCCCTGGTTGTGTCCTTGAGTAAGACCCCTAACTTCTCCCTCAGTAGCAGGATGCATTGAGTGTAAGTATCGTTGTTTAAGTTTAAGTGACTTATGTATTTAATCGTGATATATATTATTATATTATTTATTTATCTTTAAGATGTTACAGTACTTTATAGTTGTCAGTAAATCGCTGTAAAATGTACCGTGGTTTATTTCTAAAACATAGCATCCGATTAGCTAAGATAAAATGGTGTAAATAAGTGTGTCCCATTCTGGTTGTGTTCCCCCCTCACCCTCTGCATTCCCGGGATAGGCCCTGGACTTGAATCTTTAACAGGATAAGTCAGAAAGAGCAAGAGTCTCTCATGTGAGTGCTTTGTGATCGATTTTGCACTACAGGAAATTATTCAGGACAGAGAACAAAATTTTTCATCTTTTTCTCTGATCTAACTAAAGTAAAATGTAAAAGAAAAAAATTAAGGAAATTAAGAGGCTAGTGCAGGAAATGAGTGTTTATAACTTTAGTAATATAGGCTAAGTGATATAAGTGATAACAGGGGCTAACTATCCTGTACATTCCACTACATTAGGCAACTATATACTGATAAATATTGATGTATTGTTCTTAGTTTATTTTGACGCTAGCATGTTTTGTATCATTCTAAAATATGTTTTGTGAAATGCAAATTGTAAATTGTGAAGTGGTTATTACAGTACATATGTTTTCACAATACTGTTTGAGTTGTATGTTTTTTTTACATGACATTTTGTATTGTTTAATTATTTTATCATTTTGTGTTGTATAATTGTTTAATATAACATTTTGTTTAACCCTTTTCTGAAAACCACAAGAGGAATTTTGATCACTTGATAGAGCAAATATGTCAGAAATGTGGAGCCATTATTTGTCCATGAAGAGATGAGCTGATTATCTCTTCCTATGTATATAGACAAGACCATTTCCTGTTTATATCCACCCAATTTACGTGCCCTGTGTCTAGTCAGGAGTTCAGCACTAAATCCCAGTGTATCCCACTGTATTTATTTTATAAAAATGTTTATAGACAGGTTTTTAATTATGTCCTTTGGTTTTTACTTTTTTTAGTCATTGATAGGCATGTAGGATAATCAGATCAATGCAACTCTAAGATTAACTTATACACCACATGCTAGCATCAGGACCAGCGTCAGGGCTGCACTGTGTGTGCCATCACATTGTGTCTGTATTGAAATTCTTTTACTTTAACTATTAATATTTACTGTTGATTTTTTTTTACCATGCAACTTCGCCAGGTGTTTAAGTGATCTCCATTCATTGTTTTTTCAGATTCAGTACAATTCATGGTTCAGCACAATTCTTCCAGATTTTGATAACGTGTTGAAGGGGTCTTAACCCATTTCCCGTAATTTAAAACTACTCCTTAGTTGTTTTCTTTGCTCAAGCACAATAATTTAACCAGTTAATGCTAGTGATCAGGGGAAAAGGTTTGATTTTGTCTGCTGCTTTAGATAATTAAAATATGACTTGAGATATGTGTGTATGTTATTAATCAGTATTGCCTTGTCCTCACCTACTTTGTGTCTTAACAGCTGTACTCATCTATCCCTTTTTTCAGGAGCAGTGAGCCTGTGTCCCGTCCTCATTCCTGGCACTCTGCTAAGGTGGGCGAGGGCCCTCTGGACTCTGGCAGCATGATGCAGATATCCCAGGGTGCTATGGGAGCTCCCTGGCACCAAAGCTACCATGCCAGGTCAGACAAAAATAGATGTTAAAGCAATATCTAAGGGGGAAAGTAAATGTATAGAGAGTTATTTAACACTGTTCTTGTTTACGATACAACAAGCGAACATCTGTCTAGTCCTTAAAGGAATATCATGTTAAAATAATGCCACCTTGTTTAAAGATATGAATTTTATTATATCTAAACAGGAACTAAATTACTCTGTTTGATGTTGATCCAAGTTCAAAGCAATCATTACTTTAACCAGCACCCATAATGCACACAAGGAGTAGTACTAGACACTGTAAATTTTTCCAAGAAGATGGCTATTAAATTCAGCCTAAATCCTAATCTCTTGGTCATCTTTTGAAGTCTTGTGAGTTTTGTTTCTACATTTTTCCTGTTACCTTATATACAAGTCAAATTTAGCTGTATGTTTCTGTTTTAATCACAGCGCCTCCACCACAGACCTGTCAAGTTATGATGCAGGATATCTGAGGAAAAGTCCAGACCAGTACAGCTCAAGGGGAAGTATGGAAAGCCTAGATCATTCACACCCTGCTTACAGTTCCTGCAATCAGCTATCAGTCTCCAAATCCTCAAATAGCATTGACCATCTCCACAGCAAACGTGATTCTGCATACAGTTCCTTTTCTACCAGCTCAAGTATTCCAGAATACCTTGCAGCTGGGCCATCATTCAGCAAGGAGCGGTCATACTCCATGGACAGTGTTCCTCAACATAGAACTACAGAAGGCATGCATCAGGCTGATATCCGTTATGTCCGCACAGTATATGACTCTCAACAGGGTGTGTCAGCAGAGCAAGAGGTCCTTTCTGCAGCAGGGCTAAAAACAAATGAGACCAAAGCACAGTCCAGATGTGGAAGCACACAGGACAGGGTTTTTCACCGTTCTAACAGCACCAGTGGCAGCAGTAATAGCAGTGGAAACAGCAGTTGTGGTACAGTCACATCTCATCGTCATAGTGCAGGTCCAGCATGGGGCCAAACACACAATGACAACTCTTACGAAAACCTAAAGGGGGCGCCTTCGCCTCCCTTACGTAGTGACAGCTATGCAGCGACTCGGAATCATGAGCGACCCAGCTCATGGTCCAGTCTTGAGCAGGCTCGGTCTTTACGGGCTCTCCAAAAGGGTTCTTGGCATCACTCTAGTGGTTCTGTGGCATCAGGAAAACCATCATTTGGAATAGAGGGTCAACTTCACACAGTAATTGAAAAGAGTCCGGAGAGTAGCCCAACAATTAAACCCAAGCAAAGCCTTCCACCTTTATCACAGCCTGGATCTGCCATGCTGCCGACCAGCATTTACCCTGTTCCACTGCCAGAGCCCCATTTTGCACAGATGCCGACTACAATCCCAAGCTCTAGTACTGTATACCCAGCACTTGCCAAGGAGAGCAAAACCATCCCTCAGAAAGAACACTGTGGAGAAACGGATTCGGATGTTAGGATGACAACAGAAAATGGATACCAAAGCACCGCTTCCTACTCCAACTCTGTCCAATCACTTGTTTTCCCGCAACCTAAACAGACAAACCAAGTGAAAGATGACCCACAGACCAAATGTGGCTTTTATAGGTCTCATTTTCATACTCAGGGGTCCAAGCCTCAAGTGGTGTCCATAGGCCAGGAAAGAAAGGATCCTTACACCCCTGTTCAGCCAAGGCGAGAGAAACCCAGATACTCGCATGGCATGGATCTTATGGAGTCTTACAGACAACCAAGAGAGGAAGAGCTAAGCAGATGTCAAGAACAGAATGTCCATCTACAACCATTTTACTCATTATGTGAGGTTGTACAGGAACATGCCCTACCTCAAGGAAGTGATCAAAGAATCAACACTTCAGGTAGGTTCCACAATGAATCCAACACCTATCAGCAGAGGGACCAAGACCTGGATCATCCCCTAACCCGACTTGAGAATGCCCTAGTAGAGGTTCAGAGAAGTGATACCCCACAAAGCACCACTAGCAGCAGCCAAATTGAACGTAGCATGTCAGTAATGGAGAAAGTCAGTCACTTTGAGAGACAGCAGACCAAACCATGTAGTCACAGTCACACCCTCTCCAATTACAGCTCCTCAGTTTGTCCAAGTCAGGCTACCCCCAGTATCAAGAGGTCCCTGTCTGGACTGCACAAAGGGTATGTTCCTCAAGGGAGATGTTGGGGTACCAGACATGAGGGAAATGCAGAATCATTACAGGATTTGCAGCCAGGGTATATTAGCGCTGATCAAGCTCAACATAGGAAACCGCATGACCTACACAGAAGCAAGAGCTCTTTCCAGCTCAATGAAGAAAATGGTAAAGACTTTCATAGGAGCAAGAGCACTTTCCATCTCGAGGAAAACAGTAAGGATATGCAATGGAAAGAAGGCCATCAAGACATTTTAGGCACAGTTCCTGACACCACCTGTACTCGAGCATACAGAGACAGCATCAAGGATGCTCAGTCTAAGGTGTTGAGATCCACTTCATTCCGAAGACGAGACTTGAACATAAACCCTCCTCCTGTTCCTGTGAAGCATATGTCCCTGGATAGAAAGGGACCTAATACGTGCCCCAAACCCACATCTCCACACACTCCTAAGGAACGGCATGTTATTCCTGTCGAGCTACCAGACAAGACCAATGCTCCTGAGCTTCCAAGAGTCCCTCCTGTAGGGCCTACAGTTATGCGAATATGTGGACGAAAAAGATTGACCATGGAACAAAAGAAATTGTCATACTCTGAGCCGGAGAACATTCATGAGGTCGGAACTTCTGATCAAGAGTCTAGCTTATTTCAAAGGAAGGTACCACCGCAATTCCAGCTCCCTGAGACAAGTGTTGCAGATCGACGAAGGATGTTTGAACTTGTAGCTACTCGTAGTTCAGGTACTACATTGGGCACTTCCAAACCTGAGTTAAAGCAAATGCAGCAAGATGCTTTGGCTGATTATGTGGAGCGTAAGACTGGTCGACGAATGGAAGGACGTCTTCATCGTCCTCATAGTGCCTACATGCAATCAACCTCCTGTTTGTCCATGGACTCACAAAGCCGAACCTCCACAACTAGCATGAGCTCTCTCCAGGAACCAGGAAGAGAGAGCATCTCTGAAGTTAACCGCCAGTCTTTCACTCTTACAGCCAATACACAATATCCTTTGCACTCTAAAATAAATAACCACACTCGGTCGAAATCAGAAAATTATCACCCTTCCTTTAGACCACAGATTGCAGAACCACAGAAACCAGAAAGGCAAGCAAAGAGAATCATTCCCAATCATGCTCCAGATCCAACCCTGGCTCACTTCCACAGTACTCCTGCTAGTCAAAGCTTAGATGAAATTTTTGAAAGAGCAGTTTCAGCCAGAAGCTCAGGAAAATCAGCTTCTGCAGAGGACCTCTTAGATCGCAATGAAGGTCATCTTGTTTCTCAGCACTTCAGATCAAAATCCTCTCCGACTGTGGAAAACCACAATCTGGTAATAAATTTGCTTTAAAATTTTAAGACATTAGCACTGGATACATTTTTTTTTCTTTGGTATCAGATAATATCCAGTTATTTAGGTTTAAAGGTTTGAGAAGGACCTTTGTGACCTGACTTCATATATTTGAAGTTAAATAATAACTCCTGGTTATTTTAATCACCATGAAAAACGACAAATAGTAGATGCTTGCTTTAATTAGATGCACTGGTGCAAAGGTCCAACGAAATAGGTAAAATATTAACATGTTGGGCTAATTTTAAGAAAGAGCTCATTGTTCTTCATACAGGGAATTGATATGTAAATGCCAGTTGACATTGCAATGCTTTTTTAGCCTATCATGTTTTTCAGTGTGCTCCAAAATATAATTTTATAATTCTTTCTTTACAATAAAAATATTTTTGAAAAAGTAAAGAAAAAGTAAAATAATAATAATAATAATGATGTTGGTAAATAAACCTTACATATCAAACATTTTACTTAGCCCTAAGAGGACAAGACCAAACCCATATTTATAGATTTCAAATGAATCTCATAAGCTCTGTTTTGAGGAGGAAGTAGGTTGTTGTCTCCTCTCTTTTTTCTCTCAGTAAAGAACTATAAAGAAACAACTTAATGCCCACTCCAGGAAATATTCCAATCTCTTCACTTCCTGTTTGGTGCCACAGAGCCTGGTGGCAGGCATCGCTCTGAAAGATGGGCTGAAGTGATAAACGCAGTTCTTCCATGACTACAGGGAGTAGTCATGGGAGATAATGGATAATCTGCCACCGTTTCAGGCTTAAAATATGTGACATGGTTAAGGATCTCTGTTTATCTTTAGGGGAAATTACCCTGCACCTAAATATTTTTCACATGACAGTTACTACAGAGACACTGCAAGAGACGGCGAGTCAGAAATTAAAGAATTAAGTTCAAGTTCCATAAACATCAGTGTATGAGTTATTATTTTATTGTTACTTATTTTGATGGACAGTTTGCAGAATCTGAAAGAAGATTTGATTTTGATAGTTAACAGATTCAGTCAACAACCAGTGAGGACCTTGATCTTGCAGTCCAGTATTGTGACATCACTATGTCAGTATAAATAAGGTTCCAGTCTTAAATGGGTTGTTGTTAAAATACCAACTACTATTTTCTCAGCACACCTGTGTGATATATATATACTGTATATTACATTATAGAATTGTTTTAACTTTACATACACAAAAAACCCTAAAGCCAGGAGCAGGTCAAACAAAACCCTGATTAAAAACATATATCACATATGTTTTTTTATGACATTCATTGCTGTGAAACGCGAAATGGGATTTCCTAGTAATTGCTAAGCATTTAGATTTTTCTAATATTTCTCATTATTGGTTGTTTGGTCATCATATAATGCCTCACCGAACTGCCTGTTTGGACCCAGAAGGCTTCTGCCTTTGTAATTACAGTATAATGGTTAACTTCCTCTGGTCTGATTCATTTCCCTGTTGCTGTTTACCTCCCCAATTATGTTTTCTGTTTTTCTTTTTTTCTTTTTTTTCTAGGATGCCTTGACTGGAGACCTCAGATTGTTTGGGAGTGTTTCTAAAGTAAACAGGTATGTGTGTGTGTGTGTGTGTGTGTGTGTGTGTGTGTGTGTGTGTGTGTGTTAAAGATGAACAGATTTTTGTCTATTCATTTTGCTCTGTCTTCTAAATGAGCTGATTGACTCAGATCAGTGCACTTCCACCCACAAAAATCACAAGAGAATGCTGCACCCGAAGCACAGATCTCATAAACACTACATCATTGTTACATGTGTCATTTTACTGGTTGTTAAATAACCACAAAGAAGGCTAAAACAAAGACAACTCCAGAATAAGAAAACCTAGAGAACGAGGTTGGATGGACCATAGAACACAGAACCCATGGTTATGCAAGACAGCTTAAAAACAGTAAGGGACGAGTAACACATGGAAGCATGGTGTATACATCCATTACATGACAAGCATGCTGATAAACTAAATGTTATGTGAAACATTTTCATGTCCTGATTCACATCGTATACCTTGTTCAGTTCCTTGTCCGACTGTAGATGTCCGTGTTTGATTTTAGCCATTTTCCCTGTTAGATTTCCTGTTGTCTGCTTACCTGCCTTCCAGTATTACCTCTCCTATCAGTTCAGTATTGTTTGTATCTTCAACAGACATTATAGATAAGAGTAGCACGTTACAAACTAATATAAGGAATCATCGGCATGGGACGTACTTTACCGCTATGTTTTATATAACAAGTTGAAAACTGTTAGAAAAACAGTGACTACCTGTTTTAGTTGACTCGTGTTGCTGTTGTTATTTGGAAGCACTTTTTAAACTTTTGTACATATCATTAGTTTTGATGCCACAGCCGTCTGTCCAAGAAAGCAAATTGGCCATGCTCTCTGGGTGGAAGGTAGTATTTTCCTTTGACTGCATAATGCTGCCATATGATGTAGGATGAATTTCAGCCCAAAAAGATGTGATACTGGAGGCAGCAAGCATTAGCGTTTCACCTTTTCTGGTTGCTATGGGACATCTGGCTAGTTAGTTGGAGCTGCCAAACGACCAAGTTGGGGGGAAAAATGAACCAAAAAAGCCAAATTGTTATAAACATTGCATGACCATATTGATTGAATGACCAGTGCTTTGTTAGACAATCTTCTAAAGATCACATATGCACTGAATATTTTGAAGATGTACACATATGTTAATATGTTGTTTTAGTCATATTGACATCCTTTTTTTCCCTTTCTATATGTGGAACAGATCATCAAGTGTGGCACCTGAGCAAAGATCACTCAGTGAAGTTGGTCTGGAGCAGAGCTCATCGCTAAACCATGGTCTGAATCAGGCGCAGCCACCCGTGATAAGGCGGGAACGACAGCGCCACTCAGAACGACCACGGTCCCACAGCGCCTCAGGCCTGGCAGCTTCTGTCGGATTGCCCTGTCCCTTCTCCTCTTCAGAGTGGCAAAGGACCAACAATACACAATGCCAACCCAACCTTGATGCCATCACGTTCCCAGGCACTGTTCCTGAAAATGTAACAATTCCATTTTCAGGAAAGGACGATCAAAATTCTGCCAATGCCACCAGTTCCAAAGAAGCTCCGAACAACTTGGAGAAGACAGACCATGACCTTTCAGCTTCTCACCAAGGAGTTGCAGAGTCGCTCACATCTTTCTCTTTCAACCCACCTCACGAGCCATGCCATTCTGGACTGCCCTCTTCTCCCAAAGACTCTCCCAAAGACATCTCTCCCGTTCGGTCTCTCCACTCTCTGCGGATCTCAGAGTCTAGTTTTGGCTTTGCCTCGTCTGTTTCACAGGAGGAGGATGACGTGTTTTTAACTCCAACCTCTCCACCCCCAAACCCACTGTCAAGAAAAGAAGGAAACCCATCTGAGGAACCTTCACTTCCCTACCCATCAGACCAGTCTCAAGTAAAGGAAGAGGCACTCGGCATTACAGTGTTTCAGGAATCACAAAAGATGATCAGGTACAAATGCACATACGTATTATTTACTGCTTCGACACAGGTCCTTTGGTCATTATGGTAGTTAATTATTACTGACTACACATGTTGTTTACTGCTTGTGAAGTGCCAATGTAATGTTCAGCACAAACATGGCTGCAACATCCAAACATATAACTACTGCCATACAGTTTCCACAGCTGTTGGAAAATTACAGTTACTTTTATCTGACACTAATGTGGCCTTGTCTGTCCTCCTTAACGGAATGTATGCGCACAACATTAAGTCTTTATTAATATTAACTTAATTATATTAGTTAAAACACATCATGTTTGTGCAACCACTCATACATTTCAAACAATGAATGTGGATTCATTTTAAAGGATGGCAAGCGGTTATTTGTTGAGGTCGGGAAGAAAGAAGAAAACTATTGCTAGCTCTAAAAGTCCTTTAAACATTTAGAAATTAAAGTCGAATGAATTCGATCTGATCATTCTCATTCAAATCACATGACCATCTATCAGATAAATCTGATCTAGGACCACGTACGAAAGTGACTGAAAAACATCACATTTGTGCATTCAGACAGCCATGAAAAAATCAGATCTGTGTCACATTTGCGTAAAAAATCTGAATTGCTTGTTTACACCTTGTGTGCTTGTGCTTACCTAAAAATAGGGTAAATCTGCTATTAAATTTATCATGATCTTGAACAGATTTAAGTATGTGCTGAATACAAATGAATATATTATTTGTTTTTTTTTTGTCTTCATACCTGTAAATGGCTCTATTTTAATGAATATAATGAATTGTGATAGAAAAAATAAAAAAAAACTAATCAAATGAAACAAAAAAATAATGACCCTGCATGGATCCATTTCAGCACCTCTGAGCATCCATCTGTCACAACCACCCACCAAGAAAGAGATGGTCAGTTGCATAACCTCTCAACCCTGTCAGTAACCTCTGACCCCAATATCACCGCTGTGATCTCTGAAGCCGAGACAGAAGAGCTCTCAGAAAGCCATGAATTGCCATTGCTGGCCAGGAGGGAGCGCACGGAGGTGGAGATTCGGGTAGAGACTCTTGCCCGGGAGCTGGTAAACCAGGATGAGGCTCTTGTTCCTCTTCTGGACATCTGGGCAAGCACCACTACACTGGACTTGATGGAGGACATCTTTCCTTCCTGCTCCTCTGGTCCATGGCACCAAGGCAAGAATAGCAGCAGTATTGCGGATGACAGGTAAGGTGAAACATGGTCATGTCATCTCCTTCTGGGCTATATGGGGAATTATTATTATGGGATGGAATAAACAAATAATGTACAAAAGAGTTTAAGTCAAACCGGGACTTTTGATAGTACAAAATAATAGAACGCAGTTGTGAGAATAAATACTACGAGAAATTTCATCCCAAGTCCCGGTTTGACCTGAACATCCCTCATAAAAAATGCTTTATTATTATTATTATTATTATTTATTTATTTGTTTATTTATTTATTTTTTACCAAATTATTTCACTGCATTACATACAATTAAACTTTATTAGATTTGGAAATGTAGTCTTGTGTAATGTTTTCTAATTTTCTTTTTTTTTTATTCTACATCTAATCAGATAAACAATGTGACAACACTAACACCTAGTGGTAAAAGGTGGAAACTAATTTTTGCTTGACAGAGATAAAATACTTCTGCTTATGGTCCATTCATAAATGTGTCTCTCTAATCTGTTATAATTAAAAAAGATAAATTTTATTAAATTAAATAAAGTCAGAGGATCCTAG
Source organism: Clarias pachynema (assembly GCA_030014365.1). Classification (NCBI taxonomy): domain Eukaryota; kingdom Metazoa; phylum Chordata; class Actinopteri; order Siluriformes; family Clariidae; genus Clarias; species Clarias pachynema. Next base: position 17,755,718 of record JAQMYL010000011.1, on the reverse strand, counting down.
AGCCTATCCCAGGGAACTTTAGGCACTCATGGCACAATAACAACCACACACACCCTCACATCGGTTTATACACTACGGCCAATGCCAGTCAGCCTACAAAACATGCATTTGGACAGCAGGAAACCAGCGTACCTGGAGAAAAACCACAGTGCTTAACCTTAACCCTTGAGGTGGTGGTAATATCTAATATCTAACCCACTGTGTCGCCTCAATGAAACATTGCCATATAAAAGGTCTGAGGTTGTTTCATTTTATTGAATAATAGAATAATACTGTACATCAGTATGGAGGTAGATATTTAAAGATATTTTATTAATTATATTCATTAAAAACTGAGTGTCTTGATGTGTTTTGATCAAAGGAGGATATAAGTTGTGTATCATATGATACAATACAAGATACAATGGCAATTCGTCTAATTTTGTGTAGACGTTATTTGATTTAGTTGAGATCATGAAGTACTTGCATCATGTCTGCTTACTTTATGTAAGTACTAAGTTTATTACATTTTAAGTCAGAGTCAAGCATTGTATCTAAATAAAATTTCCTCCTGAGACTAATTTAGCAGTTTCTTTAGGTAGCTAATATGAAGAAGTGTGTGTCTCTTTGTTCGACCAAGGTTACCTTTTAACATTTTTAATGATCAAATCTCACATATAGCTGATTGACAGTACAACCGTACAACCATTATTCTCAGTCTTAGTTATGCTTTATATGTGTTTGTGTTTCCTTATCCAGTGTTAAGAATACAGTGTGTGTTCCTCCTGAGGATCATGCGAGCCCCGTTCACGGAAAAATAGAGACTAATCTGGACGAGGAAGAGTCCAACTTTAATGAGAAAAAGGTTTGAGTCCCATCTATTTATAATAATCCAGGACACAAATACAGTTTTAAATTATAACTCAGGATAATAAGAAGAAAAACAAGAAAAAGAAGAATCTCTGCTGGGTTCCAGCTGTTGTTTGCACTTATTACAGTGTACCCTCTTCTCCTATAGGTGGAGCTCCTCCAGGTTCTGACCGTGAGCTTAGAGGCATTGCGGACAGAGAGAGAGAGACTTTCCGAGGAGCAGCAGTGCTACAGTACTTTGGGCTGCAGGATAGAGGCTCTGGTGCAGGAGCACTGCAAACCCAACGAGAGTGACAAGTACCGCATGTTCATCGGCGACTTAGAAAAAATCGTCAACTTGCTGCTTTCTCTCAGCGGACGTCTGGCACGTGTGGAGAACGCCCTTAACGCCCTGCAGGGGGAGCCAGAGAAGGGAAGCAACGAGGAGAGGGTGAGAGGTTCAAACACATGCATGCAAATACTGCACAGATGCCAGAAAGTATTCTTTATCCTTTACCCAGGGGTACTGGTGGGTCAGCGGTAGGTGTTTCAGTTTGATTCCTAGATTCGATTCCCAGCCAGTCCTCAAACCCAAGCCACTGTATTCAGTGCCAGTTTCAAGCCCAGGTAATGAGAGGGTTGTGTCAGGAAGGGCATCCAGCGTAAACCCTGTGCCCAGCTTGTATGTGCAGACCGCTGTGGTGACCCCTTGCCGGGAGCTGCCGAAAGACCAAACAACAACTCTTTAACCACTTTATAGAGTTCTGTTTATTGTACTTTGAACACAGTCTAGTGCATCTAATTCCAAAATCTAAAATGTCTGTTATCAAGGGAGTAAAAAATGAAATATTAAGTGCGAAATATAATATTGAGATAAAGCAACTCCAAAAAACACTTTTTAAAAAATCCCCCTTAAGAACACGAATTAAACAGGGATTTAGTGCCTAGAGATCACATAAACTGGGTGGATAAACAGGAAATAATCTTGTCTGCATGCATAGGAAGACCTGACCCTTATCTCATCATGAAGGAATTATCATTCTGCACATGTGTTCTATCGGGTAATCAAAATTCCAGTTGAAATCCCTTATTTAATTGTGTTTCACTGGAATTAAATTAAACAGTTGAATAACTCACAAACACACTACACTATAAACACCAATCAGTGTTTGTTGTTTGTTGTGACACAGATGGGTTGTGCATTCTGTCATGATTTTCTGCGTGCCAGTAAAGAGTGTAAAGAGTGGTTATCTGAGGTTCCATACTCTTCCTGTCAGCTCAACACAGCTTGCAGTTCGTCTCTGTCCTCTCCCATCAAAGAGACATTTCCCCTCATAGAACTGCCACACACAGGATGTTTTTTGTTTCCTGTGCAACCTGTAGATGCTGCCGTGTGTGAAATTGCCAGGCGCTTTTTAGGAACAGTTTCTGAAATACTTCAATAGCCATTCACATTAAAATAATATGTGTAACTTAATCAATACACTTTTCTACTGATATCACACTAAATGTAAGAACGCAGCACGTAATATGATACGGACAATATACACCAGGTGTCTCCTACTGACTGGTGTTGCTCTCTGATCAGCTAGTAGTTCCCTGTGAAGTGGACTCAGCCATCGTAGATTCCAAACTGTAGGGAAAAACCTGCTCTGTTTAAAGGGAACTGTGAAGAGTATAGGGAACGAGTGAACAAAGGTAGTTTTGCTTATCCACTTTTGGTGAAGTGATAAACCAGTCAGTAATTGTGCCTTGTTGGAGCATAAGAAAACATGGTGTTTGCACATTAATTTAATGCTTCATTTACTGTAATATTATAATGGACAACATAATACTAATATTACATAATAATCACCATTTGTATATAATCTACATATACAGTATATAGTCAAAATGTATATAAAAACATACATATATACATATATATATACACACTTTACCAATCAAAAGTCAAAATACCTTTTAATTCCATGGTCTCTCCTGGTTTTTATTCCTACATTGTAAAACAATGTTGAAGATGAATAATTCAAACGTGTATTAATCAAAATGATTAGATGAGCAAGCTGAGGGTGGCAAGAAAAAAACTCCCTGAGATGGCTGTAGGAAGAAATTTTGAGAGGAACCTGTCCTCGTTTGGGTGAAAACGAATAGCAGAAATTGTTTAGGAGTCATAATGTGTGTTAGGCTGCTGGAAGTTCATGCTGGAAGTCAGTTAAGTTAATCTGGAGTCCAGTTCATTATTGGAGGCTCAGGTAGAAAATAAATTGCTAAACAAAAACATTGAAATAGAAGGTGTGTCCAAACTTTTGACTTGTACTGTATATATTTTTTTGTTTTGTATGTATCAACATATTCATTTTGTCTGAATATATAATCAGTGGTTTATTTCAGTAGTGTAAAGTTTCCAGATTAGCAGCAACAGGTATCCAAGGCGCTTTCATGCACAGAGGAAATTGATGTCTGTTTTGGTGACGTTGCTGGGTGTTCCGAATGGAGGGCTTGTCTCCTGGGACGTTACGTTACCCAGCATTCCCTGCACTGGCAACAGAGAATATAGAGTACACTTTAAAATACACTGTGGGACAGAATGCAATAAAATCCTGCTTCCTTGTATGAATAATGACTAATAGACTAATCAGTAATCTGTTAATGATGCTGACCACCTGATACTATTCAGAAGTAAGAAATTCAAGATGCTATGCATAATAAGTAGACTTATGTGGGAATGTTTTCTTTATGTGAGATTGAGTTTCAGTATTGGAATTTACAGTCATTAGTCTTCTAATGTATGTTTCAGTGATTCATTGGGGATGTAATGGGAGTGTAATTGTGCGTGCTACTGCTTTAATTTAGACACACACTCATCTCAGTATGGGTGTGTTAGTGTTCTGTTTCACACCCATTATGCATTGCTTGTCGACATAGGGGCCGACATCAGCACATTTTAGAGACTAGCAAAGGAACTTGTGTGAGAGGTTATAAGTCACATCCTTTTTATTTTTCCTTCATCAGTTACTATATCTAAATCCAAAGAGATATTAATTGAGAAAATATTTTAAATAAATGAAATTGCATTATATTTTGTGCAGTTGTTTTGCCAGAAACGCAGTCACAGTTTTGATCGTCGTGTCCCTATATGTCCCTATATAAAAAAAGAATCCATGTGTATTACACAGCATATTGTCTGATTTGCGGATAACTGAGATAATAAAATGATTCCAAATCACCCAACAATAACAGTTAATCAAAAAACAGCAATAACTTATTTTAATTTTAAAAAATGACATTGATTAAACAGTGCTGCCTAATGCTTACATATTAAATTATACTGTAAATTCCCTGCATGTTAATATCCGCTCATTAAATAAATTTTCACTCAATAGAAAATTGAAAATATTATTATATTTAATTAAATTATCACTTCATTTTGGCAAACATATTTACCAACCATTATGTCACTAACTTGTAATTATAAATATTTGTGTAATATAGTATATATTTTGTTTTCCCGACCTTATAATAGAAATATATTGTTTTTGTAGATAGATATTATGAAGCGACATGAAGCTGTCGAGTCATTTTTAAGCATGAGTTGACCAGCAGAGTGTCACCAGGTGGCACCAGAGATACATTTGGTGGAAAAAATTGTTGTTCAGCTGGAAACAATTCCTTTAACCACAGCTGATACCGTGACTAGCTTCTTAAACAAGCGGTCATGGAAAACGACAGACAGCAACTAAGGAGATTGTTGAAATTATTAAGAACTGTCCAAGGCATTATTAAAAATTGGAAGGATAGTAGTGAACCATAAACGTTGACAAAGAAATGTGGTCACAAATAAATTCTGAATAACTGTGATCAGAAATCATTTAACTGCTTGGTTGAGGTGCTTCTTAAAAATGGACAGTAGAACTCACAGCCGTGTTTAATAGGACGAGCCAGAGCATTTCCACACACTCACACACTTTGGACTTTGGAGCAAGGGGAAAAGGTCATGAGGTCTGATGAGTTCAGATTGGCCCTACTCCAGAGCGACGTGTGCTTCAGCGTAAGAAGGGAAGCGCATGAGGCGCTGTATACATCATGCATAGTGCCCAGTGTAGAAGCCTCTGGAGGCAGTGTTATGATCTGGGGTTGCTTCAGTTGGACAGGTCTAGTCTCAGTAACATTATGCGGCAATAAAATGAACTCAGCTGTTGCCCTGAATGTACTGAGTAAACAAATTTCACATCAATGTGGCTTTTCTTCCCTGAGAAGAAAAAAAGTGTCCAGAACTGTCAGAAATCCTCCAACACGCTTACACACAAAGTGTACGTGAGATTACTGATGCGTGTTCAAAAAGCAGTGGGTTATCACAGCAAGTACTGACGCTGTTTAGTTTATGACTATATCCTGTTCTTTATAGTATTTTACTGCAGGTACTCTGTAATTGTTTTCTTTTGAGAGGCACATTTGCTTTGCAGCATTTCTTTCTTTGCAAAAGACCTTTGGATTAACATGCTGACTCATTCAATGCTCGTTACAGTTGTTTAGTTCAGCTCAAGATTCCTCTGGGGACCTCTGCCTTTAGGTGTTGCGTTAAATAGTTGCTACGGTAGTCGACTAGTCAGGCTGGTGGAAGAAAAACAGCAGAGAAGCAAACAGTAGAAGAAACACAAGTTAAATTAACGTTGTTGGTATGAAAATGTTTTCTGACTACCGGAAGCCACTTCCATAGCAAATGCACATTGTGTAATACAATGCTGGGAAAAGGATTTTTTTTTCCTTTGTTGAAACATCCCTTTGAGTGCAGAACTGTTTTTAAACAGGAAGGAATTCCTCTTGCAGTTATTATTGTTGTCTCTTAAGTTTTCCATTGTGACCAGTGCTGTTAAAAAAGAGCACATTCAGTGTCGTATATTACACCTCAGTGTACAGTACCAGTGTAAATGCCAGCTGACAGAGGCTGTCAGATTCAGTTATAAATGCTACATAAGCTGTAGACAAATGCTTCAGCTTTAGTACTTGCATATTACTGTTAATCTCAGCAGGAACACTGACGTTGGATGAGCGTTGTAATTAAGTCATACCAACATTGGGATGATGTTCCCTGTAGGGGCAGTGATGTTTTTAAAAGTTACCATGACATTGAGATAATGTTGAATGAATGCCCCAAAGACACCACTGACCTGAAAATTTGTAATTTCTATATTTGAAGCATTCATGCTGATTAACATCCATTTGCACAAGGTTAAGAATTCTGATTGGACACAACAGCTTCTCACACTCGTGTATCACGTCACACACCTCTTGGCGTTGTGATGTTACCTGTCTGATTTATTTTCTTTCAGAAATATTACCGTTCGTCCCATCATCATGTAGTCAACGTTGTTCTGATATCATTTCATTACCTTTTAACCTTAACTTTCCATAATATAGGCAAATTAACATCACCATGAAGTTTTAACAACCAAACATTTATCCTAGCATATTATTATATATTTGTATTGGCATAGATGTGAGTCATAAGAACTTTCCCGAATCAATGTCAAGCAACTATACTTCCCATAGTGTGGCAGTTTATCTCTTCAGAGGCCATGTGATACCACACAATGATGGCATACTTCTGGACAACCAGCTATCGATCTCTTCTCCCACTGCAAGCTTGACTCATTCATCCAGGTTTCTCATTCACAGCATCAAAAAGAAGTGGCCATTTCCATCCAGTTTCTTGTCAACTCTGATGCAACAAAGTCGTAGCAGCTCAGCATCTAATCTAACTTGTATAACTAAGTCTGAATGCAGCTGCATGACTTGTTGTCAGCCTCCATGAGTTGTCAGGAGACATCACTCCATTGCTTTGTTCCTACCCCTAGATTCCTGTAGCTGCAACAGATTCCATCCACTGAAACTCGCCTACAAGGCCAAAAACAGTTCAGTCATACCTGCACTAAGGCAGGCACCAAACCCTTCTCTGGAGTACATTCCTGGCATTCCATCCAAGATGCCTCTGTGTAGTGACACGCAGGTGGTCACCGAGTCACTGGCTACTTTTAAACAAAGACCAAAGACGTATATCTTAAGTCAAGGCTTCTTCTTATTATTATTATAATCATTATTATCATCAACTACCTTTTTTTTGTTGATGTACTGTCTCTTCTTTGTACTAACATGAGATATGTTTTTTAAATGGAGACTACAAAGCTCTTCTATTAGTTGCTCTGGATAAGGGAGTCTGCCAAATGTAAATGTAAAGGTAAATGTGGTGGTAATTATATTTGCCTAAGACGCAAAAGTTTTGATCATGGTTTGAACCTCAGTCAATCCTGAGGCAGGGGTGTTTCATTGGCTATGGTTATAGGATCAGAAGGTCAGGATGTTGAATCCCAGCAATGCTAAGCTTCCACTGCTAGGCCCCTGACCAAGGCCCTTAATCCTCAACTGTTATAGGGGCCCTGTATAATGGCTCTCTGCCCTCATGTTTTTAACAAGCTTCAGTATGGGGTGAAAAATGTATTTACTGTACTGTACTGTACTTTATGCCATCTTACTAGTTTTAGTAACAGTTTAAGGAGTGTTTGTGTCAGAATTTTGATAATCACATGATGAGGTCCTGGAGGTAACAAATGAGACACATCTGTTTGTGGGATCTGTACACACAATCATTTAATGATTGCCATTTCCACATGTTTGGAAAAGCCATTAAAGGAGTTCCTGGGAGGATAGTGTTTAAACAGGGAAGCAGGCAGAGCCATCATTAAAACAGAACCTTGACATTGTTTTAAATATGACTTGACAACTGCATGGATTATGACTTTTGCATTAAATCCGACCTGACACCTTTGAACTGGACTGATAAGGGTTTAGGGTCTTGTTCAGATAATTAACACCTTGCCAATACTGGGATACTAGTCACATGTGTCATTTTACTAGGTTGTCTGGCCTCTTTTTTAAAAGACATGTCATAGACGGTATTTTTCAAGTGAGTAAAAATATTCAAGCACTTTTCTGCTGTAAATTTGGTTCTATGTTTATCTGATACTAATCCTGACATGCTTATAGATGTACTAGTTACTTTTATAGCTATTTTATAGTGGTGGCCAAAAGTTTTGAGACAACAGTGGAATTGAATGATTGAATGGCATTCAGAAAATTTTTAAATACTGCTCATGAAGATAATAACAATTTGTTACTTTATGCAGTGAAATTGCTTAACAATTAATGTTATTTATGAATTTCAAAACCTGCTGGATCCGACTGAGCATAGAGTCAAAAAAGACATCTGCAGTACTCTGGTGCTGCTTGCTCAATCCATGCGTGCTTGATTATTTCCTGAAGAAATTAGCCACAGAAATTTGCAACGTTGTGATGAAGCATGTAAGCATGAGGGAGCAACACATTAGCATGATTTGTTTCTTTATTTAAGTTATTTAAAGAATAAAGTTATTTTGCTCCAACAACAGATATCCTTCCATGACTGGTGGAACTAACTAACCTTGACAGGGGTGAAATCGACAGGGGTGAAAGCAGTTTAAAAAATTTTAATTAAGCCCAAAGTTATCTTCTGGGTTCCAAAGTTAAATCCCAAACAGTGTTTTCTTGCTGAAGGTGCTTCTGTGACTGGTTTTGATTGTGGGTTTTGGCAGGAGGTTGCTCTCTCCCCAGTATGGCGAACCGTACAAACCTACTTTCACCCATGTTGTGACCGACAGAACACTTGTGGTGGGGCGTGATACATATAGTTAAACAGCCCAGTACTGTTACCATCCATTATCACCACTTGTGTATCTCCACTTGGCCTCTCAGCCAATCAGAATACTCTGTCGAAACAGAGTTGTATAATATGGAATGTGTTGTCTTAAAATCTTAATTTGACCATCACTGTATATTGCAAAAAAAATAAATAAAATCCTTTAATGAAATGTGAGCTTGTGTGTGTGTGTGTGTGTGTGTGTGTGTGTGTGTGTGTGTGTGTGTGTGTGCAGGCATCCTTGCAGCAGAAACAAATGCAGCTGCGCAGTCAGCAGGAAGACGCACGTGAACTGAAAGAGAACCTGGACCGACGTGAGCGCATTGTGCTCCAGTTCCTGGGTGGCTATCTGAGTACCGCGCAACTGCACGACTATCGCCGCTACATTCGCGCGAAACCGGCCCTGCTCATCCGCCAGCGCCACCTGGACGAACTCATCCGCCAGGGAGAGGAGCAACTGTGCAGACTGAGTGAGATCACCAAGCAAGAACTCAATCCAGAAACAGGCTTCACCCCGTCATCTTGTAGTGATTCATTCAGCTCGACAAGGCCGACCACTGTGACCTCACTCTGACTGCCTATTAGCCCTGAAAGCTGCTGAGAAGAAATACAGTCAGAACAAGTGAGAGAGAAAGAGAGACTTGTTGCAGAGAGTGTTGCATCACCCCTCACATATGGGGAAGTGCCTTAAGTGAAGGAATTTTAAACAACATGAAGGACAATGTTATTGCTCGCTTTAGGGAGGGTCAATAGATCTGTTAGCACTACATGCTATAAATCACCACCCTGTGCCTGTCTTTATGGATATTAAGCGGATTTCCTGCTTCTGATGTGATTCAAAATGGATAGTAACGCTGTAGTCTCACATACACACCAACACACAATTAATAGAAGCTACTGTTAAAATGAAAACTCTTCAGATTTACTCTTTTTCACAAATTTACTTTAATTTAAACAGCTCGAAGGCTTTCGGGCATAGCAATAATTATTTATGAATGAATATTCGACGCAGAAATATGTGTACTGTGTAAAAGTACATAAAGGAGAGCTGGTCCAGTTGTTTTCTGTACAGTAAATGCACACATACAGCCATGACTACATCAACTCTCTGTGTAAAGAAAATAAAAATCCTTAGATAAGTCAAAAAACAAACCTAAAGTACACCTTTAATACTTCAGTTTTGTATCCACTAACTGTTTCAGAGAATTTTCTGTTTGTAGGATTGTTGCATAGGTGTACAAGTGTAACTGCTGTTCTGGCCGACTTGTACAGCACTTTGCCACAGTGGCATCGCTCAGACAGAAAATATACACACAGAGATTAATTTCTACTGATATGACAGATATCTTCCTATTTTGAAATTATATTATTATTCTTGAAACATTGCAACCACGGTTTTTCACGTGAACATCTTTATTCTAGTTTGACTACTATTACTTTGGTAACTCTCTAACAAAAAAAAGTGTGGCTTTGTAGGACGTCTTTGGCTGTGCTGCTGTGTCTGGCACCAGGTGTGGATTGGACCTGGACCTGTTTTTCCGGCTCTACCCATGAGTTTTTCGGCCAGATTGGGATCAGGAGAGTTTGGAGGCCAATCTGATCAAACCCTGTGGTGCACCTGGTGCCTTTCTATTGTGGCCAGCATTTCTTTTTTTCTGCAGTTTGTGCTGCATTGGCTTTTCTGCGAGATCGGACCAGACGGGCTGGCCTTTGGATCCCACAGGCCTTTGCTGCCCATAATCCTGTCACCTCTTAGGCTTCATAATATTATGGCTGATCGGTGTACATCGCGCAGAGTAATTAATGAGATGATAAGGTTAAACATGCACTCGATGAAGGAAGCCAAAAACTACCTATGGTGTACAGTCTGAAAGGTACAACTGTACCACCTCTCCCTTATAGTGTTTGCTCAGTCTCTGTATCACTGTATTAAACCACTGTGAACAAGCAACAGCATGACAGTAGCATTATATTGCAAAATATGCAAGTAAACGACACAAAAGGTGACTGCAGAGTCTGAAACACATGCCATGAATTGAGTGTCCATTTGAGTTTACTAAGCAGGCAATCCACATCGACAGAGCACTTCATGACTGGTTTGCTACTTCTGATACTGAATTAATTGTGTATATACACACACACACACACACACACACACACACATACACAAGATACAAGATACACATGTGCACGGCCACCCTGTTAAACCTAAGAACTGCCATGGAATGTTGAATTATTTATAAATAACCTTTTTATGAGGATGTGTGTCATTTGTACATGTACATACGCTGTGCTAATCTGGAAAGTGTTTAGTGTTTAAAACAGATTTGCCCAGAGTGCACACAGCCTGTATATAATTGTCAGTTGTTTTCGGATGCCTGAGTAAATGTTATATTCACAGTCAGAATTTTTTTAAGTGCACGTATTGTTGAACCGTTGTAAATGCTTGTTAGGGATAAAAACAATATTTTAATTGAACATCTGTTTATTCCCCCTCCATATGTGTTTATTCCCCCTCCATATGTGTTTCCCCTCCATGTGTGTAATTAATATTTCAACTGCAGCTGTATCAGCACATACACTGAAAACATTGTTTTTCTCTGTCGCCCATAAATGTTTCTTTTTCACCTTTATGTCACTGAATGCAAATTTGAAACATTTACAGAACATTAAAAACACTGAGCAATGTACAAGCCTGCACATCAACAACAGTACCATCGGTACTTCACATTTGTCGCCTTGGATAAAGTTGAAACTGACAGCTGCATCGTTGTTGTTGTTTTTTTATGGTTAATGGAACACTGACTTGATTTGTTCTGTTTGGAAAAAAGTAAAGACAAAGCACAGATACGTTTCACAAATAAATCTATTGTGTAAAAGCAAATCTGTCTGCTTAACTGAACTGCAATCATGTTGTGTTTCACATGTTCTCATGCTGAATATTCGGAAGAGATGAAATTCAAAAGAGCCGCGGGTAAACTGGAACACGAAGCTGTTATGTCATCATTTGTTTCCAAACTGTGTTTCACAAGTCATACAATTTCTACCATAGTTAGCAAAGTAATAATAATCATATAAATAAGCTTATTTGTACATTATGTTAAGGCTGATCTTTCTGTTTGCACAGATATACGCTTATTCCTTTATCTCAGGCTACATTCCATACATTTCTTCATATTAAATCTTTGTTGCTATTTGACCTCCGTCAGACAAATACAGCAAAACAAAAAATATACTCAAGCCTAGGACACTTGATGTCGATTGTCTGGGACAAGAAAGAAAAACGTTCAACTAAACTGTCCAATATACAGTATAAATAGAAATCCTTTCAAGGTTTCCTCTACATTTTATGTTTCACAATCACATTGACTACATTGAATTCCTTTCTCTCTCTTTTTTCTTTCTACACACAAATCTACCAAAAAATTACATATAAAACTAATATTATATACAGTACTGTGCAAAAGTCTTAGACACCATATTATATACTGTACCAATTTTGTTATATGTTTATCATGTCTGCATAATTACGTACAAAATCATTTAGTATTATATAATATAATCATTTAGAAAGGAGCGAGTGTGACAAAGTTACCAGAACTCATATTCTTCAGCAAGCTCAGTAACTATTTTACTTATAGTTCTGTGCAAAAGTCTTGGGCACATACAAAAATATGGCATAAGCAAAAGATGCTTTTAAAAACATTTCTGAATAAAAGAAACTTCTATATAGAGTAATAAAATAAACAATCAATATTTGGAGTGAAAATTCATTGCTTAAAATCAGAAGTTTTAGACACAGATTTATGCAGTTTTATAAGAAAACAGTTGTTTTCTTGCTGGAGAATACGAGTTCTTCTGGTAACTTTGTCACAATCGCTCCTTTCTATTTTTATGCAAATCCCTGGAGCGTACATTAGGTTTTTTGTTTCCATCTGAAAACTGGTCTGTCTTGTACTATTTTTTTTCCTTTACAGCCATTCATATATTCTCCTGTAATGTTATTTATTTATTAATTTTTAAGTTATATATGGAAATACTGAATGATTTTGTACATAA
>JAQMYL010000011.1:17714570-17734626 GCA_030014365.1 Clarias pachynema | reverse complement strand
ACACACACACACACACACACACACACACACACACACACACACACACACACACACACACACACACACACACAAAGGAATACACCAGCCTGTTAAGTGTAGTAGACGGTTTCCATTTATTTCAACCTTTATGGCGATGTTTCAGCAGTGCGATCGCCCCTCCTCCCTCCAGAGAAGAACAGAGTCAGAGAAGACAGATTATGACAGAAAAAGGAATGATAATAGTCTAAAACTTTTTTTGTGCCATTTCAACAGGTTTTGTATTTTTTTTCCAACCGTTTTTTTTGTTTTTTGTTAAAATGATCCTACAGGTACATCATCTTTTCAAACACTACTCTTGTGCCATGTGTTATTAGGATGGTGTGTGCACATGAATTCTTCGTTAATGCTCTTTTAAGAGAAGTGATAGGGATATTATCACTGTTCAACCACACACACACCTAAATGGCTAAGACATGGAGAAAAGAAAGGCTAAACAGCCAGGACAGAACAACAGAATAGAAAAGAATAGGAGAGAGAGTGAGAGAGAACATGGTTATATATTCTTAAATTAATTTTCTTAATATATTTTAGTTCTAATTATTTAAAACATGGTATTATAAAATCATAGCTTTAATCAAATTTAGCTAATTTAACATTCAGGAGTGTCATGCACTCAGACGAAAAAGAAAAAAAAAGCACATGCGATGAACTCAGCAGTCAGACAGAGTGCAGACGAGAAAACACAGTTAAATAAAAAAATAATTAATTCACAGATATAAGTGAGACGTATGACATCGATATACAGAGACAGACATTTTAGTATGCATGAGTGGGATGGGGAGTAGTACCTCCTACATTTCCATGAAGTTTCCTTTTTTTCACATTTTCAGCATGATCTTATGATTAGAACTGACAGACAGGTGGTTATGGAATAACTGCAGCATGTGTGTATGTGTTAGCTCTGTTCTGCTCTAGAGGACTGAGGGAAGCTGGCGTAACTGCGGTCTGGCCCCATTTCAACCCCGGGCGTGTTGCTAGGAGACGGTTACAGGCTGGAGGGCAGGGCATGGCGGAGAACCACCCTCTATGGACTGGTACCCTGAATTAGCCCCACCCCCTCCTCCTAGTTCCTCCTCGTTGTAAAGACGCTTGATGCCATCAAAGTATTCGTCCACATCCATCTTCTCCACCTTGCGCTTGGTCGAGGGCTTCCTGCGCAGTGGCAGAGTGGGGAGGACAGGGTGAAAGGTCACGCCAGGGTCGTGTGGGGTCTGCAGGGGGTGGCAGACGTACACAGTGTTGGGAGGCAGGGATGCCGTGTGTGTGGAGAGACAACGTGCCACTAGCTCTCGGCAGCCGATCAGCTTGGAGCTGTCAATCTGAAAGGAAACGGAAGAATAAAATGGACGTTGATCAGTAAGAGTGTAAGAGCCATGCTCATCATACACTTGCATGCATTATTGATTCATTCCAAACTAAAAAAAAAAAAAAGCACTGTAAAGTGGTCACGGACATGACATGATGAAAACTGGTAGTTTGATCATTATCCATGCGATTAAATGCGATTACCATGAAATGATAAATTACAATGACTAATGATTAAAACAGGGCAGAAACAATGGAATGTTTTTTTCTTTTTGCAAATCGACAAAACTTTAAACATAAAAATAAAAGTGCTTCCTCTTTTTACTGCTCCTGTTTCTACTTACTGGCACTGTACTAGTACAAGTGCATGTATATTTATTTTACCTGAACTTTGCGCAGCAGGTCGGCAGCAAGAGCGAGCCAATCAGGACAGAGATTTTCCAGCTGCAGCGTGACGAGAGCGAGGGCCAGCATGGAGCCACGCTCCTGCAGCACTGCATTATGGGAAAGGCAGTGCAGCAGCTCCTGAGTGAGCAGGGCAAGGTGCTGTGATCGGTTCAGTCCCAGTAACACGCCTGAACTCACAGCCTTGCAACTGAACACCATTGCGTGGAACTAAAGAGATACAGAATAAGAAAAACGGAATAATCAGGTCATTCAGTGGGAGACATGATCACGTGTAGGTACATTTAACCAACATGCACCCAATGTCACATGCAGATTCTGGCTTTTCGGAATTGAAGCAAAACTGGAGGATAAATTAGAAATGGTGTTTATGGTGGTGAAAGGCAATGGATAAAACTAATTCAAGTTTAATGTGTGTTTGGCTTGCTCTTATACAATTTTAAGTTTTGTACTGAGTTTATTTTTCAAGCGCTAGGCTAGGCTAACTTTAACCCAGTATTAGTGACTGCTGTAACAGATGTTTTGATTCACCTTGTAATTTATGTCACATGTTGTTCTTTTGTGCACCGTTACGTAGGTTCTCGTGTGATAACATCAAAACTATATCTGTAATATTTAACATTAATATTGATGTCTGCCCTGGTGTAGTGATTTTTGTGGTGGCGTTCACTGTATCTCAGTACAACTTAAAGCAATTGGATATTTTGACCTTCATATCTTTGATAGCTAGGTGGCATCTGGTGACTCTTTGGAAGCCCCCCCCCCACACCACCATCTATATCCCTCATTCTTTTCTTCCTTTTTATTACCCATTTCCTTTTTTTTCTTATTTGTTTCTTTTTATTGTTTAATTTAGTTGGTTAATTCATTTTATTTACTTCGACATATATATTATATTTATGGCTTTATATAGAAAAGTGTCATGTTTTGTATTAGATTTGTCAAGGTTTTTTTGGTAGTAGAGTTACGTAGTTTACGTAGATTGTACAATTATACATACTTTTCCTTTAAAAAAAACAAAACAACTAACATGCAGTACCATCCTCCACCACCAGGTTGCTCCCTGAACCAAAACATTAGCTCTCTTCCTCCCCCTAGTGGCCATATGATTAGAGTTTTAGCAAACAAACAAACTTACATTTTCAGGCAAGGATTTCTTAAACAGTCAAAGTAAATTATTTTGTTTTAATATCTAATTATTGTTCCTGTGTAAACTGCACTGCTTCCCTAATAACAAGCTCTACATTACCAATGAAATCAAGACCCTCCTTTAACAATATAACAAGAAGGCCAGGCAGAACGGAGACTTGACAGAGCTTAAGCACATTCAGGAAGAACTAAAGATCAGTCTGAGGCAGGCAGAGGAAGCATACAGAAAAAAAAGTGGAGAAGAAGCTGCAGGAAAAATAACATGAAGGTCTGAGATGGTGTAGAAACCATAAGATGGCAATGTAATAAATGGGGATATGGAGTGGGCTAATGAGTCAAACCGTTTCTACAAGGTTGACTGCCTTGACCCACACTGCTACTGTTCACTTCTCACTTCCCCTCCTCCTCAACTCAATCTCAAATCCCCCATCATGCACCAAGAGCCCCTGGTCAAAAGGGAACTGAGGAAGCTCCACCCCAGCAAGACAGCTGGCCCAGGCAGCTGATAGGGTCTGTGCAAGAATGCTGAGAGATTTTGAAAGAACTAAGCGAGTCCCTTCAGCATGTTTTCAACCCGAGTTTGCAACTAGGGAGGGTCCCTGACCTCTGGAAAATATAATGCCTCAACTCAAAAAGAGCTACAAAGAGCTTAATGATTTAAAGCCAGGGGCACTGACTTCTCACATCATTTAGACCTTGGAGTGACTGATTCACAGTTTATCATGCACTGGAACCAGGAGAAGGTTGGTCCATCTCATTTGATGGAATCAAATTTAGTGAGCTGGATTACAGACTAAATAAGGAGACCACAGTACATCAGGATGTGAGATGAAACCTCTGAAATCATGGTAAGCGTCACAGGAGCACCTCAGCAGACTTTAATTTCCCTCTTCCTGATCTCTCTTTACAGTTATGACTTCAAGTACAGCTTGAAGTCATGTCATATGCAGAAGTCCACTGCCACTGTGCTGTGTTTCAAGGATGTCCAAAGAAGCCTCAATAGAGGAGCCACATGCAGGAGCCTCTACAGCTGAACATCAAGACCAAGGAGATGGTAACCTATTTTCTCTGGACCGCTGTACCACTGATCTCCGCTGACGGAGTTAATGTTGAGGTGGTGAGCACATACAGATACCTGGAGGTACAGCTGAATGACAAACTGGACTGGTATAATTAAAAGGTCAGAGCCAGCTGTTCTTCCTGAGGAAACAGGGCACTTTTAACATCTGCAAAAAGCTCCTGCAGATGTTTGATCAGTGTTGGCCAGTACGCTTTTCTGTGATGTACCTCAAAAGCAAAAATGTCATGGTGGTTGGCTTGAAGCTGGACTATCATATGCAACACCACCTACCCACTGTATGGAGCGTTCTTCAAGTAAGAGCATATTTAGTGATGGACCTTTATTACAGAACTGCTCAAATGACAGACTCAGAAAAAACTATTTGACCCAGGGCCATACATCTCTACAGCATTGTGGACTGGGATTTTTGGGCTTGGTGGTCCCTCTGCTACTATACTGTATGTTATCTGGTACACTCTTCATCTCAGTCTGAGTTGTACTGCAGATGTCTTTTTTGACTCCATGCCCAGTAGGTTTTTGAAAAATAATACTAAATATTGATTGTTGTATAGCAATTTCATTGTCACGATACCATTAAAACATTGATTTTTACTTTTGGTCACCCACTGTTGACCACCGTTAGTACATTTTATTTCATTAAATTTTTATTTTATTCAAATTCATTCCAGTTTACTTATTCTATCACATTTTAAAAATATATTGCCTTTATTATTAGTCATGCCTGTAGTCGAGCACTGTACTTTAGCAGCATGGGTCAACTCCCACATGTGTACTGTGTGTATTTTGGCTGTTTGCTCTACATGATGCAATTGTAACTAAAAGCCTGGTGTGTTACCGTCCTTTCGCTACTGGATGTTTGGAATTTCTTTTAGTATCAATAAACTACATACGTATCTTTATATTCATCTATACAAACGAATCTTGGTATTGGACTTGGTGTTTTAAATCATAGATGCCCTTTAAGTAAAACTGGGTTTTTGATTCATTTACTTACAATGTGCAGGAAATCAAGGGGAGTGGCTGCATGCAGGTCCCAGTTGAGTTTATCCAGAATGATCTTCTCCATCCTCAGCACCTCTGAAGGAGTGCATCCACAAGCACTGCTGCTGATCAGCTCTCTAAGAGCAGGGATACGCTACACACACACAAACACACACAAAGAGAGCAAAACTAACTATCTGTTATTACACTTATGCATAATGTGTAGATAAAAAAAAAAAGAAAGCTTCGATCATTGAGAGAAACTAAGCCGATTACATGTACAAATATATTCTGGAACCACCTTTGTGGTGATTTCCATTTACTTGCATATACCTTTTCCTAACCTATGACTGTAACATGATTTGTTTTGTTCACTAGGTAATGCATGTTTGTTTTTGTCTGGACAGGTCACTGAAGGACACAAGAACAATACATGTAAAACTAACCTGTAAATTATGTTCTCCAGTTTAACTGTATTACCCTGGAAAGCCCTTTGACCTTTTAAATCTGACGGGAGTGTCAAGATACCGTGTGGATATCTCTATTTTAAATGCCAACAGAATCATAACCAAATTCATAGCGCAATAATTCTTTCTGGATAAAAAATAAAACCGGAGACCATAAACGTTACTAGCAAACCTCCAACACGTTCCTGTGACACCATGATTGGTCCGGCCGCTCTTCTGCCCAGATTTCTGCCGCATGTGTCGTGTATATTTGTGCCTTCATCTTAGTTTGGTCCTTATAATGAACATTTTTATAAAAATATCTTTGGCTTTTTATTTCACTGCTTCTTTGTTTGCTGTTTGTTCATTGGCGACATAACACACTGTTCATACAAATGAGTATGTCTCTCAAACTCATTGATGACATACAGCTGTGTCATCAGGGAAGCTACAACTCCACTGACGTAATACATGTACTCTGGTCATTAATTCCATTCAGGTTTTCAGTTGACTTCATTTTATTGCCACATAACGTTGCTGCACCTAGACCTGCCCAACTGAAGCAACCCCCGATCATAACACTGCCTCCAGAGGCTTGTACAGTGAGCACTATGCATGATGGGTCCATCGCTTCATGCGCTTCCATTCTTACCCTGATGCGTCCAATGTTCTAGAATAGCATCAATCTGAACTCGTCAGACCACATGGCCTTTTTCCATTGTTCCAAAATCAAACCTTCATGCTTCCTAGCAAAGTCGAGCCTTTTTTTCTGATGAGGTTCACTAACAATTCGCTTTCTTATGGCCCCACAGAGCGATCACAATCCTGTGAGTTCTTATCACATTGTGTGTATAAATGCTTTCGCTTTCACTATTAAACATACTGTAGTGCTCATTTCTACTGTCCATTCTTTATGATGCAACTTCACCAAGAGCAGCCTATCACAATAATTAAAGATTTTAATACATTAATCAGTGAGAAAATTTGATGTATTATTTGCTTCACTGACTGACGCATTCCTTCTTTTACTGACTTAGAAACATGTTTCAATTACTATTTATCCTGTTTTATTTATGCAAAGACCAGCATTTACACCTCTGACTTTCTTTTGTGATACCCAACTCACCTCATCCTCTTCACTTGTCTTAGCTGCCAGGAAGAAGCAGGTGATAGCAATGCAGCGCAGGTACTTGGGACGAGCCTGACGGAGAGACGGGGGAGAAAGAGACATGGGGATGTTACAACTGACTGCATCTTCAACTCCAATCAACTGTGTTGTGTTACTGAAAGTCATCATTAACCTAATCCTATTTATTGCAACTCTGTTTAAGCATTTGCATAATTCGCCTTTACTCTTGAATCAGCCAAGTGTGTTCACTGTACGGTGTAATCATGCGGATCAACATTCAATCTGCTCCAGATGAGTTTCTCAGTGTTTCTCTTTTGGATGAATCATAATGTTACAAGGCATTTCATGATCTAAAGCAACATGATGATTAGGATATGTAGTTGTTTTAGAACGGTAGTTGTTGTGGAAAAAGTACCACAACCAGTATCACACTGCAGGCTTTCGTGCGCACCACCTACGTTTAACTTCCTTTATACTACACTTCCTGCTTGCTTTAGCAGAATGAAGAAATAAAGAGAAACCCGGACGCATGTACCACAATGTAGGCCATGTTGTCTTAACCCTTGATTACACGCAGCAATAGAACGCAAGAGTTTGTTTTTTTGTAAAAATGTCTAAGAACGCTTATGATATTAGCAATACTAATTATTAATAGGTAATACTAGTTTTGTCCTTTAATGTTAATATGAAATTAAAACAATCATGTGTTCAATTTAGTTAATCTACTAAAGTAAATCCCAGGAATTATCAAAACTTACACAGGTTTTTAGTTAAAAGACTAACAAATGTCTGACTCAAAGGAAATTAAACACAGTTTAAACACCATAAAGCACTAAAACTGCAGCATGGGACAATCAAAGCAATTATTGTAAAAGGATTATACTGAACCTGCATCATTATGTTTTTTGTTTGCAGTGCATTACTTTGGGATTACAGCAAAATCCATCATCCGGGTGACTTTTCGTGATTGCTACTGCCATCAAGCAGCTCCCAAACTCACAGCTGGCAAAAGTGCAGCCTCTCCTACTCTCCCTAAATCTAAACCTGATGAAATACTGTTCTTCCTGCCTTTTTACTTAGTTCTGGATGATTAAATAATTTCTTTAGTATTAATAGTATCAAATTGTTTAAACAAATTGTTTTTGCATAAACCGATGTTAAATAATATGACGTTATAAGATTTTGACAATATTTCATAAAACTTCTAGGAAGGATTCAACAAAGTATTTGAAAGAATAATGAGATGAGTATCTGATAGTTGAGTAGCCGTACAGATCGGGGCTCCCGGTCTCGATCCTGAACTTAAGTTACTGTCTGTTTAAAGTTGCTATTTATGGCTCCACCTTATCCATGTGTACTTCCTTCAGGTTCTCCCATTTTCACCCACCAGTGGGCGGACTGGCTATGCTAAACTACTCTTTGGAGTGAATAAGTGTGTGTGTACTCTGAAATGTACTGGCATCTGATCCAGAGTAGATCTCCCAGTGTGCCTGAGAGATGGGCTCAGAATTCACTGTACCTCTGATATTAATCTATTTAAAAGTTTTATTCTAAAGCATGTAATTATTATTATTATTATTATTATTATTATTATTCCCAGTAGCTAGGGAGAGTATTTAGAACAGATTGTATTAATTGCAAAACTGAAAGCATTCTGTTGCTTTAACATTATAAATAGATCCATGCAATACAATGACAAAAAATGCCTACTGGCGAACACAATAATCTGAACCAACAGGTCAACCTCCTCTAAAAATACTGTAAACATCTAAACAATAAACAGATCATTTGCAGGAATCTAAAACATCAAAGCGTTATTAGTGAGGTATGAATGAATCACTTCTAAAATACAGTGGATTATAAAGCCAACAAAGAAATTCATGAAAAACCACCCATCACCAGACTGAAATAGATAGATTTTATTATTATTATTTTTTAGAAATGTTCATCAGAGTGAGCGTATTATGAGGCAGAGTGTGGCAGTGATGGTTTCTACACTCTGGGCGTTCTTTTACTAGTAATGTGTAATCCTTCAGTCAATTTGGAGCTTTTCAACTGTATCAGACATTCACAGAAAACTCTGTGCTGCTCTGCACTGACTTGGGTAATGTGTTACGCATGAGCTCTCCCAATAACTAATCAGAAATTGCACTTTGTTTCTTCCTGGTCAGTCTTCCCAGGGTCATGACACAATTCCTCTTTTCCCCTTCCTATTGATTGCCTTTACATTTAGAACATCTGCGTAGAGTAGACACATGTATGTATAGTGGCTTGAGAATGAATGAGACAGGGATATGTGAGAGAGAGCGTGGGACAGAGTAAGGGAAAAGGACAGAAAGGAACAGAGTGAGACTCAGGGATTTACACTGTGAGACAGTGAGATAGACTAAACAAACAACATGAGACTGACGGAGATATCCTGAAACAAGTAGCGAGACGGAGTGAAGTACAATGAGACAGGAAGATACAATATTAACTTGCTTTTAAGTTGTGTTCTTCTCTATGCAATCTCAACAAAAGTGTGTCCACGGAAACAGACAGCTCGCAGGCAACAAGTTATTACAAGGAGGACGTGAGGACACCTTTGGAACTCAACTTTTATCTCCTGCTTTTTATTTCAAATTAAAAACTTCAAAAACTTTATTTTCAAATTAGGATATTTTGAGATCATTTTTAATGATGTGCCTTGAAACCCAAGTTTAAGATCAATAATATAGTTAACATTAAACCAAAACCAGACTCCAGCAAATGGGAACTTCAGGGTTTTAAAAAAAATCTCAGCTTAAAGTGAAGCCTGCTCACCTTAATGGTGGAGAGGAAGCGGTCAAGTATGGAGATGGCCAAACAGAGGGTCTCTGGATAAAGCTTCAAGCACCGGTGCACATCAACAAGCCACCGCACGGCCTCGTCACGCTGGGCAGGGGAGATATCTGTATCCTGCGGAATAGAATCATCATGCTTTAGTAGCCTGCAAGCCTCCCTAGGTTTGTAAATACAAGTGCACCAGGGGACAGTGTAGACAAACTTAATATCCATCCCAATTCTGCACTATGAAGATGCTAGGCAGTGTGTAAGAGTCAGAGCAAATCAGAACAACCTGGACTAAGACATAGTATTAGCTCAAGAGGAAGGCAACAACGAATGTACAACGAATGTGGGAAGCATGTAATGCAGTGCCAATGTAAGTAACCTGCCGTCCATTGTCCTGTGCATTTCATATCTGATTGTACGATGTGACACACAATTTTGTTGGGTCTGTGAGATCCCAGTACACAAAATGTAGAACCAGTCCAATCATCAGCCATTAGAGATACACTGATCAAAGACTTAGTACTGGTTGGGGAAAAGAAATCCTGGCCCAGCACTGGATCAGATGGAAACAGTTTCTGATTTGATTTCCTGATGGACACAACTTTCCCCATCACACCTGTAAGTTTTAGCACGAGCTTGAGAGAGTTTGCTTAGTTATTGTGAAGATGTCATATGAACATAAATATCTATGTTGCCTTTTAAGTATATAGTGAATTGTTCTTGTTTTCATTCATCACAAGATGGTGAACGAGAGTGAAATAAAGGTGTACAGGTCACACTGGAGTGTTAAGAACAGTGCAAGGTTGGATATATTGTATTTACAATACAAATGATCCTATAAATTTGGCTTTTGTAGTGTATGCAAAGCTAAGTCTGTACATAAGTGAGTGTTTCACTGTACCGGCTTACCTGGTTGGCTGGTTTCTTAGGCACATAGCTTCTCCACAGCTGGGCTTCCCTAGAAGCGGCCTTCTCCAGGAGAAAAGACAGCTTCTGGCCTTCCGTGGGTTCGGCAAACTTCATCGCGAACCCAGGAAAAGCCTACCTCCCCACTGGATACGGCAACCTGAAACAAACAGAACAAGCTAGTGTGAAACCCTCAACAGTTTGTGCCCAAGTCTCACCCTTACTTCAGTGGATAATGAAACATTTGTACCTTTTGTACCCAAGAACTCTTTGCTGTAATCCTAAACACTGTTCTGTGCTCATCCCAGGACTCGTAGTCACAGTGTGCTCATACTTAACGTTCTTAGATTCTTTTAGAATCTCTCTATCTGGTGTAATCCAGGACAGGACAAGCTGTCTTTAACGAGTCTGGTTCGTCTCAAGGTTTCTTCCTCAGATTGTATCAGAAAGATTTATCATCAGGGTTTAAATAAAATGTAATCATATGAAGGTGTGTATGTGCAGATTCCTTCTCTCAGCAACGGTTGAGTCTGACTTTGGAACCAGTATCTCAGTACACCATGGATCAGCTTTTAGTGCCTCAGTCATTGTGTGAAATGCCTTCATGATACGAGTGTTTGTATAAATCGTTCTCGGCTATACGGTTGATCCATGGACATTTCTGAACCAGAGTGTACTGAGATATCGGTTCCAAAGTCAGACAGAGCGATTATAAACTGTCGATTGGTAATGTTTGTTGGTGATGGTTTGTAACTGATGTATCTGGTGTAATCCAGAACAAGACAGGATTGTTTTTATGAGCCAGTCTGGTTCCTCTCAAGGTTTCTTCCTTTGATTAGATCAGCGAGATTTATCATCAAGGTTTATATAAAATACTGTGTGTGTGTGTGTGTTCTTCACTGTACAGCGTGATAGTCTTGAGTCTGAGCAGTATCTCAGTACTCTGGTTCGGATATATTTCTATGGACCACAGCTTTAAGTGCCTCAGTCATTGTCTGGAGTGCCTCTTTGATGAGATGAGAGTTTGTATAAATCGTTTTCGACGATAAAGTTGATTCATGGACTACGGAAATGAGGTCAGCTGACGTCAAAAGTCTTATAATTGTTTTTGGGGCAAGGTCAAATGTCGTTTACATGTAGACACAGAAATTTCAATATCTGACTTGCACAGGCTACGCTAACCTGCTAACCTGGCGGTAGCATTAAGTTTATTTGTAAAGCCTCGACCGAACCTGGGTCCTAAACAAGCGGGTTAAAACCCGGATAATTATTAAAATCCCATTTTGTCAAAAAGCGTTTGTCCGCTTCGCTCGGTGGAAATAAGTAACTTGCATTGTTACCGCGAAACAGAAGCGGTTACATCAAACACCAGCGTGATTTCCCTAAATATACAACAATACAACATGATTATTTTTCGTTACACTATGATATATATATATATATATATACACGCAACACAATTTTCAGATTAAACAGCTCAAAGTGCGCGACACAAACGGTGAGTGTGTGTTAGTAACGTTACCTCCCCTGCAAGGCTGTGGGAAACGCAGTCCGACTCGGAGATCATCCGGTCCATTAAACTGAGATTAAATAAAAGAACAGAGCGGATCGAGGCATCTCTACAATCCCATCTTCGACTCCATTTTGTGTAAAGAATTTAAGCGGGGTTATTGCATGTATCAAAAAAGAAAAAAAGAAAATGAACGGAATATAGACAAACGCGTCTATACTTCCGAGGAGGGACTGAAAAAGAAAGAAAACGTCCCGCCTACTTCTTACTGCGTCAAGCCCGTGTTAAATATGATTATAAACATTCAAATGAAGAATGGTTCATTCTAAGGGGTCATATATAACACCCAATGTGCTGATTATTTAATCTAATTTTATTTAATTGACTAATATGACTAACAAAAATAAGCGGTGCGTTTAGTGGAATAAGGAGCTAGGACTACTTTTTCTAGCGAACGCACCATTTAAATGTCCATTATGTAACGCGTCTTTCCTTCACCACAATAATAATAATAATAATAATAAACATCAGCAGCAGCAACAACAAGATAACTATAACAAACATACAAAACACTTTACGCTGAAATTCATAACTTATGATTAATATGTTTAACTAGGATGCTTGTTCACATTCAGGAAATTTAGTTACGCAAAATATCACCATAATCAGATATAAGCGTATGAAGAACGTTATGTTAAATCCTTATTTTAAATTTTTGCTTGTAATTTTAATATCGAACACCATTACATGATTAATAGAAATATTATCAACACTGTGTTGTTTCTTGCTTGTTTTGTTTTTTTACACAGCGCACTAATTTGGTACAAACCAGCAAAAACAACAGCTTTGCTATGAAATACGTGCGCTCTCACCATCACACAGAAAACCCCCCAAAACAACCAATGGCAATTTAACAGCCTGTCGGAGAGAGCACGTGAGGAAGCAACCAATCAGAATCAAATATTTTGGGCGGACTATTTGAACACAGAAAGAGTCAAGAACGTGATTGGTCAGAAATAACGTCAATACTGCTGTCAAATGTTTTCAAAAAATCAGCCCCGTCGTGTGAAATACACAAATCATAACGTGAAATATGAGAAGATAAATTAAAGAAATTACTAAATCTATCAGTTGAGAGTGATAAATTATGATTATCATCTTGAAAATGAGGAAATCTAGCGTACGCGTAGTACGTGCGGGTTATGATGTCACGCTGAAGGCGTGGAAACGGTCTACATCAACAAAAGGGGAAAAAAATAATCGGGAAGAGAAAACAGACAGAAGAGCTGCAGGAAGAAAATGTCCGCTTAACGTTTCAGGTAAATTTTATTTTATATATGCATTATACATGTAAATCGAGATTGTATTTGTGAAATGTGTATGTAATAATCGAATGTAAATGTACGACATGGATAATTAATGTCAATTATGTGTGTTTTGGGTAGGGTTTTAAATCCTTCCTGTTAACCTTATTTCATTTGTACAAAGCCAGTTTCGTTCACAACACTAGGTACAATTTCTCTAGCGATTCATACTACACTATTTTTATGGTAGTAAATGTTATTAGAGTAATATGTTATTTTCTGTTTGACTTTGTAAAAGGAGAATAAAGGTTATATGTTTGTTTCCTTCGGTAGAAGGAAATGAAAAGCCCGTCGTAAGATTAAATTGTCGATTTAATGTACTTCCTGTCGATGATATTTACCAAGTATATATTATATTTTATTTATATAGTTTATTCAGTGATGTTTGGTTCGGAAATATTAAATACTATTCGAGGCTTAATGTGACCCCTCCCCCTCCCCCCGTCTGTTTTTCAAAAGGAGAAAAAAAAACCAACTGCTACAGCGCGAGCTCTCCGACCGAAATGTATCCGAAACGTATCCGATTTTTAAATTGACTTCTGCAGTATTCACTATTATTGTTTTATGCGCAGAATTCTGACTTATTTCAGTGTATATATGTGTCGCAGAGTTGTATTTTTGCTCTGTTTGCTGAAGGAGGCGGTGACGGTGGTAATCTGAGCCCTGGGCTGGGCCGCCCCTGACCCTCCGTCTCAAACAGTGTATAACTAACTACGGCGAGAAAACACTGGCGAAGAATATTAATAATGTCGTCGTTGTTTTAATAGGTTACTTTAACATAACCGAATAAATCAAGAGTCTCGACATGGAGGCCTTCAAGCTGATGAAGGAGCTGAAGGTGAACCTGGAGCAGGAGAGCCAGTATCTGCCCAAGGAGTCGGGACTGAAGCTGATCGAGTCGAACCCCGAGGTAAAATTGTCAAATTCGCTGTTTATATAATCGCAGAAACATGTATTTTTCATAAATGTTTTTAATAAAAAATCATAAAACACTAATCAGCCTGCAACTAAAGCTGCTTGACATATTACTGGGAATATATGCTATTTAAGTAGTAATGTAGTCAAAAATAACTGAAACTTATTTTGTGTATTAACCTTTATTTACCTCAAATACTTTGCATGGATTACCCTCTGGATTAATGATGATTTCTTACATCTTAATAAAAAGCAAATTATTTAAGAAATTTTAAAATTGACAGTCTTAACTAAGGGGATATTTTTTTTCCTTCACCAGGGGAAGGGAATTTCAGCGAAATGTCGCAATGCCAAAGTGGAGGATCTCTGTAGCCTGACCAGCTTCTTTGGCTACAGCACCGAGACCTTTGTCCTGGCTGTTAATCTGCTGGACAGATTTCTAGCTATGATGAAGGTATACCATTTTATGTAATACATTAATTTTTATTATAACCAATCCGTAAGTTTGATGCTAATCACTTTAATTGACTACACCATTTATTTTAGTAATGCTAATAGAATACTCGAACAATCAAGTGGCCATTGAAAAAAAAACTTTAATTTATCTGCTTTAAAGGTTCAACCCAAACATCTGGCTTGCATCAGCATTGGCTGCCTCCACATTGCTGCCAAAGTGGTAGAGGATATGTGTGATGTTTCATCAACGCATGAGCTGATCCGCATCAGCCAGTGCAAGTTCACCGTCTCGGACCTCAGCCGCATGGAGAAAATCATCTCGGAGAAACTTAACTTCCAGTTCCAGGCCATCACTGCCTTAACTTTCCTGCACCTGTACCATGCAATTGTACTGTCACATACCTCAAGCAGGTGAGAAAATTGAGGCAGTGTATCTCAGTTTTACACAATAGGTGAGAATAGAAGGTAACAGATAGATGCATACCATTTAACTCTTGTGTACACTATTGTTCAGATGTCCATTGTGCATTATGTAGGGCAGCTATGTTTTACAGTTGCCCTGGCACATATCAGACTTGGTTATCAGGAGACAGCGCAATGTACCAAAGGGCATAGATAGCAAACAGGCTGGTTATGATACAGGCTGTAACCTCTCTAAATAACACAAGTTAAGGTGTACTTTAGGATAGATGGCCCTAATTAGACTTTTTTTCTTTTCAGGAATGAAGTTCTTAATCTGGATAAGCTAGAAGCCCAGCTTAAAGCCTGCCTTTGCCGCATTGTATTCTCCAAAGCAAAAGTAAGTATTTACACTAGAAATCAATCTGCATTTGGGGCTTCGGAGTATTATCATTTGACATTTATTTTTAATTCTTGCTTGTTTATTTGCAGCCATCGGTGCTAGCTTTGTCACTCATCAAGCAAGAGATCGAGGCCTTGAAGTCGACTGACCTGTTTGAGATCGCCCAGTCCATTCAGAGACACTTACGGGTAAAATAATATCAAATATTTGGCCAGTTTATTGTAGCTAGCAACTTTGTTTACAAGAACATTTCTTCACACATTAGCCATAGCACAATGATATAAAAATAAACTCTTCAATGGTTAAAAAATAAACTAACAGTAAGGTGCCTGTTAACATTTGCCCTCTATAGTGAGGCAAGCTCTATTTGTGCCTAAACAAATCTTCCCTGCTTTCTTTAGGAGATAAAGAATTCCAGGCATGCTCAGTAGCAGTCTGACACTCAGCTATCAGCACACTACACCCGGTTATGTAACAGTCACTGTATGTGTATGTGCAGATCTCAGAGACGGAGCTACAGCTGTGGAGAGGCCTGGTGGCTCAGTGCCTGGTGCAGTACTCCTCGCCTACATGCTCCAAACCCAATCACAGGAAGCTGGTGTGGATTGTGTCCCGGCGCACGGCCCAGAACCTGCACAGCAGCTACTGCGGTGCACCAGAACTGCCCACCATCCCTGAAGACGGCTGGAGTGAGAGGTACGGAGTGGTCCTGCACACAGAGTTCTTCTGTTTACTACCTTGGTTAGCTTAAACAGTTCATGTTCAAAAGAAGAAGAAAAAACAAGGTATATATTTGAAAATAAATCATCTTTGGTAGATTAACTGGCTCTAAAACAGATATATCCAGGTAATTATTAGCAAATCAGCAATCCTTTACTTTACCCAAATCCCTATTACATTACAAGTTTAATCACTTACAATAGTCATTGAAAACCAACCAGATGAAAAACAGAAAAGGGTTTTAGCAAATTAGTAGTTTTGAGTGAGTACAACAGTTAAAGAAATACTAAAATAAATAAATAATAATAAAAAAAATTCATATAGGGAAGTCAAGAATTTTTATTGTAACCTGGGGAAATTTAGGGGAATCTTCAAAATACACCAGTGCTTTTAGTTTCAGTTAAGGTGTCGTTACTGCAGACCGTAACAACCCAACCCTAGTATAAACACGCTAGCATTCTCTTTTCAATGCTTGAACATGCCTCTCTACATATTTCATTCGCTACAAGTAGGTAAGGGATAAGAATAATGTCATTTTGTTAGCAAGCAGATCACCATAGCAACCAACAGACAAAAACAGTTTGTTTTAACCAATTATATATAATAGTGTAAAAAACAGACATCTCCCTGAGAGAACCAAGGGACACCCTTTTTGATCAATCCGAATGAACTATAATGTATACGTGGTTGAACTATAAATAAACATTCATTACTTAGTGGAACAAAAAACAACAGTGTGTATTGTATTGCTCTATTCATGAAAATATTCACTCAGAACACAGGTGTGGTAGAGAACACATGTTCTAAAGGGGGGGAACAGGTATGACTTCAGAAGTATCTGTGCTGACTAAGGCAGGGTGTGTGTCGTCTGCAGCATGTCTGACGTACGTTTCTCTTTCTGTCTAGTGAGGACTGGAGTGAGGAGCTAAGCTCAGGGGAGGAGTCTCTTAGCAGCTCGTTGGGAAGCGATGCAGAGGGGCCTTACTTCCCTGCCCACTTTCGCAAAAAGTAAGCTGCCTAAAGGTGGTCAGCTGATCCGAGGCCATTCTGCAAAAAGTAACCACAAAACATGGCAGCAGCAGCTTCACCTGCCTTATAATACAAAACTCCAGCTTCCAGAGTGATGTCAATAACCACCAAGACCTCTCCATGTTAAAGAGCCAGAGTGCCTGGGTTCCACACAAGATGTTACTTGAGAACATATGGCCGTTTTTTTTTTGTTTTTTAATTATTACTTTAAATATCTTGATTATTGTATTTCATTGTACCTACTGTAGCCATTACTGATCCTTCTTCCTTTTTGTAACGGTTTTAAGCTAAAAAAAAAAAATTGCACAACACAGGCAGCTAAAGTTTACAACCCGAGACCTTTTAAAGGAAAAAAAAAAAACATCTACAGTGTTTTAATAATAATAATTGTTGGTGCATGTTCAGGTTTGCCACATTCCAGGAGACGACTGAATCAGTCATTATCTATGACGCTGTTCAAACACCCGAGGACTGTTGCATTCTGGGACATTTGCCTCAGTACTGTGCATTTCTTTAAAAAAAAAATTTTTAATTACTTTTTTTAAAGAACAGTTGTCATGGATAAGTGTCAGGTTCTGTCACTCTTCAGACTGTGTTCGGCTCGAGTCAGTCAAACTGTGTTTTCTCGTCTGTATGTTTTGGTTTATATACGAGTGTGGTGGTATGACTTGCCAGATTAGTTTAGGTTTAAATTAGCCAAAGTGTTTGTGTGGAGCAAAACACAGTAATCCTGAATGTGTGTGTGTGTGTGTGTGTGTGTGAGAAAAAATGTGTGGAAAAAAAAAAATGCCACAAAATGTAAAAATGTCAATATAAAAAAATGTAAATTTGTATAATGTAAAAAAAAATGTATGATAAGTTGTAGATACTAACTTATTTATTACTGTTATTTTTGTCATGTTATATAAAACTAAATATTTTTAAATTCAATCCGAGTCTGCCTTAAAAAACCTGCTTCTTAATCTTCATAATTGTGATCTTTAATAGTAAGATTTTATTTATTCATGCAGGCTTAGAATACGTTTAACATTTCAGTCTTTGTTCACTTTGATTTCCTCCATTACATCCCACAATGCCATTCTACCATTTGCTTAGTCCTGATCTCAAACCTCATCTGTACTCTCTGCTCAAACAGATCAGGTTACAGAACGTCAAGCTTCATTCATGCTAAAACCAGGATCAGTGCCATAGTGCCACTTTTCAGATCACTAATCAAGCCGAGCCAAGTCTCTGCTGTAAATTCTCACTTGTGGAAATCAAGCATTTTCCTCTCTACGCTGGATTTCTCACTAAAATGGAATGAAACTGGGAAATGGGAAAACCTGTTGCTGTTACGTTTTTAAGAACCAACAGTGAAACCTGATCATGTTTTTGCCCACATGTTTGAGATCTCTGACATTCCATTCTCCGAACACCATTATAACTTAGCAGTATTGTCCCCGAGAGCAGACAATCTCAAACTCCACATAGGAATTACAAATCAGATAAGCCGCAGAATCACTAAACGCATCACAAACATTTCAGAATAAACAGATAATAGGTTTCATCATGGAGTTTTCCTTTAAACCTGGAATGCGGAACGAAACAAGAATACTTTTATTGATACAGTACACTTCCTAAACACTTATTCAGACCTGTGTGTGGAGCGTGTCCGATTATTCAATAGCTTCCTTCTAAGGAAATGTGTGTGTTGCACAAGTTCGGCAAACCAGCATGAACAAAAAACTTTCAGCTGTTTGTTCACATTCGTGACGTTAACACAGCTGACTCTTGGCGTCAGAGAGCTTCTGGTGATTCACAGTGGAAAAGAGGAAGTGCCTCGCCCTGACTAGTGAGGACAGCGCATTACGCAGCATGATGTCTGCAGTTTCATGGAAAACCAGACAGTGTAAATCACATAAGGTTGTGGCGTCCTACCTCTGGGAGTTGTACATAATGTTAAGACACTATTTTGTAGGTTTAAAAAAAAAAAAAAAAAAAGGTACACAAACTGCATAACTGCAACAAGGTCATGTCCTGAAATTAAATGTACACAACACGCCCTTGTTTGTGTTTAGTGGCTGATGTTTCTCAAGATTTGCTACACATTTAACACATACTATATGACCAAAAGTATATGGACACCTGATTATTTATATTGTTTAGTCCAAGCATCCATAATGAATATGTATTCATATTCAAATGCATCGCTATTCTACATGAGATCATGAATGCAACAATGGAATGGAAGTGTTTACGCACTGGTTCTAGAAGGGACAATGGTGAATGATGACAATTTGGACTGGTCATGACTGTCTGGATAATCATATGGCATTGAATTAATACATTCAGTAGTTGTTGTTTTGACTAGAACAATAAAAAATAACATTAAGGTAGATGGTAAAGACTGAGCTGTACCAAAAGTAATGCAAAAGTGGGCATAATTATTTTTTATTATCGCTTAATTCTAACAGAGCATTTTTATCCATTTTGCATTGCTGTGTTTTAATATACACAGTATTGATTTTCACTTTAACCAACTACGAAACATGACCGAGCAAAATAATAATAATAAATAAATAAAAAGATTGGACTGCATCACATAAGCAAGAAATAAACCATATAATCACATGTTATGGTTGTTTCTCTGCCCCAAAAACAATGAGCATTTTGTGAGCTGTACAGTTTCCCAATGTCATTCTAATGTGGTAAAATCTACAGACACTGTACAATCAACCATAACTTTGGTTCTACATTAAATATCCAAACAATCAAATGCACCATTTGAAGCCTAAAGTCTCCCTGTCCCAACACACCGGAAAGGATTATAAAGAGTCCCCCCCCCACATTATTGCCCCATGTCGTGTTTCCAGCACAGACCTGCACCACTTCAGTTTTAGCTGTTAAAAGTTGTTCAAATTGCACATGTTGGTAGAGTAACTCATCCTCAATACCCGTGGTTCTCAAAGTGTGGGGCGCGCCCCACTAGTGGGGAATACAGACATGACAGGTGGGGCGCAATGAACGGG
>JAQMYL010000011.1:17692090-17703423 GCA_030014365.1 Clarias pachynema | reverse complement strand
TGTGTGTGTGTGTGTGTGTGTGTGTGTGTGTGTGTGTGAGTGAGCGTGGTTTGACACTGCCGGCTATGCGTGTGTGAAACACGCGCGCGCATGGCCGGCACGGTGTCGGGTTGCGCTCGGGCGCGCGCGCACACAGCGATGAGCTGAGGAAGAAAATGTTTTTTAACCTCTGTATTGAGATTTTCTTTTGCTTTACTCGCGCGACCACATGTATGTTATGAGAAACGGTACACGCGCTGTACACGCGCTTCCGAACACAAAATAAAATATATGTTTTACACACACACACTGTGGTCACAGTGTTATAGTAAACAGTGCACGGATGTTGATTATACCAGTAAGAGACGCGCTCTAAGACCCAGCAGGGGAGACTATTACCCACAATTCGCAGGGCAAGAGAGAGAAAAACCGTTGGCTCAGTTGTGATGACGTGACACTCGGCGTCAAGAAGCGCATGCGTGATACATGATACTCGGTGCTCGTAAACCAAGACAACGCTCGTTTTCCAAACCAAAATTTATTAAAAATCTTTGCTCGTCTTGCAGAACACTCGTAAACCGTGTTACTCGTAATTCGAGGTTCCACTGTATCACTGATTACATTAAAGCTGATTACAGCTTATTTTTTAGCTTTAACCCTTTAACTATTTCTTCTAACTCTTTTCCCGTCAACGACGGATACTTATGATATAATAAATAAATGCACAATTACCAAATACATACATGAAGGTAACGTTAACCATGTAGTAAACTTACATGTTCAGGAAAGTCATCTGGACTGACAGGCCGATCCCAGAACTGCTTAATACCTTAGTGAGAGTGAAGAAAATAAATGAAACGCACAGTTTAAATTTAGGCCAGTCTCATACTAAGTGATTACATCAGTCTTTAAGATTATTACATCCCACACTGCACAAAAATACCAAGGATTATATACCACTTGCAATAACACAATGTTCTTGATGATTTCATGTATGACAACACAAAAAATTTTAAAAGTTCTGCTTCCATCAATTAGCTCATTTGGAAAACTGGCTGCATAAAGAGTAATACACTTCTGAGTGAGTCTGCGATAATGAGGATTCCTTCCTGGTCATTAGCTTCGTGTACATTTTGCCACCACTGAACTGAGAGCATTGGGTGATTAATCTGTGCTCCACTTCTATCGGCAGGTGAGTAAATTTTTTTACTTAAACAATAAAATTTATTACACAATTTACTTGAAACTTTTTAAATGCAAAACTATTATAGCGAGAGAGAGTTATAATTATTTTAAAAATTGTAATAAAATCTGAAAAAAAATTATATCAAATCAGGATATTCATAAAATCATGACCCTTATACAAAATCGCCAAATTAATCAAATCTACACCTAGATATCACTGTATTGTATCGGATGGTGACTGGTGATTGCTATATTTAATATTCTATAATATTCTCAACTCAAAGGTCCTGTCCCCGAAAAAAACAAGCAGCATGCGAGATCTAGACTACCTTGGGTAGGAGGGAGAAGCGGTGTTACAATCGGCTCTGTTGGGACCCAAACCTCTCCATCCACTTTACGCTGGGGCTGAAAGAGGAATGGAGTCTCTCTCCTGACACCACTCTGGAACACAATTAGACATGTAGTGTAAAAACCATGTTTTCACCATGTGAACTTTTACCAGGACTGAGACTCTGAAGCTCGTTTGAATGGTAGTTGAGGCCAAATCTATGAACAAACTAATACGGGGTAAAACTACTGACTAAAAGCTGATAATTCTGTGGCCATGTATCTGCAACGATGGACACTTCCACAGTCGTTGCACATGCACAAGCAAAATATAATTGTTGACATTGCGTCTTCCACAGACAACTGTTGAACATGAGAGCGTGGGAAATAGGAAGTGGGGCGCAAGTGTGTGTGAAGACTGACAGCGACTGACTGAGTCTTACTCGGTCACTGCATATACGTTTCTCTAAGAAACGGTGTTTTGTTTTACAGTGGTGCTTTACATTACTGCTTTTTATAGCCACGGTGTTAGAACATATGAGACAAACCGGTTTTAAAGCTCCACAGGAAGAATAATCGTGATTCAGTTTTCATAGTCGACTTTCCTTTTTAAAAATAAATAAATAAGCCATGCTGTGTCTTCGGTACACTCTGTCTTTAAATTGTAAACTATGGCGTTGATTAGCTCTGTTGAGTGACGCATATAGCCACGTCCACAGGGAAAAAGCGCTTAATTACTGGTATACTAATTATTCTCATTCATCACAAAAGCATCAGAGTTATTAAAAATCCAATATTATTTAAGCCAACTTCACCGTTAACGTTTAATACCCAACAACTGTTCTTGAAACTTGGCACAGCTTAACACCGGATGCCGCTCCTGACGCAGCCTTCCCATTCAATCTGTGCTCAGAACTGGCACTAACGATGCCTAGCATCCAGTGGCTGGAGTTTTTGACACTGGTTGGAAATCGAACCCTTCTTTATGGTGGGTGAGAAACCTAACACTCAGCCACCAATCTATCGGTGATGTTAATAAATCTGGAAGGAACGCTTGTCAGATATAGAATATTTTATATATTCCAGCAGAATGCATAGGAATATAGACCTCTAATCGCCTCAACACAAGGTGCGTTTAGTGCTGCACAAAAATCTTGGTCATGATATGGGCCATTACAATTAACTAATCACAAAAAGCAGGCAATAACCATATAGTCAGGAATATTATGTAGAACTTGTGAATAACAAGTTGTTGTTTTTTTTTACTTCTGGGTGCTAAATAAATATTGGCAAGCCTACTTTTTATTTACAAAAGCCCACAGAGAACCAGAGTGGAGTAAGTACATTTTTTAGCTTCGGCCATTCACCGATTATGAAATGTGAAGGAGGAGCGGTAATGACCTGGGGGTGCCTCAGCAATGCAGGAACTGGACAGACTTGTCTTTGTGCAGGACGCATGAATCAAACCATATACAAGGCATTCCTGTAAGAACATTTAATTCCTTCTGCTCTGACTATGTCCCCCTACTCTGAGGACGTTTTTTTTTTTTTTTTCCTGAACAGCACAATGCTCCATGCCACATAGTGAAGTCAGTAAAGATATGGATGGAGGACCACCAGCTCAAGACCCTGTCATGGCCAGTCCAATCTCCATATCTGAACTCCATTGAAAACCTCTGGAATGAGAGCATGTCAAGACACATGAAAGCCGAGGTGCATATTAGAGTTTTTCCACCAAATACTGATTTCACATTAGTACGGTACTGTTTACAAATTAATATGAATTTATTTTCGTTGCATTATTCAAGATCTAAAAACACTACATCTTTTTGTTAAAGTAAACTTAAAAGTAAAACCTGAGAAACTCTGCAGTGGTCTCTTTTCTTTCCAAAGCTGTATACATAATAGAGATGGGGAAACAACTCAGTTATATCGCGATTCATTGTGTGACAATTCATGCATCACCATACTGACTCCAAAATAAGCGTTATTTATTTATTTATTTATTTATTTATTTATTTATTTATTTATATGTTTGCATTAAAGGCGGTAAAATGTTGCCAATCCTCTATAATCCTACAGGTGGCGCACACTAAACTATTAACACATCCAGAACAGCATCCTGTGTGGTAGGAATCAGGGAAATATTTAAGTCTGTCTACAAGTGCTGTATAACAAAATCTAATAAGCGTTCAATTTCGTTAGGAAATATTGATAAAGTCGTGACACTAACAGGATTGCAATACAAATCGAATCGGCACCCAGCAGGTATCGTGTATCATATCGGCGGCTTCCTGGTGATTCCCATCCCAAATTCAGAGATGTATAAATAATACGTGTGTATGTTCGTGTCATGAAAATGAAACATTCAATGAAAGAAACATCACACCAGTGTGTCAGAGTAATATCAACTCCAGTGTTTATCATGAATAATCCCGGATTTACCTGGAATCCGCCCCTGCTTGTCTCGAGCAGCTGCCCGTACGAGCCCCAGTCTCCGTAATCATGCTTCACGGTGGCAGTCGGCGGCCCGTTCAGATAGAAATGTGGGAAAAGCTGATGAGGGAATTTATAATCCATGCTGAAGAGCGAAACACGCCGGGACAAGTCCGGACATGTCCGCCTCGCGTCCGTCGGCTCTCACGTGGCGGGTTTGTTTTCAGGTTTGTTAGCTCACTTTTGTAGAAACGCGCAAACATCACACTCACACGTCCATAACTAACAGAGACAAGATAAAAACGCCGGACCAATAAACGACTTTACCGCGTTGTTTCAGAGTTAATAAAGCAGAACACGTGGTGGCTAACCGGCTCCAAAGCACCCGCGCGCTTCGGCCAAACGCGCGTGCAGGAGAATCAGATGAGCCACCGCAAAAAAATTACCCACAATGCACTGCGGTGAGTTTCAAACTAAAAGCCGAGGAGCGTTTTCATAGGTCAATGTTTCCCAAAGTGTGGACCGCGATCCCCTAGTGGACTATAAGGGTACTGTATTATTGACGTCCAATAAGGTGCAAGACACACATAAGACATACAAACATAAATGGACTCAAAATGCACAACAAAAAATATTATACAGTCCTTCAAAATAGAAAAAAGACAAGTATACCAATATCCATTGCACTTACTAATTAGATTACTCACTCAACTATACCACTTTATCCTGTATACATGTACAGATATACCTAGGATGGGGTGCCAATCCATCACAGCGCACACACATAAACACACATACACACTTATTCATTCACTATGGGAAATTTGGGAACGTGCGAACTCCATGCGCACAGACCCTGGAGGTGCAATACGACAGTGCTAACCACTACGCCACCATCCCACCTATTATTATTATTATTATTAATAATAATAAACTCTATCACGAACTCATAAGATTTAAAACATAACAATATTTAGATTATTACTCACCATCTATATCTCTTTATATAGAGGGTTGCGGAGGCCTGGAGCCTATCCCAGGAAACTTGGGACAAGGTGAAGGTACACCCTAGACGGGGGTGCCAATCCATCGCAGGGCACGCATACATATGCTCATTGACACAGTATGGTCAATTAGGGAACACCAATTAGCAGAACTTAGTGGTTAGCACTGTTGACTTGCACCTCCAGATCCTGGATTCGATTCTCGCATCGGGTCTGTGTGTATGGAGTTTGCATGTTCTCTCCATACTTGGTGGGTTTCCTCCGGGTACTTCTGTATCCTCCCACAATCCTAAGACATGCAGATTAGGCTAAATGGCATTCCCAAATTGCCTGTAGCGTGTCAATGTGTGTGATACAAAATAAGTACAATGGTCACCATTGGCCTCCACGGTCCCTAGTGTGTCATACAAAATAAGTACAATGGTCACCATTGGCCTACACGGTCCCTAGTTGGATTACAGATGTTCCTAGATGGATGGAGATGATGGAATAAGACGAAGCTGCATGTTTTTGGACTGTATGAGGAAACCCAAAGTACCCAGAGGAAACACACCAAGCACAGGGAGAACATGCAAACACCATGCACACAGACCTGACACAGACTATCATTCCACCTAGATTCGATTCGATTCAACTTTATTGTCATTATGTAAAAGATCATGTACAAACCCAATAAAAATTATGTTAGCATATAACCAGAAATGCATAAGTATATATATAAACAGTATCTCACAAAAATGAGTACACCCCTCACATTTCAGCAACCACTTTCTTATATGTTCCCAAGGGACAATACTATAGAACTGAAAATTGGATATACTTTAGAGTAGTCGATGTGCAGCCTGTATAGCAGTACATATTTACTGTCCTATAACAATAACTCAACATACAGACTTTATTGTCTAAATAACTGACTAAATAAGTGTATGAATGTGCAGGTGAGTTTAGGTGTTTTTTGGGGGGGATGATAATTTCATATCAGAGTTCATTCCATTCCCAGCAAGTTTTTTTTTTTTTTTTTTTGCTTTACTCTATTAGTACACCAGTGGTTGTGTTTACTATGACCAATACCTGTACCATGGTTTTGCAGATTTTGCCTACATGGATTACATTTTCTCAGA
Source organism: Clarias pachynema (assembly GCA_030014365.1). Lineage (NCBI taxonomy): Eukaryota > Metazoa > Chordata > Actinopteri > Siluriformes > Clariidae > Clarias > Clarias pachynema. The sequence goes on along the minus strand of JAQMYL010000011.1, from coordinate 17,697,371 downwards.
TTAAAAATTATTTTCATTTTCTCCCATTACTCCCATACTCTTTGGTCCTTATGTTGGTTTAGTTTTAAAACAAAATGCAGATTTTACAGTTAAGACAAGAACAGACATTCAGACCTCCACAATGTTTGAACAATTGTTTAAACACGGCACCAAGCCATCATGAAACCTGTCAGTCATGTTTTCCAGTGAATGATTTTTAAGTTCTAAGTTGGTTAACACAAGTAGATGTAAATATCAGGAAATTAAAGCTGAAATTTTGACCTATCATCTCATATTCAACGTCTTTCCAGTAAAATGAACTCAAGTTATGCATCCTTCTCTTACATGATCATTGGCCTTTGACTTGTACCCTGTGGAGAAACTGAGAGAAAAACATGAAGGAGAAAAAACATAGCTCCACATGAAGTATGGAGGAAGAAAAGAACACAAGATCAAGGGTAAAGAAAGTCAAAATATACTTCAGGTTATCAATATAAAAATAAATTGCACTCATGACAAACAAGATGTAACAAGAAGATAATATACAAAGACGGATGAACATACAAAGGATGAGAGAATGAAATAGAGGGAAGGATCAGTAGGGCACATCAAAGTGAAAGTCATGTTTGCAAGGTGAGGCCTCCGTGGATGTAGCTTGTTTGTCCAGCACATCCCATAGGTGCTTGGTCGGTTAGGGAGCTGGCGAATTTGGAGGCTGAGTCAGTAGCTTAGGGCTGTTTGCCTGCTGGGCCCTGTGTGTGGCATGCTGTGGTGCACCGGTTGTTCTGATATCTTTCTATCCTGACCGGCATTGACCAAAAACAGACGGGCTGGCCTTTTGTCCCTGTTATTTCTGATTGGTTTATTAGCTGAATAAACATATGCTATGACCACATAAAGCAATAATGATATAAATAAATAAGCAGTCAGTGAGCTTGATAGGCATTTATTGTGTGCGATAAAGCAGTGGTTCTATTACAACACATCTCAATAAAGCACTGAAAGTAAATAAAATGTGAAATCTTTCTACAGCAATATATATATACATACAGTTTTATATCCCTTCACAACAATGATGGACCTGAACCTTTTAAACCCCCCCACACATTTTCTAAGCACGCGCGCGCACACACACACACACACACACACACACACGCATCCATCACAGTAGTACAATGTGCCCTTTATAGTCCTGACTATTCAAACGGCTCCATGTTTTGTCCATGTATAATGAATAACCATTTAAAACCACATACTAGCTAAGTCTTTGCACATTTGATCTGAATACTAATTCCACTTTCCTCCTTATGCAGAGAATAAAAAAGGGGGAAAAAAGTAAAATCTAAAATTAAAAACGGATTCTATTTCTGTATCCATCTTTGTTTATTGGCAAAATTTAAACAATAAAACACTGTGTTTATTTTATTTGGGATTAGTGCACTGATTTTCGAATCTTTTTTGAAGCATTATATCTTGCTGATTTCATTTCCTCCATTTAAAACAGAGCTTCTCTGAAGTTTTGTCTAAAAAAAAGCCATTACATAACAAAATTTAAGTGGAAATGCTGAGCATATTTCCCTTGCGTGTCATAAAGTAAAGCCTGGAGCCTGTTGTCCTAGACATAAGCACAAAGAGAAATGGATCCAAACAGCAGTGGAGGCAGCAGAGACAGACCACTATGTTAAAGTAGGCGTAGAAATTGTCGTCTCCACTCGTGTATATGCGTACATAGTGTAGGAAGTGTATGCAGCTGCTTGGGCTGAAACAAATAACGAAGATGAGAAAGACTAATGTGCTGACCTTGATGTAGACACTCCAGTCATGGTGTGAACGGTTCAAATGCCATACAATTGAGGCAAAACATGCTGCAGTCACTATCAGGGGAAGCAGGAACCCTAATAATGTTAACCCTATGTTGTAATACACCAGGAATTTGTAAGTGCTGACATCGACAGGATGGACATCGTGACACGTAGTGATTCCCAGTTCAGGTATGTGGTAGGTCTGATGTACTAGAAGATCAGGCAACATTGCCAATGAAAATACAAGCCACACACCAATACTAGTCCAGGCTGTGCAGGAGCGCTTGGGAAGACTTTTGTAAAAGAAGGGGTGCACCACAGCTAGGTAGCGCTTAATGCTCACACATGCTAGTGTGTGTGCTGAGCAATATAAGTTGCCATAAAAGCACGCAGTAGTGAGACGGCATGCAGCTTCACCAAATATCCAGTTGTTACCCGAAAAGTGGTAATGCGTCTTGAGCAGCAGGCTGAGCAGGAGCAGGAGGTCCGAAGCTGCCAGGCTGCAGCATAAGATGGCCACGGATATCACACGTACTTTTGTGCCAATTGAGACCAAAATGGCAATGTTTGCAGGGACTCCGATGACAGTTGCCACAACATAGATTGAGGGGATGACCCGTGTACTGAGTGAACTCCTGAGATATGAGGCGCTGCTGTTGGTCAACAATACAAGGGCAGGACCAACAGCTTCAAAGATGCGTGTTTGAATTTCTGTTGAATTTGGAGTAAGAGGAAGCTTAATTGGGATGGAATGACCCTTGAAAATTCTTGGGTTCATAATTCCTGTAACGTTATGTGCATTTTTCTGTGGTTTCTGACCTAAACAAAAGGGAAGAAGAGTTAGAGTTTGGGGAAGTCTCTACAGATGATAATAATATTAGTCCTCAGCATGCTTCATGTGGAGAAGGTGATCACCCAATTTTATAAAATAGGATATAATATGGAGCAAATGTCATGCACGTGGTAAACACTGTTGTTTGTTACAAGCAAGGCATTTGCCACGATCAGTAATTCCAAGCATAAATTACAGTAGGTTTTAATTGCATTGCTAAACTCTCCATTTCCAACATCCTGCGTCTTATTTCATTCTTTGTAAACTTTGAACAAAATTCACAGTTCTTTCACTTCCTGATGTTCCGTCAGCAAATATCTTTCATCAGCTCCTGCGTTGCTATGGTTTACACTCACATGACCTGGCAGCAGGCAATGTTTGTCCCATAGTCATGGAAATTGGTCTTGAAATTTTATTAGCACGACAAGCAGTGTTTGAACAGTTATACACAACAGCCAACACGAAAACAAACTCTTGTCGTCATAATCTCCACATTAAACCTTAATGAATATTCAGAAATGTGTTTTATTTTTTATTATCCTTTACGAGAAAATTTAAGATCCAAAATATGAATACAAAACTTAGTATTAAACAAATCTAGTGCTACAGGATATCCATTCATGTAACTTATTGTGCATGAATTGGGTTTTCAAATAATCTGCCATCATTCCACTTATTTCGTTGTTATTGTCCTAGTGAAATACACACAGTGTACTTAATTACTGTAAGTCATATACAGTCATCACTTATTTAGAGCCTGTGAAGTGTATAACTATAGATTTCTCACTTTATTTTTTTATGATATAAATGACTGAATGAAAAAATGGTTATGATATTCTTATCAATTACAATCCTTACAGATCATTCTACGATGAAGTATAAAAAAAAGTTGCTTAAAATGGTTAAATCAAATAAGTTTTTACCTTGTGCCATTCCTAAAAGAAGGAACATCAACAAGAAGATGGAGAAGGTATTTGCCATGACTACTCTTTCGTTCAGTCTTTCAATCCCAAAGGTTAAGTAAAGAGTTCTCTTAGCATCGGCCATATTAGTCCACAAAACAGAAGAAAAGGCCAGACCCTTGCTTCGCCTGAATGTGCTGTAATGACAGACTACAAAATCACCCAAAGTGTATTCTCTCTCTCTCTCTCTCTCTCTTGCTCGCTCCCAACATCCTGAAACTACTAGCAGATTTCTTAGCATTTACATAACTCTCTCTCTCTCTCTCTCTCTCTCTCTCTCTCTCTCTCATCATCTTTTTTTATTCTTAGCACATCTGTCACTTTCAGTCAGCATAATAGCAATTTATTTAATTGTAGGGAAATCTTTGGTTTTAGGTCACGGTCAATGATTTAAGCATTTCACTGCATATCATACTGTGTATGGCTGTGTATGTGACAAATAAAATTTCATTTTGAATTTGTGCATTGTTTTTTTTTTATTATTATTATTATAGGGTACCAACGTTGATATATGTTATGGGAAACTGTTCTTATATCCTATACGGCTTATTTTAATCATTACAGAAAATCATCTGAAGTTTGATTTTATTTGGGTGATTTATGGCAGCCTGGGATGGATTTGAACCCCATCCAGGGTGTACCCTGTCTAGTGCCCCAAGTCCCCTGGGATAGGCTGTAAGATTCCCATGATCCAGCCATATAGAAAATGAGTGACAGAAAAACAAGACTGTATAAGCGAATAAGTGGAGGAAATTATTGACTCAGTACTAGCTTGAATATTTAATACAAAAGTTATTGAATATTTCAGTTTTGTACAATAATTTCTCTAACAACAAATGAAAAGATGATTGACCTCAGTTTATGTTTTTTTAGGTAGTGTTTATTTAAATTTGTTAAAAAGCAACTGAGAAAAAAAAGTTATTGAAAAATTGAGAATGTGTAAATATAATTAGATACAGTACATATTTAGAACATATGACAAGAAGCAAGACTAGACAGAAATACAACATGATGGTGAGAAAACTCTATGTTCATGAACATCTGTGACGCATTAGGCGCCCTTTTGACTCACAAAGGTTTCAGTTCTGGTAAACAGCATTCAACCACACAAACCTGCATCATGAGTGTTTACAAAGCTGTTATGCGTCTTGCACCAATCTCAGATCCCTACTCAGAGGTCAGTTTACTGAAGAGAACATTCTGTAACTGACCCAAAAACATCACCTCCAGCATGATGTTAACATCTGGAGAAATGCACTTCATGAGAGCAATAAGTTGTCAACCACGGGGTGGTGGTGGGGGGGTTTGGGGGTCGGGGGGGCACAATCCAGTGTCTTCTTGTGCCAGTCCCAAGTCTGGATAAATGCAGAGGGTTATGTCAGGAAGGGCACCCGACGTAAAACATTTGCCAAATCAATGATGCGAATCACAAATATCACTTCCATACTGGATCGGTCGCGGCCCGGGTTAACAACGACCGCCACCGGTCCCGTTGACCTACAGGGTGCCGGTGGAAATTGGGCTACTGTTGGTCGACAAAGGAGAGGAGGAAGGCGTGTTTGAAAGTAGAGAGAGAAAAGGAAAGGCAAGAGTTTAGGAGTGATAGTAGGGACTTTGAATATTGGGACTATGACAGGGAAGGGAAGAGAGTTGGTTGATATGATGCAGAGAAGGAAGGTGGATATACTGTGCGTCCAGGAGACCAG
>JAQMYL010000011.1:17653894-17665939 GCA_030014365.1 Clarias pachynema | reverse complement strand
CCCGCAAATAAAGTGACAATTTCTTTACCCGCCCCAACCCGACCCGCGGGTTACCAGACGACCCGCGCATCACTAGAGTGCACATACACATGGTCACATTATAGTAAACAGTACACACAAAGGTATTAACTATAAGAATGACGCACTTGCACTGAGCATGATCTTAGGAGATGATTACCCAAAATCCCACAGCGAGTGGGAGAGAGAGAGATAGACGAACCATTGGCCTCAGTTGTGACGCTCGGCAGCTAAAGTGTATACTGCTCGTATTTCAAGACCTCGCTCATTTATCAAGTTACAATTCATTAAACATTTTTGCTCCGTCTTACAAAACAATTGCAAACCAACTTACCTGCAATTCAAGTTTTTACTATATTAAAATTATTCATATTCACGGTACATAATTTTGCAGTATATGCTGTAATTTTACAAACTGAATAATCTGGAAAAAGCAAGCTATATTTATATATTATATTATATAAAATATGGCTGCTGAAAAAGAAGACATGTTCATTGACAAATTCTAACAAAATATTAACATTTATGGAACATGCATGGTTCCTTGGAGATCCAGGTGTATTCCTGCCTTACACCCAGTTTTTCCTGGACAGGCTTTGGAACAACTGTGACTCTGATCAGGATGCTGTGGTTTCTTATAATTATATGAATGGGTAAATTCCACATTACATGAAACCTAGATCTAGGAGTTTTTGTGTATTTTCACAAAATTAGAACGTCAAAATACTTGGTTGTGATTCAGAATAAATATCTTAATAACGTTGACATTTATCAACAGTGTACCTGCCACGTACCAATTAATTCTAATAGGACAGAGCTAAATTTACCAGATGATCGTATAATCTCTTGCTTGGATAATAAGATTTTATAGGAAGGTTCAGGAAAGGTTCTGAGGGTGTCTGTCAACTTTAGCACATGATCATCCATAAAGATATAAGTTCAAATAACTATTTATTGAAGGCTAATTAAGCTGAAGATTGCCATGCTGTATCTTTGGACTAATCCACAAATGGATTTCTAATTTAAATCATATTATATTTTTGGCATATTTCACCGACATAGCTACTGAAAAACTTCAACCATGTGGTTATCTGTCATCCTTTATCATTCTGTGCAATTTGGCAAGACCTGGCTGCTAGGGCTTTGATGAAAGGTACTTGGACCATGGTCTCTATATTTACAATTGTTTTTAATGTTAGAATTTTTACATTTACCAAGATTATCAGGTCTTAATTTATGATAATTTATGTCCCATTATATACAAACATTTTGGTCACATTATGTAAGGTTTTCACCAAAAAAACAACAAAAAACAACAAAAACAACAACAACAGGTTTACTTTGTCAACTGTAAGCACATTAGCTAGCATACAGAGTTAACAATACCTCCTGCGTGCTGAACAGATTCAATGTCATCTAAAGTCTTCTTCATATGTTTTGGTTTGGCAAATGTACTGTATGCTTGTGGCACAATTACTTAAATGCTAACATCAGTGAGTAACATCTTTCACTATGAATTACAATTGAAATGATGCATATTATAAAATTCCAATTCTTAAAAAGCAGTGCTTCTAGTATTATAATAACCAAATTGTTATATTGGACCACACTGCTAATAAAGACAAATAACTTTGGTGATTACCAAATCACCAAAGTAAATGCAAATTACAGTGTCCATCTTGATAAAGACAAAATAAATATATACTGTGTGTGTGTAACCATTAGTCATATAATGTATACTGAGTTTTCACATAAAGAATGGTGCTTATTTAAACAGTATCAAAAGTACAATACATACTTTTAAAATGCATGCACACACATACACACACTTCTGCCTGCTATAGACTGTCCTGTCATCCCTGAGTCATCACTAGCGAAAAATATATGCCCAGCTGCATTCAAATCTATCTGCATTTAGTCGAGATGCAGTTGAGCTCAGCTCAGTAATAATGGTTGTGAGAGCATGCTTTCACTGTGCTGACGGACTGTTTCCGCCTTATATTGTCACACCTGGCCAGGTGAACTGAATACACATATTGAATTTCCTAACAGATAAACAACTTCCGGATATGAGCAATTACATTTAATATGTGTAGTCAAGGGTATATGGGATTATGAACCTAGAGTGTCCTAATAATCTTAGGGCCATACTGTATTTAAGTCATGTCAATATTGGTCATGTGGGTAAAATTCTTCTAGACAGCAAGTGTAGTTTATTTAAACAAGATGTGTCTTATCTAACCTTTTGTCAACCTTTCTATATTTTAGGGGCTTGATTGCTGTTTTTTTTTTTTTAATATGTTCATGCAAAGTGATCAAAAAACATTCTGAGAACTGGATTAAGTCTTGTGAGAAAAATATGAGATGCAACTGGAGTCACCAGAAATGTACCCCAGTTGAGATTACTCACTGTTCTAGAGAGTGGAGGTTGTCAAATTGCAGGTTGAGTTTTCAGGCAGTGTCGGAGGCTGCCTAGAATTAATTGTGATCTAACAGTGTTTCTTACTGTGTTTGAGAACTTCCACATGTTGCATAGATCAACTTTACTAAACATCACTCTAATGCTATGAGATTGAGCTGGTTGGAATTTCTCTAAAAACAAGGTTTGCCAATCAACCAGTCTGATTGGGAAGTGTCTGGTTTTCCTAATGCCAATGTCCATTATGGTATTGGTATTACTCTTAGATGCCAGTATACATTATGTCTGATACATGTGTAGGTATTCCTTTGACCAGAAGGTTTAAACCCCCATCCCCTTTTCATTTGTCCTTTCTCAGGTGGGGGATCAAATGAAGTTACTACATAGTTGTTGGAGTGAACTGCTGGTGCTTGATTATATTTCCAGACAGGTACATCATGATGAACAGGACACTATATTGCTCATTACTGGACAAAAGGTACAGTTAAACACATAAACCCTCTAACATACACAAAAGTGTAACATGTATTACCCAATAGGAGAAAATACTATCTTCTGCTTAATGGGGAAATATAATGGTCAATTTGAGCTGATGTGAATACTTTCACAAAATAAAAAAGCATGCTCCAATGTACACTAATTTCTGCAAATAACCAAAAATGTCAGGTACCAGGTACTGATGCAAGTGTAGGTATGCACTGCTTCATTTAGAAAGCTTCTAAACAGATCAAAATAGTAAGGAAACTGGCACTGATCAGATTATTAGCAAACAGTCTAAACAATGCAAGGCAAGAACCTTACTCAGTCACACACTCATTGCCTATACAGGGTCACGGGGGCATGCAGCCTATTCCAGGAGACTTTGGGCACGGGGCAGGGTACACCCTGGACAGGGTACCAATCCATCGCAAGGCACACACGCATACACATGCTCATTCACCCACTATGGGCAATTTGGTAATGGCAATTAGCCTAATTTGCATGTCTTTGGACTTTGGGAGAAAAACAGAGCACCTGATAGACTCAAGGTGGGAATCAAACCTAGACCCTGGAGGTGCAAGGAAACAGTGCTAACCACTAAGCCACCAAACAAAGCAACTAAATATCAGAATCAAAGACACACCAGCTCAGAACAACTGGTAACAGAGATGTAGGGTGTAGACGTCAGAATGAGCTACGGTATAAGGATGTCTCTGTATTTACTGTATAAATGGTAGTATGAGAGTATGATGATGACTGTGAATGTATATGTTTTGTGTGTTGTAGTTCATGGTGGCCATCTTTCTGTTGGTCTCTGGGAGAATATTGTGGTGCCAATTGAAGAGTTCATGTGACAAGAAATGCTTCACACTACTTCCAGGGTGTGGGGTTTTTCAAGGCCTGCCACTAGGTCTTGGTCCTTGCCAGATAGTCTGACTAGTGTGACAATAGGGCGAGGTAGCATTGATGTGGGAGTTTACCTCCGTAATTTTCTGGAGAATTTTGAATGGGTTGAACAGACAGCTGGGGTGATTTGGGTGTCCTTGGTTGAAAGCCACACTTGACTGTCGAGTTTGAAATTGGAGGTGATTTGTTGTCATGGTTGTGCCCGTGACTAGGGCATGACTTACTTTTTTGCTCTTTGTTCAGAAGGAAACCTGAAACTAGCGAGCTCATTAAGGACTGGAGCTTGTGGCACATCTTCAGTTAAGACCTCTGATTCTCTTTTACCAACTAGTATGAGGCAGTAATAGTCCTGCTTCAGAGTTGGGTCGAAAACAGAGATGAGGGGTAGAGATGGTGCAAGACATGCTGTCCGTGCCATGATATGTTTGCATGCTCTTTTGTGTTTCAACACTGAGGAGTGTTGTTCACTACTAGGCACCTTGCTGAGGGTCAGCAACTGATGGACCGTGAACGCTGCCTCTGTAATTCTGCTTTAGTTTAGTGGGACCTCTCAAGGCTCAGCAACTGTGAAGATGTCGGCCACTGCCTCGACTACCAGTCTGTAACAGCCACATTGGCTCCCTCACTCTAAATTCTGGATTTGCTTACACCGCTGCTGAAGATTGGCTTCTATGCTCAAATGCGATAGCGACAACGACTCCTTCGTTTTGTACTCTGGCCTGCCGCTGGTTCCACCAAACTGTGATTGGCCCCATTGGTCTTCAAGGCAAACTTTCTTTGAGCAAAGTTGCAATTGCTGCATTTGTTTCCTGCCCACCTTTTTTGTCTGCTGTTTGTATAATAAGCATTATTAATGTAACAGGGTAGCAGGGGAACAACAGGATGGACATTCTTATCCATAAAATGTTCTGATAGAGAGATAATTTATTAGCATAAAACATCCTTACAAAGAAACAGCATTGTTTCCTTTTCTACATAATTAATCTTTACTACTTTTGTTTTGAGTCATGAGACAAATGTGACCCTATCCATTATTTGTGCTTACTTTCCAGCATTTATGAAGCAATTAACATTAGCAATTATCCTCTCCTACAGTTACATTTTAATTGATATTTTTAGGGTGACCCATATGTATGCATGTTTGTTAGGTGGATCTGACTTCTTTACTGACTCAGGCAGGGGTAACCCTGGGTGAGCTGGTGCGAGGGGGACAGCAACTGGCTCTGCGTCTTCAGGAGCTACAGTTAGACTACAGAGAGATCACCTGTTTTAAGTACCTCATCTTGTTCAATCCCGGTGAGACTACAATAACACATTTCTTGTGACTAGAAAATGTACACTGATAATGTGGCATACATAATCTTTTGATTTGGGGCATTTATGGTTGCCATACCCTACATTTTACCATAGTTCCATTCCTACTGTAGTTTGTAACGGTTTCTTGGTTATTCAATACTATTATGTGATGGTATTGTGCATTGGTAGTGTTGTGTCTTGCAAGAGGCGTGCAGACTGTTCTATGATTCATGAAGTCCTATGATACAGTGCCATCTAGGTTATGAACATTGCAGCTCTATGATGGAGACAGTTTATAAATAAATGGACAATAAACAGAGATTTCCACATATTAGAGCAGTCTTTTTTTCAAGTTGGCAGGAAAGCTTTGATACATCTAAATATTGCCTGTGGATAGTGGGAACACAGTAAAACTTGTTGTTTGTTTGTGTTTGTAACAGTTTATTCCTCTATCTCTCTGATATTTATCTAGATTCAAACTGTTTGCTATTTCATCTCTGCTCCCTTTTTCTTACCAGATGTAAAGCTATTGGAAAACCAGGAATATGTGGAAAATGTGTATCATCGGGTGAGTGGGGCTTTGCTGGAATACACACTGTGTGTGTATCCGCAACATGTGGACAGATTCAGTCAGCTGCTGCTGCAACTGCGAGAGCTACACATTCTAAGCTCTCAGGCTGAGGATTACCTGAGTTTTAAACACATAAATGGAGAAGTACCATGCACCAAACTGCTTATCGAGATGCTGCACGCCAAGAGAGCCTGTGTCTGACACATGGACAAAAACTCCTACACTTTCACAAACACAAACATATACCCTTATTGTTATGCACACAGAACTCTATGACCACAGAAAATCCATGCATGTGTAGAGGAATAAACATTTAAGCAGATCTTAAATGTAATAAGCAGTGGACAGGCATGTCTCAGTTAACAATGAGCTGTTATCATCTGGATAAATTATCAGAGCAGGCCCTGTCCCTACAGCAGATATTAATAGGTAAGATTTCATGTAAATTTGGGACCAATTACATAATGTTTCTTCCAACTCTCTCTGATTTGTTTAAAGATTGTTTCAAGGTCAAATAATGGTTCCTTCTCTTAAGTTTATTACCTGTTTGTCCTTAAATATGATATTTTATCATAATTAATAATGATAAAATTATAATCAATATCATAATTAATAATGCTCACATTTAACAGGAGGCAAGACCATATTCAGATCATTCCAAACTGCAAGGAATAGGTGAAAGTGCATGCTTTATTGATGGTTTTTCAATTAAATTCAATTAATTTACATTTTATTTACAGTATATGTTGCTTTTAACATTGGTCATTGTCACAAAGCACCGTTATGAAATCAAAAATAAAATTGGAAAAATGAGTAGGAAATGTATAAATTAAAATGATCAGATTGCCCCTGATCATCCCGCTGAAGGCAACTGTGAAAAGGAAAAATGACCCTGAGATGGCAATAGGAAGAAACCTTAAGAGGAACCACATTCAACAGGAATCCCATCCACATTTGGGTGATAAATTTATAGCAGGAATTGATCAGCAGTCTGAGGCTGGAAAGTTCAGTATAACAGGAGTGGTGTTTAAGTTAGTATGGAGTCCACTTTCTTTCGTTATTGTTAGTTTAGTTCTGAACAATTGAGTGACTACAGTCACAAATGATCAGAAAACAGCTGGCTGCATCAGCCAAGTACAAGATCATCTTCATGGTCAACTGGAACTGTCCATAGTCACCACACACATCCCAACAAGACCAAATGTGCCTCCATGCAAGGATATTTGCAACAAGAAGCAGGGCATCAGGATGAGGCAGATGAGGGGACAGTTTCTTCAGATAAATTTTTGGCGCATGAGACATAATTTTTTTCATTTTTGCTGTGGCTTGATCAGAGGGACGTTATACAAAATTCCATTGTTAAGTGTACCCGCACCTGGCTTGATGGACAGCTAAAGGCCTCTTACTAATCCAAAAGACTATGATTATTCAGGGTTTGTATTTTCCTAAGTTCTACTTGGAAACATTTCTAATGAAGAATAAACCAGGATTGAATCATGCAAGTAATGCACTTTTCAACCAATTAGACTAGTTACAACTCTAGCATAAGTAGAGTCAAGCAATATTATTTAGTGCTTGGGAGACAAGGTTGTTTACCTGATAAAGTTAAAGAACATTGACAGCAAATTTGATGATAATTTTATTACGATTATAAAGACCTCAAATGCAAATTCACTAGTGAAAAGCTAGATTTTACTACTATTAAATGGTTCTGAAATGGTAGTCTTATTTACATGACCTGTAATTATCTTCAATACATGTACAATACTTCTAACATCTTTCCCGATACTTTAAAAATAACAGAAACCTGTTCATTTACATTTCATTATGATGGAAGCCTTAGGGCAGTTGTTTAACTCTGTCAATAAATCTTTATGTGGAAAATATTTTTGTTAAAGTCATTTATAAATTCTTGAAAGGTATTTCTTTATAATGTCTTCCTAAATACTACAGAGTATTTGTAGTATACTACAGACTCCCCCCCCCCCTAGGATCTGTGTGCAGTTCAGTTTCCTCCGAAATTCTGTTTCCTATTGAAATTCCAATACTTGAGTTTTACCTTTACCTTAGTCAGGGCTCTATTTGATCCAGAACATTGAACAAGACACCAGAGCACCCATTCAGACCTAGAGTAGAATGTAGAGAAGTCAATTCACTTACCATAAAGTTAGAGGAAACCGATGAAAATGAAAGAAAATTATGCAAAATCCACAAAACAAATTATGTTTGGAACTTGGAGCAGTGAGACAGGTAAACTACCTGCTGTGTCTTTACTGTTGAATGTAATTTTGAATTGAAATTATTTTGTGGCATTTATATACACTTACAGACAAAATTCAACAGTGACCCTAGCACTTTTCATACTGTATGGCAAATCTAATTTATTAATTTATTATATCCTTCTAAAAGCTGTAACTTTGTTCAGTTGCACAAAGCATCTAGAAAAAAATAGGATAATGTAAATCAAGTGTTTGGGGGTGTTGTAAGTGTTTAAATTAAATTAAACCTCTCTCATAGTGAGAATATGGTGTCATTACTGACAGCAGCTTTCATGTGTATTTAGCTTTGTCACTGCAGTTATGGTTATTGTGAAAGTTGCAGCTCAGCCAGACAGTGGTGCTGTTAAGGGAGGTTAGGTAAGAACAATCCTAAGGGCTAATTCTATGGCAATTGAAAAGGCTTTAACTTCATCAAGGTTGGGGACACTAGGGTTAGGTTTTAAAGGGGCCCAAAATCTGTAATGGCACACCTGCAGACACAACTATCACTGTCTTTAGTTCCAAGGGTACTACTCAAAAGGCCTTTGAGTAGTTGGCCAACTTCTGTCAAGCTCGAATGAGATTAAGAACTTCCACTTTCTGTGTTATAATTAGTTACAAGAATTCAGTCGTGTCCATTATTAGTTAGAAATCTACAAGATGAAGACAGGACGTAAATCGTGTTTTTATATTTTGACTTGAACTGTGTTTTTTTCCCCCTGCAAAGCTTTGCAAGATCTTACAAAGAAAGGATCATATTTTTCTTCTACTGTATGTGATTGTTTAGGGATAATATTTTTTCTAATACTGTATGTATTTTTATCATTTTGTGTAATTTTCCTTTTTTTAGATAATCTATATTATCCTAAAAAGAAATTTGTATTTACATTTGAAACAACATGCTGTAATTATTGTATTGTAATGATGAGATTATTATTAAAAACTGTTAATCTGTTTCATCAATACATGTTCTTATTGTTCTTATTAACTGCAATATTTTCAGATGGAACATTTTTTAAAATACAGTTATACTGTGAGTGGTGTTTTGTGTTATGTACATCTAATAATCAACAAACTTATTATTATTATTATTATTATTGTTGTTGTTGTTGTTGTTATTATTATTAATAAACAAGTACTGGTTTTTTTACTTCTATATAATGTACATTACAAAACAAACAAAAACAAATTTTTTTTTTTCAAAAACACAAAAATGGTTGGTTACAATACTTTTTAGAGTATGAATCATAGAATTCAAATGTGTAACTGTGTTTTTTAGCACAGTTTGGCACAATATTTGCTCATTATTAAATGTAAATGTTCAATTAAATGAGTTTTAAACAATGATGATTATTGAAATAATAAAAAAGAAAGACTGCAAAACTGTTTTACTGGATTAACATGTCATTCATAGTGAATTGTTTTATTTCATAATTTTTAAATTAAAAATTTTTTTTTTACAAAATTTTACATTTCAGTACACATACAGCAAATTACAGCTGGTGACTTTAAAAGTGCAGATTACGCTCCTGTAGATGTTAGGGAAATCTCACATTCCCTATTAAGGGATGTTTAGAAACAATTTTTGTAATGAAAGTCCATTTGATTAAAATTACTTTGGAGATTTTGCAACGCAATCTTGGGATTTTTAACTTGTTAGGGGAGTAAAATTGGCATTTTGTCTAACGCCATGTTGTTGTGTATGGACTGATGGGAGGTGGCATGGTGGTGTAGTGGTTATCACTGTGGCCTCACATCTTCAGGGTCTAGGATTTGGATCCTGCATTTTGTTCTGTGTGTGGAGTTTGCATGTTTTCCCCATGCTTGGTGGATTTCTGAACTCCATATTAACTTAAACACATCTTATATTATAATTATACTACAATTCTAAGTTATATTGAACTTCCAGTCGCTTCACACTCAGTGGGACTGCAAATCAATCCCTGCTATCCGTTATCACCCAAATGAGGATGAGTCTGATTCTTCTTAAGGTTTCTTCCTATTGCCGTCTCAGGGAGTTTTTCCTTTCCACCGTCACCCTCGGCTTGCTCATCAGGGACAATCTGATCATTTTGATTCATACATAAATCCTTACACATTTCACACACAATTCTCTAATTTTCTTTTGATTGTGTAAAGTCATTTGCAACAATGATCATTGTTAAAAGTTCTATACAAATAAAATTGAATTGAGTATAGGGTATGAGTGAGTGAGGATGAGAGTGAACTGATGGCCATTTTCCCAAGGCATTAACTGACTGAATATTGTTAATTTAATCAAGGCATTTATATGACTGTTTTTGTCCATGCCAGATTTAAGTCTACTTTTTTGTGAATAATTGTAATTTTTTACGTTTTCACTTAATTATGTACTTGTTTATTTATTTATTATTTTTTTTTTTTTTTACAATCTTCGTAATTGTTTAGGAAAAATCTGGAAAATAATAAGTGGCAACCCTGATCATGATAACCTCAAGACTTAAAGACTTTTATTTTGACAGACTAGGAGACTTTATTGTGGCTAAACGTTGGAGAATCACAATGCTTGAGAAATTCGGGAAATTTTAATTCGGCTTTGCTGCTCGCGCTGTGCGTTTCATTTTAAACCGAGGGGATAATGTTTACACGGATAATTGAGTTATTAATTTATTAATAAGGTGCTGGACGACCGTCTACGGAACGAGTGAAGGTGTGTGTGGCTGTTTGTTTAGATTTGCAATGTGTCAAGGCTGTCAAGGCTGTCAGAGGCTGTAGACGGTCCTGAAGCTCAGGATTCAGATTCAGATCTGTTCAGCGAACGGTGTGTGTATGTATGTATGTGTGTGTGTGTGTGTGTGTGTGTGTGTCGAAAATTACACGTAATCTGTACGTTAAAACAGTTAAACGATGTATGTTTTATATAGGACCTAAAGTATGTGGACATTTGCCCTTTACACTCACTATGTTTTCTTCCCCAAACTGCAGCCACAGACCTGGAAGTACACAGTGTAGAATGTTTCTGTAGCATTAATCTTTCAGTTTCATTCACTGAGAATAAAAGCCCAAGCGTGTTATTAGTTATAGTGCTGGATGTGACGGTCAGGGGTCCATAAACTTTTGATCATTTTTATTGATTGATTGATTGATTCTCATGCTCCTTTTCACTACAGTTTCCCAATAGTATTTGTGATAATGTTACAGGGATTCACACTGTCTTCACTGTTCTTTTGATTTTGTTATCATTATTTTATTAACTTGCATTTATTTGTGTATTTATTTATTCTAGAATTCAGAATAAAAAAAGAGAATACATTTCATATAGTTTTAACCTATTACCTGTGTAAAAGCTCTAATCTTTAAACATTTTCATCTCTTTTAATGGAAGAACCGTGCTTCACTTGCTAGTTTCATTATAATGCATTTAAACAAAAGTTTAAACTATTTCTGTATTTTCAGAATCTGGTCGTTTCCATAAAAGCAGCACGTGATGCTCCGCTGGATTCTCGGCACTCGCGGCTCGCATGGCTCGGCTGAGGTAAAAATGCCAGTTTTGGGTACCCCATTGTGTACGTTTAGCCCAAAGTGTAACTGAATAATTTGATATTACATACCCACAATTTTGCTACAATTTAAAGTTTAATGATTAACTCAGTGTGGTGATACATGAATCTTCACAAAAAAAAGAATTGCAATTCATAACTTAATCGATTTTTTTCTCTACTTCCTGTAGCCTTTGTCCACACAAATATACATGCAAATATCTCATGTCCGCTAGAACCCTTTTTTCTTACTTAAAAATGCTAATATGTTTCCTATCGTCTGTCTGTCTCCGGGTCTCTCTATGACCTACATGTTAATGACATGCAAATAACGTGTTCAGGTGTGTTTGTCCTTCTATATACACCACTCACAATAAGTTAGGGATATTGTTATTTACATGAGTGCATTTCCTATTTGCTCTGAATTTGAATGAAATAAGTAAAAGTTCCCTTTGATCTGGCCTCCGAGTGGCGCAGTGGTAAAGTGCTCACCCTATCATCTGGAGATCGCTGGTTCGGTTCCCAGGTGATGCTGTAACCTCTCACAGCCGGAGGTCTCGAGAGAGCTAAATTGGCCGA
>JAQMYL010000011.1:17574581-17591952 GCA_030014365.1 Clarias pachynema | reverse complement strand
GTTTATGTTCACATACAGCTACATGACACACTGCATGAAAGATCATATTTGAAAAAGCATAATAGGGGCTGTTTAAGATCATAAGACACTAGCAGTTCACTCAGATACTGCGGCGCAAGACCATTTAATGCTTTATAGTTAAAAAGTAGTATTTTAAAATCAATGCGAAATTTCACTGGGAGCCTGTGTGGTGTGAATTAGATAGGAGTGATGTGCTCGTATCTTCTGGTTCTAGTTAGGCTTCTCGCTGCTGCATTCTGGACTAATTGTTTATGCACCTGTCATCAAGGTGTTACAATAGTCTGACCTAGAGGTGATCGTCTGCATCATTCAGTGACAATATATTCCTTATCTTGGCAATATTTCTGAGATGAAACAATGTCCTGGTAATATTATCTACTGACCTGCTTTATGAGTGGGTCCTATTACGCACTGATTTACTAGTCCAGTATTGACAGAAATGCTGTTCTCAGAGGGTCTTCTGGATTCTCAAAATGAATATTAAAGTCTCCAGCTATTACGCTTTGTCTAAAGAAACAACCCGGTTCGAGAGGAAATCTGCAAATCTGAAATTCAGAGTATGGCCCTGGGGGTCTATAAATAATTAATAAGATCGACTGAGCAGGCTTATTATTTGTGGCTACACTTGTTATGTTACTATAGAGAACTTCAAATGTGTTTAATTCCATGTTTTTGTACGATGATCAAATTATCATTGTAAATAACTGCAATGCCTAGTCCTCTACCAGTTAGCTGACACTGATGTATGTAGCTTTATCCAGGAGGACTAGCTTCATTAAGAACTACATACTTGTTCGGTTTAATCCAGGTAGTTTCATTAACAATAACTGCTTTAGATGTGAGAGATCTAATATTTAACAGTCCTAACTTCAGATCAGAGGTGCTGGCTGTGTATTCAGTGTGCTCTGAATTTTTGGTGTCTATATTAATTAAATTACTAAAACAGATTTTCTGGGTCTTTCAAAACTTTTGTTTAGCTCGGGAACAGAAATAGTCTCAATCTGTTGAAACCTGAGTGACGACTCTGTGCAGCTAGCAGATGATTGGATTAGCCTGTTTGTCTGCTTCCTGGCCAGGGCTCTGGGTAGTAACTGATTTACTAGGCATCTTCTGAGACTATGTGTTATACTACAAGAAATGAGAGCAGCACCTTCCCGATGGGATGGACACCGTCCCGCCCTAACAGGCCAGCTTTGACCTCAAAGATACTCCAATTGTCTATAAAGCCCACACTGTTTTCGGGGCATCACCTGGACATCCAGCGGTTCAGCGACCATAACCTGCTGTAAGCTATGTCGCTATGTTGCATTGGGATGGGACCAGAGCATATTACTTCATACTACATCGGACATCGCCTTTGCTAGTTTAAACACTTCTGTAAAAGTTACGCTTACTAACCTCTGACTGAAGAACGCATATATCATTAGCTCCAGCATGTATCACTCTGAGAACCTATGCTGGCCTAGAGCTTTGAGAAGACCAGAAGAGCTTTGATGTCCAGCACCCTGGCTCCCAGGATACACCTAACCACTACCACTGGTCCCCTAAAGGTCTAGCTAATTTCACATGCCCCAGTATAGAGTCTCCTATAACCAGAGCTTAGGTTTCTCAGTGGGTGCATCACTGAGGAGAGCAAAACTGTTGGACACATGAAACGTAGAGGAAGTGAGCTCTGCTGGGCTAGCTTAGCCTTAGCTTTGGCTGAGCGAGTATGCCTCTGAGTCATCAACCACTCGCCCCACTGTAAGGGCTCTAATGCTAATGCTAATCTAATGCTACTCTCGCACTCTCTAACCCTCCTTAATGTCTGGATGCACTCCTCTAACGCCAATTTCTTCTCCTTCAGAGTGCTAACTAATACAGACCTATCAAACTAATGACGGAGGAAGAATGTATAAACATCCTGCACTCCACACCCTAAACACACCCTAAACAAGCTGAATATTGGCCATTTTAATGTACCTGAGTCATTAAAATGCTCACTTTACTATAGTCAGTGACACTGGTGTTTCAGCAGCTTCCAGTTAACATCAAGCATGTGCCTTGGTGGTTCCTTGGTCTTGACCATCCAAACTAATTTCCTTTCAGCTCAGGGTGCCAGTGTGGGTCTTTTTCCAGACACCTCCCAATAACTTGTACTTAAACTCAATTGTTTGAACAGGTGTTGTAATCGGCAGATGTTTATAAATGGCTAACAGTAGCCATTTATAAATGGATAACAGTCTTCTCTGGACCGAGCTCCTCAGATTTTTTACATTCCCTGTGTGCTGTCAAACAAATATTTTTTTATGTTATACAGAGAAGCTACCAGTTGGATCATCACTAAACAGGAGGTTGAGAGGCCTTGGTGTTGGCAAATTAGAAGACATTTTTTGGACTTTTAACGAAACTGAATTAATCAATTAAGTGGGTGTATACACTGTATGTATGATCTTGACCTTGTTTTGATGTTGGAAAAGTATAGCCATGAGAAAAAAGTTTTGAGAATGACACAAATATTAATTCCCACAAAGTCTGCTGCTTCAGGATTTTTAGATATTTTTGTCAGATGTTACTATGCTATAATGAAGTATAATTTTAAGCATTTCCTAAGTGATAAAGGCCTTTATTGACAATTACATTAAGTTTATGCAAAGAGTCAATATTTGCAGTGTTGGCCCTTCTTTTTGAAGACCTCTGCAATTCGCCCTGGCATGCTGTCAATCAACTTCTGAGTCACATCCTGACTAATGGCAGCATTCTCGCATTATCAATGATTGGAGTTTGTCAGAATTTATGGGTTTTTGTTTGTCCATCTGCCTCTTGAGGATTGACCTCAAGTTCTCAATGGGACTTAATCCGGGTTTTGGAACTGGGGTGTTTTAAGGTCATGGACCCAAAATTTCGATGCTTTATCCCCCGAGCAACTTAGTTATCACTTTTGCCTTATGGCAAGGTGCTCCATCATTCTGGATTGGGCATTGTTTGTCACCAAACTGTTATTGGATGGTTGGGAGAAGTTGTTTTCGGACGATGTTTTTATACCACGGGTGTATTCTTAGGCAAAATTGTGAATAAGCCCACTTCCTTGGCTGAGAAGCAACCACACGTGAATGGACTTAGGATGCTTTGACAATGATTATCTCTGACAATGATGAGATGGCCTACATGGAGGAGATTAGGAATCTGGAGAACTGGTGCCAGAGGAACAACCTCCTCCTGAACGTCAGCAAGACAAAGGAGCTGATAGTGGACTTGAGCAGGAGAGGAACTACCAGACCACTGTCATCAACGAGTGCCCAGTGGAGAGAGTGGACAGCTTCAAATACCTCGGTGTTTACATCATGCAGGACCTGTCTTGGTCCTGTCATATCAACACCGTGATGAAAAGGCCCGGCAGCATCTCTACCACCTCAGACGCCTGAGCTGTAAAAGATGCATGTTGTACAGTCATTCTGCCTCAGTAAAAGAACAGTTCAAAGATGTAATTTAAAACAAATGATTTCACTGACATTCATGTTTATGATGAATTTAATGTAATGTTAACTTCTGACAGCATTTTTATAGAGGTACTCTGAGGCACTTTGACATTTACTCATAACTAACACATCCATTACTTTATGTAAACTTTAAAATATTTTATCCTTTGTTTAGACGTCCTAGTTCGCACTTTACTGTGGGGGAAACTTACAGGGCACTTGTTCTGTGTTCGCTATTGTGAGAGCAACTTAGAGAGCACTATCATGTTTGGTCTACTGTGGGGGGGCAAATTACAGGTCACTTTAACATGCTTGCTCTTCTGTGGGGGGAGTTTAGATGGCACTTTCTCATATTTACTCCACACTAGGGGTACCTTAGAGGGCAATTTATTAGGTTTACTCTACTGTGGAAGCATCATTGAGGTAATTTGATAATGTTCACCCTCCTGCAGGGGCACTTTAAAGGCCAATTTATCACATTTCCTCTACTGTAAAGGTGCCTTGGAGGGCATTCTTGTGAGCTACCAGCCCCCCATCTCCCCACATAACAATGACCATAAGGGTAGTATTAAACATGATTAGCACCACATAGAGTTGCTGCAAAAATAATTCACTAACACCTCCCACACAAACAATCAAATTGAGGATAGTGAGTGGAATGCTTTTTAAAAAAAATTATTTTTGTTGAATTGGTCTATTCAATAATACCATGTTTGATCATCTGGTGGGCGACCACAGGTGAGAGTCAGAATAGACAATATTACACACCAATAGCCAACCACACCCACTGTTCAGTCATGATCAGAACATGCCTCAAGCTACATCGCTGTTGTGTAATTTTCCTACATTTTGCAACTTCTCTATGGTGCACGTATACTTTTTTCTTTTTAAATTATTTTTTGGGTTTTTCCAATTTTCTCCCCAATTTAGTCGTGTCCAATTCCTCCCCGTCACTAGGGGACTCCCTCATTAAGGCTACCACTACCACTCAGCCGGGAGGGCTGAAGACTATCACGTGTTTCCTCCGAACCGCGTGACGTCAGCCGACCGCATCTTTTCAAACTGCTTGCTCATGCACCATTAGGGGCGGAGTAACACACTCGGAGGAAAGCGCTGAGAGAGCTCAGCCAATCAGCTCTCTCTGTGCCTCCGGCTGTGAGAGAAAAACAGCATCACCCGGGGTTCGAACCAGCGATCTCCGGATGATAGGGCGAGCGCTTTACCACTGCGCCACTCGGAGGCGGTGCACGTATACTTAAATATATTAACCAAACTCTAAATTAATAAGCTGTCCACAAAATACACAAACATCTCAAGTCCACTTTCCGTTTTTAAAATAAACACAGAACTAGTTTTCTTCTTTCTAGCACACATATACACACATGGTGTGGGCCAACACTATATTGCCGAAAGTATTCGCTTGTCTGCCTTCACATGTATATGAATATGTAACATCCAATTCTTAATCCATGGAGTTTAATATGATGTTGGCCCACTCTTTGCAGCTCTAACAGCTTCAACTCTTCTGGGAAGGCTTTCCACAAGGTTTAAGAGTGTGTTTATGGGAATTTTTGACCATTCTTCCAGAAGCGCATTTCTAAGGTCAGACACAGACAGAATCAGGCACACAATCAACACATGAATTTTCTGAAGTCGAAGACGTTATGTTTTGGATTAATAAAATCAGGTAATCTCAGCAAGTTTTGTAAAAGAAAATCTAAGCGTTAAGCATCCTGTTCTGAATATTATAAAAGAAGAAGACTCTGTCTCACCTGAAAGGAATGAGTGTGCCCATGGAAATGAAATAACATGCACTCAAATCTCCAGCATGCAAGGGTGTAGTAGCCTAGTAAGAGACAAGATCATGAATGTGTGTTGTTAACAGCTCTAGTGAAGAGTATTCCTTTATGGACCTGGGAAGCACAGCAACATTCTGCACAGAAAACCGAAAAGCAGAAGATCATGAACAGTTATGTGATATTAGATCTAGAGGTGTGTGGACTGGAAGACAGCATGTACTGTATATTCAGCTACCTAAGGTATTCACTCACAGCAACATACCTGTTCATCCCAACAACATACCCGATCTTCATAAACACCATAATTGATAAAAGCTGTGCTATTACATTTCCAGAACATCTGTTGAACTGTAGATAAAAGGATGTTCTACATACCACACCATGGAGTGTATCATCCAAAAAAGAAGAAGAAGAAGGGGAAAAAAAAACAATTTACGAATGGCTTTTGATTGCACATCCTCATTTTAGGGACTTTGCTGTTTGGTGGCCCAACAGCAATTTGAATGAGTGCATGATATCATTTACAATAACATTTTTGGGGTCACTTCATTGCCAAGAATTGCCTCATACACACTAGAAACCAACCAACAACTTTAAGATAAAAAAACAGGAGGCATGCTATTTACCAATATTGAAACAATTTCATACATTACAAATTTGGTAGTTTTATACAAAGAGAGTGATTTAAAGATGCAAGACAATGCAATGCAATTCGCTGTTTAGTATGCCGAAGATAAAAATGGTGTGTTGTTTCGTCGCTCTTGTTACAAATACTGTGCCACTACAATAAATAAACCTGGAATTTTGAAGATTCAAAACATAGTGTTGCAAATTCTTAACCTGAACAATTGAACAATTAATAACTGATTAAACATTATATCATACAATATATAATTGATAACAAGACACGTTTTCTGTTTGATTTAAACAGTTATAGCCGCACAGTCCAGGCAAATTAGTTATGTGAGACAAATTAATAAAGGCAAAATAGTATAAGCAAACAGAATAGAAAATAAAAATGAAATAAGTCTATTGAAAAAAAACTCAAACGTGAGGCTGCTAAAAACAAAATATCCTATAGTGAGTGTGCGCCCTCTTGTGGTACATAAGTTAATAGCCATGTGAGCCTGGGAGAAATCAGTTTTTTTTTTTAACATATAGTAAAAATTCTTTTTAATATATATTTTGTGTGATGTGTTATTATCAGCTTGCTAAGCTATTAAAATAAGTTACAGTTCAGAACCATGAAAAGTCTTAGGATTCATTTAGTATAAATTTTTACCCTAAGCTGAATATACCCTTTACAACAAATTTATAGGTTCCTTCTTAGAGTTTTCTTTTTACATTCACTGTTACTTAAACACATTTATAGAATGTACTGAATTCATTAAATCAATTCTATATCTACAAGGCATAAATTGAAACAAATGCAAACAAAATCAAGATATTCTGAAAGATTTTCTGAATCATTAATCATCTGTCCAGTCTAAAACTCAGAACTGTTGGCTGTACTTCTGACCCCCCAAAAATACAGTGTTGAATACAGGCTAAAAATACATTGTTGCCCCTTATGTATCACAAACACCAACACTATTTAAAAAACGAATAAATTAAAATATTGTCTAAGGTCTAATGCAATCAAATGAGATCCTATAGCAAAGTGTCAGAAATTTTATGTTGCAGTCTGGTAGAAGGACTGAGGCAATGCTCTGTTTCCCCAGTGAAGAAAAATATATTCAGAGATTAGATTAGATTAGATTATTAGATTAGAGGAACTAGAATAGTTATTATTACCACGTGATAAATTACAGTGGTAGCCAAAATAATTGAAAACTTTTCATGTAATTTTATGTTGTGATGATATTCTCTCTCTCTCTCTCTCTTTCTTTTTTAAATAATGACAATCAAGATAAGAAAAATTTTATTTTATACAATGAAATTGCTATACAACAATCAATATTTAGTATGAAGTCAAAAAGACATCTGCGGTATTCTGGGGTCACTTACTCCATTTCTGCCTGCTTGATTGCTTCCTGGAGATCATGTACAGACATTTGCCACAGAAGTTCACAATTCACTTAAAAATTCCTTAGTTTTAGCCATTTTTGTGCAGCCACATATTTGTTGCTTCCGCTAACTAAACCATCTGATTCTAAATAGCACCACTATTTGGTTCGATTCAAACTTGCTTTGTGTTTTACAAAAAGCTGTTCATATGATAAAAAAAAAGGAAAACCAGAAGGCTATACAGTAGTTAAAATGTTCAGTACCATACAGTTCCCTTTCAAAATATTGAGATGGCACAGTCAATTCATTTGTTTTTATTACACATTCAAATCATTTGGGTTTGAGATCAAAAGATGAATAGGAGACAATTGATCAGAATTTCAGCTTTTATTTTCTGACATTGACATCAAGATGTGTAAAACAACTTAGAACATGGCACCTTGCTTGGACAATTTTCTAAAAGACAGGTATTTCCTTATGCCCTGATGTGCCTGGATTTTTAAACAGTAAATTGCTCTGAATGTGCACTAATGGTTTGAGCCCTAGGTTTTGCCCATGAACACTGCATTTGCATTTGCAACATAAAAAGTACAGCAAAAACAAATCATATGACCTAAATTAACACTATGTGTAAAACTACTTTGAAGACATTTTACTAAAAATGCTCATTTCCTCTATCTATGATTACTTTTGGGACACCCTGTGTTAAAGTTGTTATAACTTTTAAATATGTGATGTGAATAAATGGCTGTAACTACTAAAGAGTTCCTCAAATGCTTTTTGCTTAATCTTTTACATTTGAGCATGAAGTCCACATTTCCATCACATATTGGTTGCTTATTTCAAAGCCATTTTAGGGGTGTCCAGAGCCAAAAAAATGTCCTTGTCAAAATACTTACTGCCCTGACTGTTAACAGTGTTCAGGACAACATAAAATGCAAATACACAACAGTGTGAAATGTGGACAAGACAGTACAAAGTGCACAAAACAGAAAAATAAATGCCCAGGACTCTAAAAAAAAAAAAAAAAAAAAAAAAAGAACATAATTAAAACCCCAAATGCTTCCTTCACAGCCTGTGAAGCACCACAGAGGCATAGGAATAAGGAGTCCTGTGGTAAGAATACAACACACCATTTAACTGGAACCGAGGGTGGTGAGAAGTTTGAGAGAAGTTTGGCAAGGCACAAATACCATGTTTGTCAATGCAGAAATGACTCATGGTAAACTATGGTTCTCTTTTTGATGCAATTGACTATTTTGTTAATTATTTTGGCATTACACATTCGGACACTAAGCCTCTGACAGTAAGCTTCTTTTTCTATATTTGCATAATATTCAGTACAAAGTTCACTTTGTCAAAATCGCCCACACAAATTTTTAAGTCTGGCAGACATCTTTTTCCTTTGATTTCTATTATGAACAAAACTATATGTGTATAGCTGCATTTGCAGATGTCCTTATATTTAATTTAAAAACTGATGCACATTTTGAGACAAATATTTGAGGTGTTCTGGTACTTGAACGTTTTCAATAAATGAACATATAAATAAATATGCTAAGAAGACCTGAAAAACCGACTTGCTGGGGAATCATTCATCACCAATTATAAAACTGTGCTTTTAAAACTTCATATCATGTTTTTTAAATCAAAATTTCAGTTTGACACAAGATAACAAAAGCATATAATTTTTAGTTTTTATTATAATTTTAGCAAGGCAGACATTTTGAATGGCCCCAAAATTTGACATGTGCATCAAGAATCTTTAGATTTCTGAAGAATATGGTTATAGAAAAGTTATAGTCAAAGCTGTCACATACACTCAGAATATACGTATAATCGGATAATGGATAATGCATGTATGTGGGAAGATACTATACTATAGTACTGTGCAAATGTCTTAGGCATATGCAACAAACAAAAAATGCTATAGAGCAAAGATGTCTTTAAAACTAATACAACTAAACATGAATATAAACAATCCACGATTGTATGCAAAACAGTATTAAATTAAGTCACTATGAAGTGTAACAACCCTTTCCTTTCAAAAATGCATGTGGTCTCAGATTCACTTTGTATAGTTTTATAAGGAAATGAGCATTTTGGAAAATCTGCCGCAGTTCTTCTGGGGACTTTGTCATACCTCTTTCTGTAAAACCGGCTACTTTCTGATGAATTTTCCTTCCTTTGTTCCATCCTTTACTGACAAATATCTTCCTGTTGTGTTTGGAATCTTATTTCTTTTATTGAGTCTAAAATGCAGAAGTCAAACATTTTAGACCAAATCTCTATTAAAAACAGGGTACCTAAGACTTTTGCACAGTACCAATAGTACATCTTTTGAGTGTATGTATGAATGAGGATTGATCATTGTAGATTTTATTATTGTATCAAAGTAACAAAGAAACACAAGTAATAACTCTTTAGTGTCTTACTGTGATGGTTGATTTAATTTCCAGACCAAAACAAAAACATGTGATTTTGGTGGTAAGGTTTTGCTATAAATAATTTAACGCTTTTTGCCATTATACAATACTTTTGTTAACTTAAAAAGTCTAAACATAAATCAGTAAAATATTAAGAAACTCCAGAACTGTTGACACCCTTCAGGGAAATAAGCAATAATTAGTACATATACAATACAAAAACTATTCAGACTGACTTCACACTCACACACACACCACAAAGAATACATTTTTGCTTTATTTCCTTCAAAACTCCTTTTTCTTCATACATCACAACCATACATAGATCAAAAATCTTTTAACAAAGCTGGATATAAAAAAATATATGCAATTAAAATACCATTAAGCACAATAAGGAACATATTTACCAAAAAAATGCTTACAAGGTTAAGATTTTGCAGGATGCATGAGCATACTGCCATCACATGTAGTGAGGAGAGCAAACACCCAAAAATCAGTTTCAGAACTGGATGGTTTAGTTGATTTTTGGGTTGTTCCGAGTCAAAATTTAATGACTAGATGCCAACTTGAGAACAACCAAACTCTAGAAGAGGGTAGAAGGTTAGCAGAAAGAAGGTCTTTCTGACAACAACTAATAAAAATGCAGCACCTAAACCTGACTATTGCAAGAACAATAACGTAAACTGCATTCTCTTGTCAGATTGAAAAGAAGTCTGTTCTTTTTCTATTCTATTCCCAGGAAGGTTTCATGAATTTTTATTGAGTGGGTACTGATAATATTGAAAACTTTTTCCACAGGAAAAAATAGTTGAAAATGTTAAGCTCAAAATATTGAATGTGTTATTCATTTCATACATAACCTTTGCACAATTTTCATTAAGGGTGCCAGTAATTCTGGAGTTATTGTAAAATATATAAACTATTTTAAGAATAACTTATCATGAAACTTAAAAAAAAAAAAACTGAAATCAACCCAAAAGCACAATCAATTCTTTGTGGAGCAAAATGTTGGCAAAGGAGTCCCTACACATTACATTTCCATTTGTAGCAGACCAGTTTCTTTTAATGTTTGTCCAAGATATGTAAGATAAAAGCTTGAAGAATCTGATGTGGGAGCACGGGAATTATGAGCATTACGAGTCAGCCCAGCTTTGCTCGACAATAGCTGAAACTCTCTTCTCATACTCTCGCTTGTTTTCTTGATAAAGTTGTGCTGCCTGGCTGTTGGCTGGACTGTTGGGGTTAGGTTCATCCAACAAGGACTGCGAAGAGGAAAAGAATAAATATTACAGTGTGTTCTGTCATGTCATTTTTTGTAATTTCTCCCCCACAGTGGCACAACATGGATCAATGTGCCAAACAGAGTTTACGCACTAAAGGAAATTTAATTCAGCAATCATTGTAGCATGATATGGAGCAGTCACAATGTTTGCTTCAAATACTTTCTATGCTACAATGAGAAATATTTAAAAACCACATCAAGATTGCCACTTGTGTTTCTGTATTTCTGTATGACATATTGTCATAAATATATTATGCTAATTCTAAATCATTTTATCACACATGGAAACAGTACGTTTTTCATTTTTGAGTTTTAAAATTTGTGTCAATTTACTGTATATAGGGTATTAACATGAGTTATAATATGTAAGTGTATTACCTCATGTTGGTTATAGTTGGTTATATAAGTTGGTTATAATAAAAATACATTCAAAAAGTTTTATTTTTTAATAAATGTAAATTTACCACATAATGAGAGGAAAGGTACAGAAACGTACTTGCACCAAATGTTGAAACTTAGGTTTGTTCCCAGTGTTTGCCTAGAGGCAACTTTGATGAATTTGGTGACTATTTTGAGAATCACTAAAAGTTATGCTGTGCTTTTCACTCAGTTTCAGTTTACTTTCTTTTTTTTTTTTTTTTTTTTTTTTTACAGGTGAAGCTATAAAATATTCTTGCAAAAGTACACCACTGAGTTTTGAATTCAGCATTATATAAAGTAGGGTAAAATCATATCAAGTTCATATCATACACCGATTAGCCACAACATTAAACAGGTGAAGTAAAATTATCTCCTTATACTGACACCAGTTAGCAAGTAAACAGTCAGTTCTCAAAGATCTACTGTAACATAATTTGCTGAAAAAGTTATTTCTGGCTATGAGAGGAAGGTGTCAAAAACAGTGCATTGTTGATTCCTGTGTATGGGGTTACATAACCACAAACTAGCCAGAGTGCCCATATTGACCTCTGTCTACTGCGGAAAGCTTCTACAATGGGCATGTGACCATCAGAACTGGACCTCTGCTTAACATCGTTGCTGACCAAGTACACCCCCTCATGACTTAGCCAATGGCAGTGGCTTCTTTAGCAGGGCATTGAACTCTGGCACACTGCAAACGTCATTTAGGAATGGTGTGAGAAACATGACAAAGAGTTCAAGATGTTGACCTGTCTTCCAAATTCCCCAGATCTCAAACTAGCATCTGTGGGATGTGCTGGGGAAACAACATCTGAATGGCCAAAGCCACATTTAGAGATTTTGCAGAGCTCATGCCTTGATGGGTCAGAGGTGTTATGGGGGCACAAGGAGCACAATATTAGGCAGCTGGTTATAATGTCATGGCCGATCGAGGTAAATATCTAGCCAACAGTCTCACTGCACCTGGTGGAAACATGTGGTTTATCTTCCACTCTTACGAGTTAAATATTACATTTAAAGTTCAGTGCATCTGTGTTTAAACACAATATCAAAAGTTTTTTGTCATGATCATCATTTACCTGGATAGAGGTCAGAATAGAGGATACATCATATGTGGGACTCCAGCGATTCTGAAGAATGTCTAAACATATACTGCCATCTGCATAAACTGTGAGATTAAAAAGTTATTTTCTCGGCAAACACTGCCACAAGACATATTGTAAAAATACCGACAATGTAGTCTGGTATGGCCGGTTCATACATTAGAATGTAGATTATCAAAAAGGCTGCAGCCTAAAACAGCTGAAATTATTACATTTCCTAAATTTTAATTCTACAAAATACATTAGCAAATATATGCTTCAAACAATATCATACAATAATGATTTAACAGCATTAGAAACAGTATATTAAGTCAAAAACACAGTATATTCTCAAATCTTAGTAGGGCTGGAGAATACACTCACTGAACATTTTACAGCACTGATGGAAATCTTTCAGACACTTTCAAGTTTCCCCATTTTTTTTTTTGTTTCACATTGATCTTAAAATGGATTCTAATCATTTTGTCCTTTGCATTCTGAAAACAATACTCGAAAATACATTTATTTCTACATATTGTCTTACATATTTCCTACAGATTTTCTTTTGATTCTGTAAATGACCACTGTTAAAAGTGCTATTCAAATAAAAACTGAATTTAATTAAAATCTGGGGTTTTATCAAGTTATTTAAAATAAAGACTGCAATATCCCATTTATCCAAGTATTCAGAGTTTTCGTTATTACATTTTCAATCGAGTTCTGGTGCATCTGGTGCAAAAATAATAATAATTAAAAAAAAAAACAGAACACTCCAAAAAACTGTTTTTTTGTTGTTGTTGTAGAGTAGTATGTGTAGAATGATGAGATAAGATAAAACAAGATAGTGTCTCTCAAGTGTTACTGTGTGTTACTCAAATAGGCTGTGTAAATACAGCAACAACACTCAAATAGGCTATGGCATTAAGGAAACATTCTTCACACCACGTCCACCAGTCTAGAGTGCAGACACCTTGGATTCATGCATTTTGCACCAAATTCCTTGTGCAAACTCAAGTATCTTTCTTTGGCTGACAAAAGTAGAACCCAACATGGAACAGGGAGTTTTTCCTTGCCACTGTCGTCGTCGCCGCCGCCGCCGCCTTTGGCTTGCTCATTAGGGACAATCTTATCATTATGATTCATACACATTAACAGTAAAAACTTCCATAATTCTTTTGATTGTGTAAAGCTGCTTTGCGACAATAACAATTGTTAAAACCGCTATACGAATAAAATTTAATTAAACTGAATTGAACATGGTCTTGTGCTGTTGTGGTCAATCTCAGCACCTCAGTGGTTGTCAACTTGTCCATCCTGAGATTCCACTCACCACAACTGTACAGAGTGATTATCCAAATTACTGTTGCTTTTCTTTTAGTCTTGTCATTCTCTTTTGACTTTTCTAATCATCAAGGTGTTTCCATCTTTAGAACTGCCTCTAACTCGATGTTTTTTCTTTATTACAGAGATGTGAGCACACTTGAGTAAGACTGCTGTGCAAGAAAATCCAATATCAGCAGTTACAGAAATTCTGAAACCTCTGGGTGTGGCACCAACAATCGTGTCACAGTCCAAATAACAGAGAACCCTCTTTTTCCAATTCTGATGGCTGAGATATTTTGCATACTATATGCATGTTTTTTATGGACTGCACTGTAGCCACATAATTGGCTGATAATTGCATAAATAAGTGTTCCTAATAAAATGCTCAGTAAGTGTATAACTTCATCATAGAAAAATATTTTAGTGTAAAAAAAATCTGTGTGTAAAGCCTTTTAGAATCAACAAAGAAATGACTGACTAGCTCTCACTCACTCATCGTCTATGAAGGGGTTGCAGGGGCCTGGAGCCTATCCCAGGAGATTTATGCCACAAGGCAGGGTACACCATGGACTGAGAATTTGAGAGTGCCAATTAGCCTAATCTGCATGTCTTTGGACTGTGGGAGGAAACCGGACAGTGCTACCCACTACACCACCGTGCTGCCCCTGACTAGCCCTATTTACTAAAAATATTAATATGAACATTTATATCTCACACTTTGCTGTTAATACGGTTTCAAAAAGAAAAAGGAACATTGAAAAACATGAATATAGACAATAAATTTCAGGAAATAGTTGCTCACCGTTTGGGTGGAACATTTTGGAAATAAATCGAACAGTAGGAGGCTTATTTGGATATTCTTCTGAAAATTCTATCACAAGTTTAAATGTTCCTGCAAGAGTAAACACAAATCACATTACAGAAAACAAAAATTATTTTGCATAGACAAAAACAACAAGCTAAAATAATTAAGGAATAGTTATTAAGAAAAATGATAACCACTTAAGCCTGTCCCATGTTATTACAGGTTTTTATATTTGCATGCCATCAAATTACACAAGGCACAGAAAACTTCACATTTTAGGTAATCACTCATTACTTTACAATATTAAGAAACAGAATCACACAAGTCCACTGCTACAGTACATTAACAATGATTTCCTTACATACTGAGGAGAGGATTTTCATCAGTCCCTTACTCTTCCCCTGAACCCCCCATTTTGTACAGAAATGCAGAATTATTTAAAAAGACTGCACTGAATGCTGAATTACTGATCTTGCGCTGCAATGTGATGTGACAAAAAACAATAACTTACCATCCTCAAATGGTGTTCCTACAGGTCTGAATAAAAAAATAAAAAATAGAAGTTACTTCAATACTTGGTCTTCATGTGCATTTTGTTTATTGGCAAACCATTGCTAACAATAAAGTTCCCATGTTTTATCAGATTAGATCATGTTTTTAATTTTGCCCTAGTTTCGTTAACAAATATGACCTTTAACTACTCACCCAAAAATAACGGCATTCCACAGCATGATATTGTTTTCTGAGGGAGCACCGCTTACACCAGTTGGTGGGTCTTCCTGGAGCCTAATGAACATTATGCAAACATAAACTTGTGAATAGCCACACAAAAATCCCGCTTTGTTACAGGACCTTAAAGAAACCGGCCTCTGACCTACAGTGATCAAAAGTCAGGTGACCAAAAAAAAAAGTTTCAATACATAAATGTCTTTGTTTTCTTTACAAAACCCCCCCCAAAACAAATCTACAATTCAGTAACATAGAACCACCTTTAGCACCAATAACACAAAGTAAAACGAAGAGGAATTTTCACCCACATGTTTTTACAACCTTAACATCACTACTCATTTTCTTTGCATTAGTTCATTATGTATGGTGCCATTTGTTTAAGCACGACACATCTCAGTGCAACTTGTCTTGGGTATTCAGAGGTCTTGATTTTTCTGGTGTACTTGGGATCATATAAAGTGGAACTCATCACCATCTGAACAATTGCAAGTTTCTTAAGTCCTGTGGCTGCAAAACAAACCCAAAACATCACACCTCAGACACTATGCTTCGTAGTAGGTATTGTGATGCACTGTTTAGTTTTCAATAACAGTGTTTTCTATAGCACTGTACATGATGGCACACACCTCCACATTGATATCATCAGGCCAAACCATATTGTTCCTTAGCTTATGAGGTTTGTCTGAAGCCCCAGCCTGTGCTGGGACCCCAATACTGACCGGAAGATCCTTAATTTGTAAATATTTGTCTTAACCACATTTGGTGGTGAATATCACCTGGATAAGATACAATCAGATCCAAGATTATTGGCACCCTTGATGAAGAAAAATGTTACCTAGCTCAATAATTACTTTCATTTAATCAAATTTATTTTGTTTTTACAATTATTGGCATTCCAAGAAATATTTATGAAATTGGTGTAAAATTTAGGACAGATATTGAATAAATAACCTAATCTCCACTACTCTCCGTCATACTTTATAGTGGTGATTATGTTCTTTAGTGAGTAAGCATCCTAAATCTGTCAATATGGGGACATTTTTCCATCAAAGGACCTGGAACCTTCTTAAGATACATGGCATAATGAACTCCATGAGGAACAGCGGAATTTAAAATTAATATTTGACTATCTCATACAAAAAAATAGCATGTGGTTCATGGTTGACCTCCACAGCAGGGCAATATTTTAAAACAGATATGCAAATGCAGACAAAAAGGTGCAGATTTCTTGCAACGAGCACTAGGTTCTTCCTCATGGAAAGCAATCTATTGGTTTACAAATAGATGATATGATTCTTGTCCAAGAAATCCTACCAGGTATTTTCCATAGATGCTATTTCCATATATGGTGACTTCCTGCTTTTTAGCCATTTATCCAGTTAGATGAGTACTCTAGGAACCAGGAAGTGCATTGCAGATAATCCATGGGTTGCCCACGGAGAAATTCCATCTTCTAGGGGTTCTTGCATTCAGGTTCCATGTTTCCGGGACTGCTAAGCCAGTGCTCAACCATGTAACCACCTTTTAAGTTGACCTAGAGTGCCAAATCTCTCTTTTCATCTGAGACAACACATATACTCAGGAAAAAATCTACCAAAGTGTTCCAAGCTTTATTGAGTGCAGCAGTGAAAAGCATAATAAGAGAACCCACCGCAAGCTAGTAGCCACTAACCCTATACCCATAGCGCACATGAGATCCGACAGGTCGTGGTGCCAAGAGGAAGGGGTCGTGGCTGTACGACACCAGTATTTAAATAAAATACTGGCATAAGACAGTCATTATTTTATTGAATGGCTCAGCACAAATGCACAGGTGCCCGATAAGGTTTCCAGGTGATTATTACCACCCATGGCACTTGGAAGGGAGAAAATAAAAAGTAATATAAATAAATTATGGCATTTTTAAATTTCCAAATAATTGTGCATTTCGGTCACTGAGACATATACAAAACTAGCTTGCGATTAAACAGAGGAGGTCATATTTGAACAGAGGTGTTCATACTAATGTTCTTATTATTA
>JAQMYL010000011.1:17490203-17501527 GCA_030014365.1 Clarias pachynema | reverse complement strand
GAACTATTACAGAAAGGTTGACCTCTGTGTCTTAAAATAACAACTAACTGTTGTTTTTCTTGTTGTTACGTAATTACAGAATTCCATATGTGTTATTTTATAGTTTTGAAATCCCCAGTATTGTTCCCCAGTATTGTTATAGAATGTAGTAAATAAATCACTAAACAAAAACATAGAAATTTGCAAGTGTTCTAAAACTTTTGAACGGTAGTGTATATCAAAGAAAATCTTTTTTTTTTCTGTAGCCTTTTCAGATGCAAGTTACATCGCTCTTTCATAACCACAACAACCAGAAAGGACAAAGAAACACAAGATGGGGAATTCTAACAAGTGTGTACATTTGCGCATGCGTGTTCCATTTGTAGTGTGTCCAAAGCCAGCATTTTTTCTCCTTTCAATACCTGGCAGTGTGTTAACCTATTATTTCAAGATAATATTTGGAGTATTTTCAAAAATATATTTTTTGGAGTTTATGGCTGTTGTCACAGGTGGGATACAGGTGGCCATAAGGGGTAAAGGAGGTGGAGTATGTGGCCGGTTAGTATGTGTGATTTTATACATTATAACGA
This sequence comes from Clarias pachynema, assembly GCA_030014365.1. NCBI lineage: Eukaryota > Metazoa > Chordata > Actinopteri > Siluriformes > Clariidae > Clarias > Clarias pachynema. Next base: position 17,500,958 of record JAQMYL010000011.1, on the reverse strand, counting down.
GTGCCCTTTTTTTTCCTGCTTCCAACACATCAACTTAAGGGACAAAATGTTCTCTTGCTGCCTAATATAGCCCATTCCTGTATGGTGCCATTGTAACGAAATAATCAAGATTATTTACTTCAACATCAGTGGCCATAATGTTATGGCTGATCAGTGTGTATGTATATAGTAGCTCATCTGTATGATCAGACAACATGGACTAACTTTTGCTCCCCATTCACATTAATGAGTGGGTGCCCCATGACCTTTTAGACAGTTTCTTGGTCTACAATTGGTAGGTACTAAACATTGCATACCACAAACACATGACTTTTTGAAGATGTTCTGACCCATTTGTCTACCCAGATGGCTAACCATCACAATTTAGTCCATGTAACTCATTTCTGCTGCCTACACATCAACTTCAAGAACTGGCTGCTCACTTGCTCCCTAACATACCTGTGAAAGGTAATAAGATAATCAAACGTTATTCACATCACCTATTGTAATGGCTGATCGGTGCAACTGTGAGACTCTCCAAAAACCCAGATATTCATTCCATGTTTTTTCCTTCATTATTACAACAAACCAAAACAACACTGAATTAAATAAATAAATTTAAAAAAAGTTATTAGATACACTACCAGAACACCTGCAAATTCCATGGTCTTTCCTGTTTTTTATTTCTATCTACATTGTAAAACAGTGCTTAAGGCACCCGAAATATGCAATAATCTCCTTTGAACAGTTGATATTAAGATGTGTCTGCTACTTATGATCTGTAAAGCCTTCATAATGGCTCTAATCTGAGGTGCTTTTGTTGGTGATTTTGAGGCTGGCAACTCTAAATTAACTTCTCCTCTGCAGCACAGGTAAGTTTTAGTTTTGCTTTCCAGGGACGGTCTTGTTGTTGTTACGTAATTACCCAAGGCCATACTTGGATACTTCATAGTTTTGAAATCTCCAGTATTGTTCTAGAATGTATTAATGTTAGGTCTGTTAGGGTGCATACTTTATTTCCATATAAGGCAATATTAAAATGGTTGCTGAGAGATCAATTTATTTCAGCTTTATTTCAGTCAAAGTTTTACACAAAATTTGGTAACATCTATTAATTGCTTGAACTTGAATCAAATACTTAAGGTAGCCTTACACAAACTTCTCAAAATACATTGCTGATTTTTTTTTTTTGCTCATTCCAATACATGGCATTCTAATTTGTCAATTTTGCTGTCTTTCAGGCATTTTGTTAAAACTAAAGATATTATTAGGACTATTGTCCTTTTAGCATATGTTGGGACCAGGTACATTTCTGGCTAACAAACCACACCCATATGTGCTCCACTTTAACAAGCTCCTTACAAATTTTCTGTTGTGATTTGTATTTTTTATATTTACCTGTTTTTTGATAACATATTCGTCCCCTGCTTCAGCTTTCAGGCGCTCAATTCTCTCCTCCTGCTGTTTTGCCTCTTTAATGTACAATACCTCTTCCTTAGCCAGCCTGCAGAACAAAAAAGAAAGTATAGGAGAAATCATGGACTGCAACAACTCAATTGAAATGACATGCTACATATTTAAACCATGGGTTGCTAGGGAGAATTCTATCCACCACATCACCCCAAAATGTAGTGCACACTTTTGCGTCTGCCAACTGGATTCAAACAGGTTGCTTTATGAGGTACCAGCTCCTGTTGAAGATGCTAGAGATTGATGCCCAGAAGCTGCAACAATAGTTCCATTGGGCATGCTGAAACTAAATAAAATTCAGAAGTGGGCTGAACCCAAATAAAAATTTATTTTTTTAAAATAAATTTTTAAGAGGCCCAAATAGAGAAGCGATATTCACTCCACATGGTGATGATTGGTTATGGCCCAAGGGGCCCAATGTGATATTGAAAAACATTAACATGCTTGGATTGAGAGTACTGGCCAGTTTCCAAAAGACTATCTTTTCTTTTAGGAGTGCTAAATAACAGCAATGCATCTTTATCAGTATATCTCTCAGACTGATCATTTACCAAATCCGACCTACTAGTTAGCCTTTAACACAAGACAGCAACTGAGCAGAAAAAGTGAAGGCTAGCACATTCTTCCTCCTTTAAGATACGCAAAGCCACCCCCATAATCTTAATAACATACAATACTTAACTCTAATAGGCAGTCCCCAAATTATAAAAGAAAGTCTATTAATAATTATACATCAGTAATAACTCGCTGCTCCCGTCGAGGGGTTGCCACAGTAGACCATCCGATCCGCACACCACTTTGGCACAAATTAGTAAGTACAAGTGTACAGTACAGTATAATCCAAAGCATACAGAAAAGTGAACATACATCACAGCTTGTTGCATAGGGAGCTGTGTAGCTGCAAACCAGTCAGACTGATTGTGGTGACCCCAGTGCCCACCAAAAGATCTTGCAATAGAACAATGGAAGAAGGTAGCCTGGTCAGATACTTTCTTTTCTCCCTGGGAAAGAGATAGCACCAGGATGCACTGTAGAAGGCAAGCCGGCAGAGGCAATGTTATGCTGAGAAACCTTGGGTCCTGGCATTCATGTGGGTGTTACTTTTTTTATGTAGGATGTACCACCTACATAAAATTTTTGCAGACCAAGGAAATCTCTTGATGAAAACAGTATTCTCTAATGACAATTGCCTCTTTAAGCAGCAATATGCGCTCTGCAATGCTACATGAATGTTCAGGAATGGTTTGAGGAACATATGACAAATGAAGGTAGACTTACCGTTTGGCGAGTAGCCCTCAGAGGACTTTCTGCCATATTGTGCGTGCATGCTTGTATACCAAAATAGTCACGTAATTATGTTTTTAAGTATTTGTTTTGGTGAAGTGAGTGGAAGCAAACAAAGTTTGTGAGAAATGGTGGTTTGGTGATGACAAAAATTTTATCAAAAGAATTATGCATTCTGAAAGTGATCACCAAATGATCTGTAAAATAAATTTTCCCTACACATTTTGCTCGAACACGTCAGTTAATTTTGGACTCTGGTTAAAAGAGTTAGCCTCCAAATTCCCTAAATCTCAGATGAACATCTGTGGAATGTGCTGGACGACTACAGAAGCCTCATCTGGCAACTTAAAATACTTAAAGTATCTGCTGTTAACATCTTGCAATCAGATACCACAGCACACCTTCAAAGGTCTCAAAAAGTCAGGGCTGTTTTGGTGGTAGAAGTGGATCTACACAATATTAGGCAGATAATTTTAATGTTATTTCAAATTCAAATGGTGTAACAATATTACATAAATTAAATGTTTTTAATACAGAACTGTCCAACTTTGGAAAATTATGCTTAATACTCTGGCTCTTTTAACATGAATTACCTTTCAATTGCGGTATGGAATGGAGGTGATTAGCCTGTAGTGCAGAAGTGTTACTGAAGACCACTTTTGCTTTAAAGGCAGCCTTTACCTCATCTCTATTGTTGGATCAGGTGTTTCTCATCTTCTGCTTGACAATAACACAAATTCTCCACGGTGTTCAGGTCAAGTGAGTTGGCTGCACAATCAAGTACAGTCAGCAAACGAGTTAGTGGTAGTTTTGGAACTGCTGTGTTAAGTCTGGCTGGAAAAGGAAAGCTGCACCTCCATAAAGTTTGTCAGCTGACGGTAGCATGAAGTGCTCTAATATTTCCTGGTAGATGGGTGCGTTGACTTTGCACTTGATAAAACAAGAGTGGACCAACACCAGCTAATTCTGGACTTTTGAAGGTATGCTGCGATATCTGGCACCAAGCCATCAGCAGCAAATTCTTTAAGTCCTGTAGGTTGTAAGGTGGGGTCTTCATGGATCAGACTCTTTTTTCCAGCACATTCCACAGATGCTTGATTGGACTGAGATCTGGAAAATTTTGAGGACAAGTCAACACCTCAAACTTCTTGTTTTCATCAAACCATTCTTGAACCATTTTAGGGCGCATTATCCTGCTGAAAGTTAGGTGGTGTATGCCATTTAGGTTGTAGTAGCATCCATATCAATGGCAAGAGCCAATGTTTATCAGCAGAACATTGCTCAAAGCATCACACTGATGCTCACATAAATTCTCACATTGACAACCTGGCTAGTGATTTTTTTTGTGGCGCGATTCATGTAATAATGAAGGGAGAAATAAAAAGCGGTTCCCAGCTCTGCCCAAGGTTGAAAATGTTTGCTCTTTAGTCAAGCATGGGCTATTCTATTGGTTTTAGTTCCTTTATAATCTACATTAAATAATAAGAGAATAGACTTCATGGCTCTCTTCTGAGCTTTCTTAGCTACTTTGTATTCAATATCTTTTCACATAAATTTTAAATGTGCATTCAACACTGTTTTATTGATGCAAATGTGAAGGTCAGCTGTTTAATTTTTGGACCTATTAGTTTCTAATTATCCAAGAATCCAGACAAAAAGCATCCAAAATACCCTATATATACACACCCACACTCACATTTAGACTGTGTCAGGTGGCAAATGGACCACTTTTACTTGATTGTTACTGAAAACAGGCATTAGGAACACTGATAAATTTTAATTATTTATCAATTTTAGCCAAATGAACTAAATTCTGTAAATAAACTGCAGAAGGCAACAGACGTAAGCGTTTAAAAATGTCACTATTGATAATGATTGCAGGTAATGGCCTTTTTTCCGTCTGTCCAATGATACCACTTGTCTGGAATGATGTGGCGTTGCTGTTTTTATTCATGTGTGGTGGTCTATGAGGTTCTCTTCTATAAATTAAACCTTTAAAAGTGGCTTCTCTTACATGGAATTACACCAGATTATTCAATGAACTTTAATATTGTAAATTTTTATATTTTTGTTACAAAATTGTGAGTGTCTGGACCATATACTCTACTGATATATTATATGACTTTATGTTAAATATTAAAGATTTAATATTCAAGAGTATATGGTCCAGACACTGTCACAATTTTGTAACAGCCCATGTAGCACATTGTGTAATGATGTATGCAAAATCAATCAGCACTCAACAATGCTGATCGTTTGAATACTCACAACCAATTCGTTCCTTCTGAGACAAATTTTAAACAGGAACCAAAACACATCTAAATAAAATAGGGCCAGTTCAGTAAGCAAAAATCTAGTTTTCTTTAAGTAAAAGTTCCAATACATTGGGGCACGGGCAGTGGGCACTGTGGTTGAAGAGGAAAACAGTATGTGAGAGATACAGGGATGATTAAGGGTTTTTTTTAAGGCAAAGGTGCCAAATTATTCCTGTAAAGCTGAAGGACAAGCTAATGGAAGTGTCGTGCTAATGTTAATTTCTAATGCTGAAGCTCAACTTCTTTAAGATAGCGCTGCCAGTGCAATTTTGTTGCGCTGTAATAGAAAACGCTTCGTACTGGAAAATCAAGGGAAAAAAGGAATCAGAGGCGACACACATTCCATTGCCTTTAATACTGTAGTTTTGAAGTGCCAGTGCCTGCAGACAAAAAGCAAATTGCATTTGTCATTTTATTAAGCTCTGTCTACTGAGCTAGACCCAAAAGTGAGCAGCTGGATTGCAACAGTACAATACACACACAGACACAGACACAAAATAAATAAATAAATGACTTGGTTGATGCTTTGGGCATCCTACTGGGAAACCTTGGATCCTGGTTTTGAATGTGGATTTCACCTCAGCTCGTACCACTTTAACATTGTTGCAAACCAAGTTGTGTCATTTCAAAGCGATGGTATCCCAAAATGGCAGCGTTGTATTTAGGCACACTGGGAAAAAAGGTTCAATAATAATTTGGGGAACACGACAAAAGGTTTACATTTGAAGTGTTTGACCTGGTATGTAGACTCCCCTGGTCTCAATCAAACTGAACATCTTTGGGATGTGCTGGTCAAACAAGACTGGGCCATGAAAGCCTCACCTCACAGCTTACAGGACTTAACGGTTGCTAATGTCATAGTGGTAGGTACCACAACACACCTTCAGAGGTCTTATGGAGTCCATTCCTCGACAGGTCAGAGCTGCTGTTGTGACACAAAGGAAACCTTCACAATATTAGGCAGGTAATGTTAACATTATGGCTGTTTGGTCTATTTTTTGTTGTTGTAATATTACTGTTGAATCTAATGAAGGACATTACTTACATTACATTTCATAATGAATTTGCAATGTTAAGTATGCTGTTTTACTTGGACATTACTAGGGTTGGCCATGTTTTAGTATAACTTTGACTATTAGGCAGATTTGTTAACCATGTTTACATTATCAATATAGGCTTTATATCCATGGTTTTCCCAATGGGAAGTTACATGAATAACATCCTCAGTGTTAATTATTTACATCTCACATCAAGTCACGCAGTGCACTATGGAATACATGCTTTGAGAATCAGTGGTGTAAAGTATTTGAGTAAATGGACTTCGTTACTGTACTTAAGTATTTTTTTGGCTACTTTGTACTTATGTGTACAAAGTGTATATGTTATGTGTATGTGTACTTTTACTCAAGTATGGTTTTGAGGTACTCTTTACACCTCTGTTGAGAATAAAGATTTCTCGATATAAAAAGTTTGGCCCTGAAGTAAAACCCACACACTCCAAGCTGTTACAGCATGCCGTACCTTTCTAAAGCAGCATTCTTAATTATTATTATTTGTTGATTCCGTAAAGCTGCTTTGCAACAATGACAACTATTAAAAGCGCTATATAAATAAAACTGAAATGAATTAATTGGTGGACTGTTCTCATTTATCAACAACACTACAGAGAAAAAGAAAGACATTATCTGAAGATGCAGACAGGGGGGATATTACAAGCACACACCAGGTGATGCTGGGCAATTTTCCAAATTTAAATGGTTCATTTTTATTAAGGTTTTAATGTAATTATCATAATGTTCTAATCATGTGTGAAACTTTCCATATTTCTTTATTCATAATTTGATGCCTTAATTAGGGGCAGTGTTCACTTAAAGGGTTGTGGCTCTGGGTTACTGAGCAGAAGGTCGGCAGAAAGTCACTGCCACTGTTTGGTCCTTGAGTAAGGTCCTTAACCCTGCCTGTCCAGGGGTGCCGTTCCATGGCTGATCATGTCCCCTGACCCCAAATTTCTAAGCTGGGATATGTGAAAAGAAGTATTTAAATGTACAAGGGAGAAATAAGGGCTTAACTTAACCCTAACCCTTAGCACTGTGGCATCGCACCTCTAGATTTGAGTCCTACCTTCGGATCTGTGTGTGGAGTTTGCATGCTCTCCCTGTGCTTGGTCTGTGTACTGATGTGACACAATCAAAAATAGGGATTTTTTTTTTACATTTATAATAGAGATGGATCAGTTGATTAGCCAGTGACCAGAACTGGTTGTTTTACAGCTTGATTAGTTGTGACCGATCAGCCTCAAATATAAGCAATTCTATTTTGGGCGCACAAGCTTCCTAGTGGTGCAACATAGATGCATTTTTATGCTGTGACTTTATCAAAAGTCCTATGTGTTAAAATGCCTTAGATGAGCCCTTTTCTCCAAACTCTGCAAGTGAATTAGTCTCAAAACCCACTCATTACACATGCTTACAACCACACGCCTGCTTACAACTGATCAACACACACTAGTTCTCAAGTTGAGTTTTGAGATTTTAGAGGCATTCGAGGCAGCAAAACATTGGTGTTTCCTAATAAACCTACAGGTTTCTTTATAATCCTCTAAACTATTCCACACATTGGCATCCTGCGGTAATTTATTTGCTAAGGTTGTTAAAGGGTTCAAGGTTTGCTTAAAGATTGCCGGTGACTCTGCTGTACAGACATCTAGAGGGAGTTCATTCCACCACCTGAGTGCCAGAACAAAAAAAACTGTCTAGATGCACGTTTTCCTTGATTCCTAAGAGATGGTGGGACCAGCCGGGCTGTGCTGGAGGATCAGAGGAAATGTGGTGGAGTGCGGTATGTGATAAGTGGGTGCTCAGCTGATGCGGTTAGCTAAAGGAAGCCAGTGGAGGAAGCGGAGAAGTGAGGAGGTGTGGGAGAGTAGGACTCATTTATAATAATCCAGTCGTCCAATGTTTGTTTGTTCTGCTATAGTGATGAGGGTTTACTGACAATTGCACATGCCAAGAGAGAATCACACATATTTTGATCTCGAACAGTAAGGGTAGGGAATACCTAGGTGCTGATTCAAATTGTACTGCAGTTCTGTTATATTGAAAAATGTGTCGATTCAATATAAAAAATTTTAGGTACATGAATTGCCACAGAAAAGAATTGTGATATGTAATTAAATTGTTTTTCATCCCTCTTCATTGAACAGGCTGTCAACGACTACAAGAGAAGGATAAAGACATTATCTGATACAGACACAGATAGATATAGGTAGATATTACAAGCACAAACCAGGTGGTGCTGGGTGAACCAATTAAATTGGTTCATTCTTATTAAGGTTTTAATGATGTCAATATGTTCTAATCATGTATGAAAATTTCTGTATTGCTTTATCTTTTGATGCCTGATTTATGATTTCCCCGAAACTATTCACCACATCGGCATCTTGTGTGTTAGGAGTGAATTATTTGCTAACGTTATTTAGAAATAACAGTAATAGCTGATAAACAGATATGTGTTGTATTAGTAAAAATTTGGCTTTTTCTGTTCAAATAAAATGTTAAACTTTTACATTCTAAATTATTGTTTAAACACTGCCCTTGGTTTTTAAGTGAGTAAATTTATGTTACAAAGAATAGGCTACATTTAATTACTCATGGTCAATTCCTTTGGTATAAAACATTTAAGTTACGTCAACAAAAATATAAAACAAAATCTGGGTCATCTCAACATGTTTTAGTTGACTATAGAATTCCATATTTGTTCTGTCATAATTTCAATGTGTTCAAAATTAATACACAATGTTGAAAATGTCTCTGTAGTGGTTAAAAAAGCCGATTTATTTTATTTTGGGTATTTCTAACCGGCAATCTTTGGTATAATATGATTATGGCATGATATATCGCGGCTGTGTGACGCATCCTATACTGTGCGTTCCATTTACAGTGAAACTCCTCAAACCCTCGAGTGTGCAAGTCAAGTCCATTCTTTGCGTTCTTGGAATTGAGAAACGCCATGACGAACTTTCTGGATTCTTCACTTCTGAAGTGAGGGGCATGCCAGTTAAAGCTGCAAGTATTTTATGGTAAGTTAATATAAATTTTTACCTAAATTTTAATTGTTGTAGTTGTGGTAGGAGCAAGCTCATTTCCATGTTCATTCACTTTTCCACCTTTTAAGTCACACTTTGATATGGGGGTGTGGGAAGTTCATGTTTTTATATTCTGTGCCAATAGTCGACTATACTGCATTTTATAAAAAGTGTGTTTGTAGCAAACACAAGTAAAAACCTACATTCACTAAACGTAATAATCTTAAACATATTTTTAGGTAAATTACTAGTAATCTTCACTAAACTTGTGTGCGGAAAGTCTGTTGGCATATTTTATAATATTTTATAGTTGTCAGAAGAAGCGATGGGGGTATGTTTAATAACAGTCTTAATACGTCTTCTGTTTCTGTCTGATCCAGGATCATTTTGGAAAAAAAGAAAAAACCTGGTTGTGTTATTTTACTTTGGCGAACTTTCTGGATTATTCACTTCTGACTGGATCACGGTCAGCGTACTCAGTATTTTATGGTAAGTTAATGTGAATTTTTTTCTTATTTTTTAGGAAGTTGTGGTAGGAGCAACCATATTTTATTGTTAAAATTAAATGTATCATCGTTAAGTCATAGTTGAAAATGAGCTATATCTGCATCCTTATGAAATAAATTGATTATAAGTTGTAAATTCATCACTTAAATATTGTATTCATCTAGAGTTTAAGAATTTGAAAAGTGGTGAATGTTTTTGTATTAAATCCAGACAGAGCGCTGTATCTTGTTATCCCTCACACATTAAATTGTGAGGTAAATTAGTGAGAAATATACACTAAATTCATGTTCAAATTATATACTTGTGTATTTACAAGAGAAAACACGTTTTGCATTAAATCCATATGGAGCTTGACTTAAATGTCAATTATATTGCAACATTAAGTGATGGTGTATAATCCACAGGTGGGACCAACATGATGTGAATTATATCTGCAAAATATGGAGATGACTGGAGTATTGTTCCACGTTTTGTGCCTTGGGATGAGATAAGGGGGACCTGACAGACCTGTTGGAGTCAATGCTATTGAGAGAGACTCTTTAGTGGAGGCTGTTTGTTTTAAAGGGTTTTTTGCCTTTGATGTTAACTACACTGAGCAGTGTCTTCCCACCTGGGAGTTTCTCCAGCATACTGTAGATCAGATTGATGGACATGAGTCCTCACCTGTTAAATTTTTGAGGACAACAATTTTTTCAGCCTACATTTGAACAATATATTTTTTTCTTTTATTGTTTTTGTTCTTAATGTCATTTTGAAGGAACTGAATCAGTAATAGTTAAATAATTGACAGTTAAAATATTAATATGGGGAATGTTTGATGTCATGTGGGCATTATAAGATTTGTATAGAAAACTTCTATAAAAAATGTTTAAACATTGTATTAAATGCAAAAGAATTGAAAAATTATATAAAGTCAGATTTACAGGGGTCTCTTGGTTTTATTGTTTTACAGAGAGTGTTCATTTCACATTTATTTTATATTTAACAAATTGTCACCTTGGGATTATATGGTCCTATCTAGTGCTGCACGATTAATAACATCGCAATCGCGATGTCAGCCTATGCGATTACATTACAGCAAATGTTGCGATTATATTAAATAAACAAATGCGTTCG
>JAQMYL010000011.1:17451974-17466557 GCA_030014365.1 Clarias pachynema | reverse complement strand
AAATAGTGAATCATAATAAAGTTTGTACATTTGTATCCTTGTCTCTCATTTATTAGCCTAGCGAACCTCTGTTCCTTATGGGTGTTATTTCCCCGGTTAATTTCGGGGTGGCGTAATCGGGTCTACCAATATTGATATTCATTTGCCCTACCACGGCGTTGCCACACTTGGACATTTTCCTGCTGCATATAAACCCCTGCCCTGGTACACAAATTTACATTACATGCAAAAATGTTGGCAGACACATACCGTATGTGAACATCTATGCATTACACCAAACACACATGACATACATAGACAAATGAACATTAATCAACTTATAGAGAAATAAGACGAGAAGGATTGTAAATTAGAGAAAAAAAGAAGGAATTACAGTGATAGACATAACAGTAGGAATGAGGGGGAAAAGACAAAGAGACCAAGATAAAGTCTAGAAAGTAAAGTATACAAAATAAAGAGCATGGCTCTTTAGAAACTATGAATGATTAAATGAAGGGAAGAGATGTAGAACGATGAGACAAAGAGATAAGGATAGAGAAGGAAAAAGAACAACAAAGAGTAAGGAGACAGATGAAAGAATGCATAATGGTAAAATAAACTGTAAGAGAGTGAAAAAGATAAAGGGCAGAAAAATACAAATACTAAGAGATAGAGCAGAGAAGGAATGGAGGAACAGAGAAAAAACAGATATAAAAGAGCAAAAGGAGAGAGAGAGAGAGTGAGAGAGCAGGAAAAGGTAGATAAAGACATCCACTAAAATCCTCAAATGACAGCCAATAAAAGATTATGGGGTGAGGCCAGAACAGGGGAGAAGGGGAGGATGGGCATGTCTGAAAGTGTGTCCACTTGTAAAAATGTTTCACACTCTTATTCTTGCAGTTCTCTTCAGATAATTCTTAATAAGCATCCTGTACAAAGATACACTCGCACTCTGCATATTTTAGTGCAGGAGCTAATGGAAATAAAATACCTGGGTGGATGAGTGCAGATGTGTTTGATACAAATAGTCATTTTCCTATTTGCTGCCTCATTGAACTTGATGAATGATAGGAGTCGAGGAGAAGCAGTGATGAATAGTAGCCCTCGACTCCACTGCATGCCCTATTGATTCTCTTTCTTTATTACTGCAACAAGCCAGCTGCCTGAACAAACATACAGACACACAGAAACACACACACACACACACACACGCACGCACGCATGCGTGCGCGGACACAAAGCTGTTCAGCATACTAACAAATAGAAATTCTCTGTAGGGTTGGTACTTGGATTTGTTTTTATGGAAGCTTTCTCTCTCTCTCTCTCTCTCTCTCTCTCTCTCTCTCTCCCCCTCAGTCATGCACATATTTTTGTGCAGGTTTTGTGGCTTGCGAAAAATATGTAATCAACAGCTTTGGCAGGAAGCTTGGCCACTTCAAAAAACAGTAGTTGTCAGAATTGTTATTGAAATAATGATAATGTTGCTTCAATAACATTCAGTAGAATTATACAAATAAATTTAAAGTCTTCAATATGAATATGTTTTCAGTTTTGATGCAGATAAAATATTTAAATAAGATTTCAACATGATTTCATGTTTATATTAACATTAACAATAGAGTAATTATTATTAATTGTCTACTTATAATAAATTCTAAAAAAAAAAAAAAAATACATTTTAGACTTGCACCCAGAGAATGTAACATAATTGCTTCCACTTCTATGCAACCATTTGTGCTACCACTATAGTTATTTGATATTTGCTTCATGTGAGGTTTCTTGTATGTACTCACAAAAATGTGTCAGGTCCCAAACAAATCCTCCTAACTCAAAATTTGTGTATATTTCCCCTTTTTTTTTTTTTTACCATAGTGGAGAATGTTTCCCAGGTGAATGTTTTGTCTAGTCAAAATCTGGAAAAGTAAGCCATTCCCTGATATTTACAGAAGATATATAAATATTTACAAGAAATATTTGAAACAAAATTAGATGTAATAATAATTTTAAAAAAAATAATAATTGTATTATTTGCCAAAATTCAGATGATCTATAATTAGTGTGAATGTGACAGTAAAACTTAAGAGTTTTCTTTTGTAATTATGATGATTATTATTATGGATGAACATAGCACACAGCAGAGTTTTATGCTTTGGTGAAATGTTGGGAAAGAAATAGTCTAATGGAATTATACAAAGCTAGTTAGTTAAGTCAAGGAAATGAAGACATGTATATGATGTAGTTTTTTTTGCTAATTTATTGCTACACTCTGTGGGACTGTTACAGATTGGAAACTTCATGACATGTACACATATTGAGGTGTGACCTCAGTGCCATTAAAGAAATAATGTTCGGGTGTGTTTGGTTCTGTAGAGTACTTACAAGCCTACATTCCCACAGCCCTGATGTTGTGCTATTTTAGAACCAGCAGAATAATTTAAAAATAAGTTTATTTTTGTGACAGTAAGGTTGGTGTAAATACACTCATCATGAACTCATCATGTCATGCTGATACTGGCAATAGAGCTTCAACTTTTTTTTCTTTTTTTTTTAACAACACATTGAAGGTCACTTTGAATGTGTCAGTTTCTGACCTTTTTTCTTTTTACCTTGCCATCTGTTCTGTTTTATAAATGAACCTATGCATGTGCAGTCACACTGGTGTGATTAGCTGCTTAGCATGTATGGTAAAAAGTTTGAAATAAGAAAAGTATATTGGAATAATAGTTAATTTTAGCTTTGAGCAAACAGAGAGCAGTAAAATATAGTCAACAGTAAATGTACACCAAATGCTAACAGAACACTAAATTAGTATTCAGTTAGCCAATTAGCAAAAGTAATACAAGTACATCATGTATATTGCATATTTGAAAGGTGATTGGAAATAACCCCCAAATGTAGGTGGTGGACAGTCCTGTAAAGTTCCTCTTTATGTCTCCACTTATTCTGCATTAGAACAGTCTCAGCTAACTAACTTTTCTGGGGTTGAATCCCAAATAGTATTAAATGGCAAACTATTGCTCTATGTAAGGTGTACAGTCCCTTGTTCCACACACCAAGTAGTGCCCTTGGTCAGGAGTTAGAGACAGATTTGAGATTCAGCTGTGTTATATGCTGGTTAGATTTGTAGCTGTTTGTTTCAGCTGTGTACAAAGCGGTGAGGTTAGTCATGAACATGTCAGCGTGTTGGCAGAAGCTTGCACACATGTTAACTAGCAGTAGTGAAAGATCAAAACACAACATGGATGGTTCAGAGACAATTCAGAAGAACTTAGAAGCAATTACTAAGGAGACAAAGTGTTATATAAGATGACAACGTTAGCAGGTGTGTTTTCTTGCTTGAAGTGCTAATGTGACTGGTTTTAAATATTGGTTTTGTCAGGAAGCTGCTCTACTCTCTTTCAAGTACTGCGGAAAGCCACTGAATCGTTTAGTGCTGGACCGTACCAGCCTACTTTCACTCATGAAACTGGGGAAATGCATTAAAATATATATTTTTAATGTTTTATTTCCATCAGCTCCATACAGCATACAGTAGTTCCTGCGTTACCAAGGCTACACACAAGTCTTTGTCAATGCTAATTTATATTAAATGTTTTCTGTAACATGTGAAAACGTTTGAAATATGTGAAAGTGTAGGTAGTATTGATGATATTGTGCTAGACTGAACAAGAATGAGCAGAATTTGAATCACAACAAATTGTTTAAAAAGAAAAGGAATGTCTCATCTACTAATCCTCTACTTACCTTGGTAGACGTCTTATCAATAAACCAGTTGTCAAAATGGAAGACCAGAAAGCATCAGTGGGAGAGGATCCTGAAACCCTCAACAGCAAAGAAACTCTATTGATTGCTGGGGTTTAAGAAGTTCTGTCAATTGTACCAAAGACGCAATGCAGGAAGCGTTCTTTTCCCAAATTAACATTTCATTATTCTGGGAATTAGAAAACCTTGTCATGAATTTCCAATAAGGTGTCCTTTAGGAGTGAGAAAGTTTTCATCACTGCATTGTGCGTAGTGACCCTCATCATCTTGGAGGTTGATGAGGAGATTCATTAAGTGTGAGACAGATGCAGCTTCCCTGTGTATTGCACACATGGGAATTTGCAGTAATTAATAGATCAACTACTGGGCACATACTGCTGTTGCATGGGACACCCAGATATTTCACACCTCATTCACACCTCACAATCACACTGCCTAGCCAAAAAAAAGTCACACACACACTACTTTTTTGTTTGCCCATTTTTAGCTTTGATTGTGTGAAAATTATTCACACCTAAAGTAGCCCCAGAACATAACTCTGCTTCCAGAGGCTGGTGCAGTGGGACTACAGTATGCATGATGGGTGCATCGCATTATGTGCTTCACTTCTTATCCTGACATACCAAATTGCTCTGGAATGTTTGCAGCATTCAAATGTTTTGCCGCGGCTAAGTGTCTCATCATCGTGTTGTGCTTGAAGCCTTCTGCAAATGTTAATTTGTTTTCACAAGTAAGTTCTGGCTTGACTTGAACACCTCTCCAATATATTATTGTTATATAGTATTGTTATACCATTCTACCAATATGTCCACTTTGCAGCCTCTGGAAAAGAATGTTTATGGTCCATTTAAGATTACAGCAAAGCCAAAAATTGGAAGAGATCCATCCCAGGCAAAACAGGCATTATATATATACAAAATTTCTGGATGTGTCAATTAAGCTTTCATGTCATCAACGGCAATCTCTTCTGGATTTACTGTAGGTCCACAGGGAATTTATCTTACAACAGAAATATTTTCTGAGTTACCAATGCTACCAGTCTCTTGCCCTTGCCTGGAGGTCTCTAGCTTGGTTCTGGGTTCCCTTTTGAGTTTGGTTCCTCTCAAGGTTTCTTACTCTTGTCTTCCCAGGAGGTTTACTTGCCACAATCACCCTTGTCTTGCTCATTAGGGACACACTTGTTGGACTTTTGACTGCTTTCATCAATGGGTCGCCACAGTGAACCATCTGATTCGCACACAACATGGCACAGGTTTTTATTCCGGATGCCCCTCCAGACGCCACCTTCCTGTTTTATCTTGCCGGGCTTGGGACCAGCACTGCATCCAGTGGCTGCGGTTTTGCCATTGGGTGGGAGAAACCAACCACTGAGCCACAAATGCCCCTCATCATAGACGCACGGTTATAATTTATTCTTTTTATTCCTTAAATTTATTTATTTATTTTTTGGGATATATTAAATGGAATTGAATTTAATATTTTCTCTTATTCTGAGTTTGAGTCTGAGGATTAACCTGTGCTTCCATAGTGTAGGACAGGTTAAACCTTGAGCTGATGCACATGATGCATCCAAGGTTTCATCCAATCACTGCAAAGCTGACTGCGTTATGTCCTACAGATACAAATGCTTTGCCAAAGACCTGCCAAGTTGAGCCACAGAACAATTTTTCATAGAAATTGTAGATAAGTCCTATTTCAATGAATGAATATTTATAATTTTAATTATAAAAGACATCCTGCAGTGAAGGTAGTCTCTCATTTTTTTCTTTCCTAGAAGACAATGTCTAGAAAACAGCAGGAAAAAAAAATGTTCCCTTTCCACAAAAGTAGTGCATTGGTTTAAGATCCTATTTGTTAAATTAATTTAAAAAGACTATTTAGGAAAATCAATTGCCTTGCCTTATATTGAGGCCTAATTTGCTTGTGAAGCAGCAATCTATTAACACATTGGGCACCAATAATAAAGTAGAGACAATTAAAATAAATTAAGGCAGTTGGTTTCCTTCAAGTAATTAAGTGTTCTATTAAATACTTAAATAGAACTAATATATATAAAATATATGTTGATTAATTAATTTTTTATTCAACTCTACACATTCTAAAATAGCCCAGCTTCAGAAAGGAACCTGTAGATTTGTAGTGTGTGTTTAATAGCACAATTAAAGATCTATCAGATAATAGCAATTAAGTTGACATCACCCTGCTTGCAAATGCCAACCAGTTGCCCAGGAACCATCTTTCCTTAATCAGCTCTTAATTTCCGTGAGTCAGCTTCATGTGTCTTGCTGTTTGTTCTTAATACCCCAGCATTTACTCATCATGATGACACAAGGCAAATTGTGCTTAATAAACAAGTCTGATGGATACAGCAACTGGAGTCTAAATGCAATGCCTCCTTTGCTTAGAATAAAATTCAATATTTATTTATATATTTATATCCAGGTTACTCTCTCTGTGTGTTTAAGAGTAGGTACAAGTTTGTCCTACTTTGACACGTAAAAAGTCGCTATATAGTCAAATCAGTTTCCAATCATTTCTGGTCATATTCACAATCATCTTAAAGGGTTATTATTATTATTGTTGTTGTTGTTATAATTATTATATGATGTAACTGTAGCAGCAATAACTGTGTATGCAGTTGATGTCACTGCTAGGCCTTGATAAGGATTATTTTTTATTTTTTTCAATCATCTGGGCCCTTTTGGAGGTCTTAACATGCTCAAAAACTCTTGAACACAGGTTGGAATCTCCAGCCATTAGGACCCCCACGAGTCTGCGAGAGCATGGCTCAAGGCCTTTACATGAGATTTTTCTACATACCTCATACACACTTTTGCATGTATGCATGTGAAACTTCTAGATCTCCTTGAGCTGAACAATTTTCCTAATGCATGTCAAAGGCTATACTTATATTTTGATATACTTCTCCTAGGGGATTTATATGATCGCCACCAAACCCACTGAGTGACATCACATTGAGTTTAAAAACAAAACCTACCATTCTCAAAAAGCACACAGGTTGTGTGGTGCGCCCGGTGGCGATAGCACTGGTGATTGGGCCCACTCATCGTTGCTTGCAACTATATTTCATTTTACTCATCTTATTCCTACCTTGGTGTCTATAAAACGATAAATAGAAGTGTTACATGTCCTGATATTCCTAGCAGATAAACAAAGGAAAATTATTATTTTGTACAGAATCTGCGCTGGATCTAATAAATAAATAATATTTTATGCATCTACATACTTTTTGGTTTGTTTGAGGTTAAATTATACTACTAATAATATTTATATACTGTATTTAGAGGCTGAGGATTATATAACCTTTCAACAACAAACCTTGGCCCTATATACAATCATGGGAAAAAGAAAGTACACCCTCTTGTGGTTCTACATTTTTATTTATCATTGCCTAAATAGTAATTATTTGCTTCTCACCAGCTTCTCTAAACAGACAAATAATTCCAGGAGAAAAAAACAAAGCCTCAACAGAATTCAGTATTTAGTCATTTTTTGCAAAAAGTGAAACAACATTCTGGAAGCAGGTGGGGAAGTATAAGAACCCTTTCCAAGTACATTATATTTACAATCATTAAGATAGTAATTAGCAGACAGGTTTTACTAATAAAATGCACAATATTAATATCAGTCCAAGGTCGGAAAACATGGCACTAAGATATAGGTTTGAAAAATTGCTCCTCAGTCCCTTATACACATTAATGTCAATGAACTTCAGCAGTGTTGCAAAGAAAAGTGGCCCACAATCTAATTCAAGCTGCCATAAATTGTTCTTATTGTTTGATTTGTTGTTGCTTAGGTCCACCCAATTGTTTTAAGGTCTTGATAAATAAAAACATAGATGATTGAATTTAGAAAAAAAAAATATTTATCAGAATGTTGCACACTGATGGCTGAAGATTCACTTTCTCTAAGCAAGTTTGCTATAAAATTTGCTTACACATAATGGTCAAACCATCCTACAGAAATCTCACTCACTCATTGTTCATACCGTGGGGGGCCTGGAGCCTATTCCAGGAGACTGGAGTTGCAAGGTGACAGTGCTAACCACTAAGCTACTATGCCGTCCCTACAGAAATCTGAAAAAAATACTGTTTTAATAATTTTGTCCAGTTTACTCACACCAAAAAATTGTGATGAGACAAAAGTTGTCTCATCATCAAGAAATATTTAAGTGTTTTTTTTTTTTTTTTTTAATGTTGAACAGTTTTCTCCTACAGTCGAATGTCAAGCAAATTCCAAACTGCCCGTAGTGTGTGGGTGAGTGCGTGCGTGCATGTGCCCTGTGATGGACTGGCACCCCGTCCAGGGTGTATCCTGAAGGATAGGCTCCTGCCCTCCCGTGAACCTGTACAGGATAGGAATCATAGAGAATGAGTCAGAGACAGAGTGAATAAATGTTGAATTTAAAATGAGCTAAAAGATGAAATTATGAATTAAGTTATGTTTCTGCTTTCAACATTGATTAATTTGTCTTTAGCCAAGGAATCAGGGAAAAAAGAATTTTGAGTCTAAGACTCACAGGTCTTGAGAGTCAAGGTTATGTCACCAGACTCTCATGCTCCTTATTGTTTTGTTTATGGTAATCACTCTCTCTGTGCATGTGCATAATTTTGGATAAAATGATTCACTGTACAAATAAGACGGTGGTAAAGTTAAGCATCTTAGAATCAGCAACTATGATAAATTCATTTGGAGTTGTGCAAATACTTACATAATATATTGCAGATAAGCAACCAGACAAACATTAAAAATAAAATAAAAAACTGGAAAACTGGAAAAAGCTGAAATCCGTAATGGTCAGCAAATCCAAGCAAAAACCAGATAGACAAAGAGTGGCGTCCATAGCAAATATCCAATTTACACAAGACATATGGCAATGATGCTTGGATCATATAAATGAGAGTGTATATTAACATGATGTTATAGTGCATGCATAGCACATCGGGCAGGGACGTGGATTTGGTAGCCACAGCTGGTACACACTGTGATTGATGCCCAAAGTCCAAAGATACCTCCATTTTCAGAGCTCTACGGATAAAACTCTACAGATAATTTGTGAAGTTTTGTAAAACATAAAGCTTACCAAATTTCAACATCCTGTTTCTCAGTTTTAGTACCCCATGTGGGATGATTATTTTGCAATATGGGATGTCAATTCAATCATTTAT
The DNA here is from genome assembly GCA_030014365.1 of Clarias pachynema. NCBI lineage: Eukaryota > Metazoa > Chordata > Actinopteri > Siluriformes > Clariidae > Clarias > Clarias pachynema. The sequence continues at coordinate 17,457,627 of JAQMYL010000011.1, read as the reverse complement.
TTATTTATTATTTATTTGAAAGCACATTTTACAATGGACATTGTCACAAAAGCAGCTTTACAGAAATAAAAATTATGGATATATATATAAGGAAAATGTAGGAAAATAGTATGCAATTATCAGTCTGTCTCTGATGTCCTTAAGCTGGAGGTGATGGTGTCAAATCTCCCCGAGATGACAAAAGGAAGCTACCTTGAGAAGAACCAGACTTGATGAGGAAACATCCTCATTTGGGTGATACCAGATAGTGTGACCATAATGTAACTGTAATGTAATAATGTAATAAGGTTAAAAGTTCAAATATATTACAGGAAAGGTGTTTCATTTAATATAAAGTACACTTTCGCTGATGAAGGCTCAGGAAAAAAACTGTTTGTAGCAATTACTTGATAGTTTCCTAAAACTATCACAAGCAGACCATATGTGGCCATCCTGAGCAGCAGCTTGATCCTCCATGCAATGAGAACTCCAGAAAAAAGTAGAGCTCCAGGATGTGTGAGGAAACATCCGGAGGCCAGGAGTGGTTGGGATCACTAGTAACTCAGGAGTGCTATGTGTAGCACAGAGAGAGATAGAGAGAAAGAGAACAGTTAATGTATTAATCCACATAATGTATAAAGTCATTGTACTAATTATGACAGCATAACTAAAAGGGAGAGCCAGAAGAAAGCACAGACATGAGGACTCCCTCGGAAATAAAGCAACCATTAATGACAGTGTGAAAAGACAGCATACAAGTTTTCATCAGTGTGAAACTGATGCACCAATGCAGTGTGGATAATATAGGGCTGATGTGCTCATATCTTCTGGTTCTAGAAAAGACTCTGGCTTATGCATTCTGGAATAATTGAAGCTTGTTTATGAACGTAGTTGAACATCCAGATAGAAAGGAAATACAGTAGTCCAACCTAGAGGTAACAAAGACATGAACCAGTTTCTTTGCATCATGTAGAGACATTATATTCCTGATCTGTGCCAAATTTATGAGATGAAAGAATGCTATCCTAGTAATATTATCTACATGACATACAAGTTAAAACCTGGACTCGGCGTGCTGCACTGATGACTTTCACTGCTGTCTTCTACCACTGCTGGTGACAGAGAAGGGAATCCGTAACTTGATCTGTGAGCATTTTGCAAGACATGCAAAATCTTTACATAAATTTTAACTTAATAAACGTGAAAGGTCTTGATATACGAGTAGTGCGCATGCACTTTGTCTGCTGAGCGTCACGTGATCACAACTAAGCCAATGATTTTTTCTCGCGCGCACTACGGGATTATGGGTAACCGTCTCAGTGTGAGTGCATCACTCATATAGTCAACATCCGAGAATGCATGTACTGTTTACATCCAAGCACCCATGTACTGTTTACTATAACATTGTGACCATGTGTGTGCGCGGAACTTGCAAAAGCAAGTGTTACGCCCCGGTCTAGGTTGGGCCGTAACAGGAGCGAAAAGAAGAAAAAGGGGGTGAGACCAAAAGTGCGTTTGCTTAGTGTTTATTTACAAAAAGGTGAATAAGCAAATCCCCAAAAGGTGGCTGTAAGCTTCAGAAGCCGACAAGGCCAAAACAATAAACAAAATTCCCTCTACCTAGTACCAAAGTGAAACAACTTACCTGCACCAAAAATAAAGAAACAGAAATACAAGATTCTTCGCTTACTACCTAACTAACCACAAACCAAGAAAACACAAATGGCGTCGACTCCTTACTAAGCCACTCAATAACGAAGGACAGGCAGAGCAGTAACCAATAGATTACACAAGTAATCTATTGACACAAGTGTCATTAGAGAGATTCCTTGTTAAAGATCCAGAGTATGTCTCTCAGTCAGAAAACAGTGATTCCGTTAGTGTGTGAGTGTCATTTGAGAGGTTCCTTGTTAAAGAAATATATTTTGTATTAATTATTTTTATATGAATATTTATGGGTTGTGGAATCATCGGAGTTTCCATTATTTCTTATAGGGAAATTTACTTTAATATATACAAGTGTTTTGATACTGTATACAAGCATGCTTCCGGAACAAATTATGCTCGCAATCCAAGGTTTAACTGTACTATTATTAATACTTCTGTCTTGTCAGAATTGAGCAGAAGAATTAGGGTTGGGAAGCTTTTTAGGAGGGGAACAAGCGATGGGCCAGTCCTCACCTGTAGGGTTTGAGAGCAACTCAGAATGTTGGTCAGCCACAACAGAAGCAATACCTAGCTGGCCACCCTGGAGCCCCCTTGAATATATGACCCCCACTACCCAACTTAACAATAAGGTGAGGGCTGCCTATTTTGAGTTATATAATTACATTATGTGATTTATTTCCTGTTTTCTTTTCTCATTCTTGCTCTCCTTCCTTCATCTTCTTCTGTGTCCTTCCTCTTTGCTCCCTTCTTTCTCTTTTCCTGTCTTTTCATCATTTGTCTTGTATTTTTTGTTTTGTTTGTCTACAGTGTAAAGTCATTTGTTTTGAAATAAAAAAAGCTGGTGTCTCTCATCTGAGTTTGCTGAAACATACACTGGTGTGTCATCAACATAACAGTGGTAAGTACTGTAATACTATTCTTACAAATTATAATACACAGAGGAAGCATATAGAAAAAAAAATAATGGATCTCGAACGGAACCCTATGGAACCTCAAACTTTATTTTAATATTATACTTACTTAGTATTTGGTATTTTGTTGAAAAGATAAGTGAAATTAATTCCATCTCTTGAAGGGGAGTAAAATATTAAAATCTATGATCTGAGACAGTTAGATTGTCATCTAAAGATCTTTTCCCTGAAATTTAAATTTTTGATATTGAAATATCAAATTAAAAATATCATATTAATTAAGTCCTTACTACTAGATGTTATTGGTGTGAATGTTTCTGTCGTGGTTTTATTCCTAGTTAATTTCACTACATTATTAAATAACAATCTAAAATTATTTTTGTTATCCCATATAAGAGTGGAGAGATACATTGGTCAGGGGGATCAAGAGTTTTTTCAATTATAGTGTTCTGTGCAGTAGAGGACTTGGCCTCGGAATATTAACCCCAAATTTTTTGACCTGTAGCAGCAAAATAGTTTTATAGACCAATTAAAATTGTTTACTTTTGTATCAGCAAACTATCTACAAGTGACAAGCCAACTTACATGCCAATAAATGAATGATCCGCGATGAGTTTGAAAAAGTACAAAGCTGTGGTAGAATCTGTGGTAAAAACTCAATAATAATTTTGTCTTATAAACATTTGGGGTCAGGGGTAGCTCAGTGGTTAAGGCATTGGACTACAGTTCAGAAGGTCCAATGTTTACATCCCATGACCACCAAGGTGTTCCTTTTGGGCCCTTGAGCAAGGCCCTTAAAAATGTATAATGAGAGAAAAATGTAAGTCGCTCTGAATAAGGGCATCTGCAAATGGCTAAATGTAGTAAACTAGGACATGCAGTGATTAATTGGCATATGGTGGCCATATTGCTTAAAAAATCTCTACATGTTGTTGTGATGTGAGTAAACACAAGAAGGAGAAAGGAAGTTTCACTGTAAATCTTTTGCAAGAGATACCCTTCTTTAAATGTACAAAAAGAAAGAAAGAAAGAAAAACACACAACTCAGTGGCCAAGTTGAGTGAGATTACGTCAATTACTAGGGAGTCCCATAAGGGACACACCTTTTTGTGTAATTAATCATGTTCGAGTTTAGCTCACTGTTTACCCTGTCAAATGCCTTCCATGTTCTTTATATAATCAAAACATTTTGAAGTTCACAGATTAGTACAGATTAGCATAGACATCCAATATACCAAATTTCAGCTCAATCAGATGCACAGTACAGCAGCAATTATCTGAACTTAGCTCAGTACCTGTGTATGACTTAACTCAGCATATATATACTGCTCAAAAAAATAAAGGGAACACTTAGTCCCAGTTTGACTTGAACACCTCTCATATGTGTATGCATGGTTCAAGTCAAACCGGGATTACGTGTTCCCTTTATTTTTTTGAGCAGTATATATAAATGGTCCGGTAAAGTGAATGCAGTTATCTTGTCAGCCACTATAGCATCCAAAATAATTCTATATTACAAAAACAGAAGTGGAAGAGACCAAAGCAAAATAAAAAAAAATAACATGGACAAAAGTAAATTAGACCTACCGTAAATCACAGCATAATAGCATATGAAGATGATTCAGAAAACTGTATAATTCTGGGAAAATTATAATGATGGAGATAAACTGTATAAACATCAATCTGAGAGGATGAAATAGCTATGCTGAACATTAATAGGCTTAGTCCAAAGTAAATTAGCTGACACTTTAAAAGAATATTGAAAGTGTGACATTTTCTTAATAAATGACTGAGAGGATTAAAATTTCCCAACCATCTAATGGTCATAACAACTACTGTAGTTTGGGGTTTAGCCTTTAGCCAGCCAGTGTAGTTAGCTAACTAACTAGCTAGCCAGCTCAAATAAAATTACCTGAATTCATCTACTTCATAACATTATTCATACTGTATATGATGGACTTATATCATTATAAGTTACTATACATACAGTATACATAAATACAGTGTGTTACTGTTCTGGCATCTAGGTGGTGGAATGAACTTTCTTTCTGGCAATCTTTAAACAACGACTTAAAACATATCTGTTTCTTCAATACTTGGGTTAGTCCCCCCTCACCCCACCAAATGTTTTTTTTAGATAGATCTAAGTAAACAGTACAGAAAACTTATGGTGAGAATTTCATAAAACTGCTACAACAAGCAGCCCTTTTGACCAAATTAATAATGACATGCTATGCATGGTTCGACCTGAAACTAACTTTCTTCTCACTTACAGTACAAGTGTTTGCTCATATTGCGGCGGAATTTTTAATACACAGCAAAAATCTGGGACAGTTCTGGGGAGAGCTCCTTCCAGGGACAGGTTCTCAAAATCAGTGACTGGAAAACATCTGCATTATGTGAACAAGAACAAGCAGCTATGATTCAGTGTAGTATAAGTAAATTAGTCCCTGTCTGAGTAGAATTTATTGTTCAACATGTGGTGGCATCATTGTTTTGAAATTTCAACAGGTTTTTAATCATTGTTAATCATCATAATCGCCAGATTTGTGATGATAGGAATAAAAAATTCCTAAAAAAATGTTTTCAAAAGTAGGTCTTGCATGTGCTAATCAGACATAACATTTAAACCACCTGCCTAACATTGTGTACATCTGACCTTTTGACGCATTGAATCCACAAAACCTCTGAAGGTATGCTGTGATTTCCGGTACCAAGACACCAGATCCTATATGTCCTGTAAGTTGCAAAGTGGGGCCTCCATGGTTTGGACTTATTTATCCTGCAGCACATCCCACAGATACTCGGTCAGATTACAGGCATGCATAAGTTGGAGGACGTGTAAACCCTTAAACACATTGTCATGTTCTTCAAACTGTTCCAGAATAATTTTACGCATTTTCTTGCCATTAGAGAATTACATTAAAATGAAGGCATGTGCTTTGTTTGGAAATATATTAGGGTAGGTGGTACATGAAAAAGTAATATATGGATTCATGTAACCCTTTATCAAGGTTACCCAGCAGAACATTGTCCAGGGGCCGGTTTCTCGATAACGCACACTATTCGCGAGATAAGAAGACTCTTAAGATATA
>JAQMYL010000011.1:17436890-17451874 GCA_030014365.1 Clarias pachynema | reverse complement strand
GTTAAGAGAGAGGTTAAGGTACAACTTAAGAACTACTTAGCGATAAGAAGCTTTCGAGAAACCGGGCCCAGAGCATTACTTGGCCTCCACCACTAATGCCATCCTAATGCCATCTCTTCCTCAGGTAAGTGAGGCACACACCTGGTCCACCTGTCAACACTTTTTCATTGCTACATGGTCCAGTTCTGATACTCACATGCCTATTTTAGGCACTTTCGCTATTAGACAGGGGTAAGCATGGGCACTTTGCAAACATACTGCAATATGGTTCGGGTTCTGACACCAATCGATTGTAGGCAATATAAAACTTTTCTGTATTGTGTTCTGTGAGATCAGATCAGATGGGCTGGCCTTCACTTCCCATGCACATCCATGAGCCCCTGTCACTGGTTCAACAGTTGTTTGTCCTTGACCACTTTTGGTAGGTTATAACCACTGCATACTGCATTGGGTTTTTTCTTGTTTCTGGTCTGTGAAAACAGCCCTAAAATCCTATTATGCAAGTTTAATTTTATTTTTTTGTTTAAAATCAAATTGGACTATGGTATATGGGTCTTGAAGCTTTGTTGTTTGTCAAAAGCCAAGGTATAAAGCAGGACAAATAATTTCTGTAGCGCATCTCACAAGATATGGGCCGAAGCATAAAAACTGTGTTATAGTGCCACCATCAGTCTGATCAGCCCAACTTTTTTGTCGGAATGGGGAGGGCGTACTACCTACTGACCTAGTTTCATGCTACGACCTAGAATTTGGTTTGCACGGTTCGTTTTAGGGCAAAAAAGCGAGGTTATTTTAATATGTTAAAATTATTAAACATGTTACAACTAATACTGGTGTCTCCACCAACTATAAAAGGCAAAACTTTCTGTACCCTAAAAGCCTGCAGTATACTGTAGATGGGCAGCCATGTTTACTCTGTGTACTTTATTTTGTCATGTGCCTGCCATTTTTTAATGCTCTATCAGACGTGTAAGGTCTTGGACGATAAAGTGCAGTGTTTATTTTACTATGCTGTTACTTGTTTTCCCAGTGTAATAGTCAATTTTGTATGCGCACATCAAACACAAGCCACCTTGGACTGCAGAACACCACTTCACGCGCGGTCCTGTCACAATATATTACAGGAATGAATAAAGATAAACTTGTACATTATAACTCGCCTGCTCGGTCTACACTACATCTAGAGGTAACCTGCAAACCTTCAAAGATTAACGCTCATTACTCCAGACACCCGCGCAACCATGACTTTTAGAGGCCCCTACCTGCGTGCGTGTGTGTGTGTGTTGTACACCTAGTTTATGGAGTGGTATAGAGGTGTCTGTGATAAAAGCTAGTATGGGGTGTGTGTGTGTGCGTGCGCGCGCGCGTGTAAATGGCTTCACTAATCACTGCGTTTGCGGAGCGCTGATTTATGGTGGCTGCTGAATGCGCCCCATGATTAGAGGGGCCGGCACTAAGTGCATTCTGGGGCGTCTCAGCGTGACGGCGGAGAAAATAGGCGCTTTATTTATCGTCCTTTTTGCCGGGCGAAAAAGTCCTCTCCAAATTGAAATATAGCGCGAGTTTACTCTCCTGATTAGGGCCCAAGGCTATCATCAAAACGGAGAGTTACACCTAATTGTGGCCGGATTAATGTGCTCCGAGTGACAGCAATAAACTTCGTGAACGACTGGTGGCCTACACACACACACACACACACGCGCGCACCCACAAAGTGGAGGCCAGCTTGTACCTACTCTATAGGAGATACAGTATGCATTTCTCACTTCAATATTATAGCATGCTCATATTTTCCAAATATCCAACTATAATAATAATAATAATAATAATAATAACAACAATATAGTATTATTATATATTAATAATAATGATAATAATATATTATTATTATTATTATTAGCACGGAGTGCTCCCTACTACTCAAAGTCCCCTATGAGATTCTTTTTAGCGCAAAACGGATGCAGGTCTATTGTTTTACTAATGTGAAATTAGACACGAGACATAAAGAGCGCTCACACCGACCCAAAACGCCGACATTTAGTGCTAAATAGAGTTGTTATAGAGGGAATGCTAATTGGGTAAATGTAGTCCATTTGTGTTATCCCGGATTTGAACCCCCCCCCTTGCACCCCGGAACACACACACACACACACCGGTCACAGACCCCGAGTTAGTCTTAAAGCTCTAAAACGGAGTGGATTAACGTGAAGTGGGCCACATAATCTCCGTTCAACTTTCTCCATTAAACTGCGCAATTAGAGGCCAGTCCCTCTCCTTTTGACGCGCTTGCCTGCGGGACCGCGAGCCGAACAAAAGGACCACCTTTAAATGCGCTTTTTTATTTCGGGAGCCGCCTGTCAGTCTATTACATCTCCAGCGAGGCCTACAGGGACATGTTGGATGAGAAATATAAAGGGCGGGTGCAAAACGTCTCTTTTTTTTTTTTAGCGAAAGTGTCCTGATTCATACTTGCGCAAAATGAGATGCGCATTTAAACTCGCATGACCATACCCGCCCCGCCTCTGAACGCGCACTTAATTATTCGAGGGCTTGCGCCTGTGCCTGATAATCATTTTTTTTAATCCTGTGGAAAAAAGTCATTTCATCATGGGGAAGAATGTTTCTAAATGGAGAAATTAGCATGCTGATGAGAGCGCGTGGGGAAATCGGAGCCAAAGAAGAGACAAGTCAGGGTGCTGGGAGGCGGCATTTAATGACACGCCGTGCGCTTTCCCGTGACATCATTATGCCCTATCCCTAACCAGGCCTGCCTTTTGCTTAAAAACAGAATACCATATAGACTGTCAATCCCCTTGGGGCAGGATATCTGTGTGTGTCCGTCTATTGCTTCCTCGGCCCCTAAAGAGGCGCGACACAAATAGCCAATTTGTAATCCATATTGAGAGGAGGGGGTAGCGCTCGCTTTTGTTTTCCTCTTTTTTCGTCCTCATGGTGAGCACTCCTCTCATGCTGTTACGCCAGATTCGCCTGTCAGTATATGCGCAGCTGCGCGCGTTTTATCTATCTATCTATCTATCTATGTCCATACAACCCAAATTATACCTGCTTAGCAGTTGTCCAGTGGTGATTCCTAGTCAGGGATATACAGTAGTAAGAGGTGGTGATAGGTGTACACACACACCTTAGAGCACCAGACGGTCTATAACACTTCATAACAGTATTTAATTAATGTGTAAATGAATGATATGATGTAAATGAAAATGGAAATAAATGATATGGTTGCGCCCCTCAGGTTAACCCAGTTGACTTTTGTAACAGAGACCACTGGTGGCTCAAATGGTTAATGTTACACACTAGAAGCCCCAGCACAAGCATACTCCCACTGTTGGACCCTCTACCTTCTGTGTTCCAAGGGTACCCCATCATGGCCAAACTCAGCGCTCTCAAGTTCACTGTGCTGCAACGTACATGTCAGCTCAACTCAACTCAACTTTATTTATATAGCACTTTAACAACTTAAATTATGCTTCACATAAATAATAAAATTATATAAAAAGATATAATTAAAATCACATCACACACATATCTAATCCAACACAATATATAAAATCAACATCTCATGTTGGTTTAAACGCCAGAGAAAACGTGGATTTTGAGATAGGACTTAAACACCCTCAGTGATGTGGCCTCACAAATAGTCAAGGGTAGGTCATTCCACAATTTGAGTGCCACCACAGAGAACACCCAATCACCCCTGAGCTTGCATTTGGTTTTAGGTGCAGTCAGCAAAAGTTCATCTGATGATCTGAGAGACCGGGGTAAGGCATAGGACTGAAGCAGATCAGAGAGGTAGGGTGGGGTAAGGCCATGTAAACATTTAAACGTGACCAAAAGAATTAAAAAATTTATTCGGTACTATACCGGGAGCCAATGAAGGTAAGCCAGAACCGGAGAGATATGTTCTCTTTTACGCTTAGACGTTAAGAATCGAGCAGCAGAGTTTTGGATCAGCTGTAGATGATGTAATGCTGCCTGAGAAATACAAAGCATTACAGTAATCGATGCGAGTGGTGATAAAGGCGTGGATGGCTATTTCAAAATGCCTAAAGGACAAAACAGGCTAAAGTTTTGCCAGTTGCCTTAATTGAAAGAAACTGTGTGTGAAACTACATGTGACAAATAATAGTAATTATCATATAATAAACAGAAAGATTATTTAGGATACAAGAATCAGTCGGCTCAATTATAGTCTTCTGTTAAAAGTGTATATAATGTAATGCTGTTTTATGAAGTAGTAGTAACGTTTCGTGAGAATGACTTTTGGCACTGTAGGTAATGTGTTCCAAGAAGCTGCTACAGAGTTGTGTTCTATACTACCTTAAGATTTTACAATCATTTAATTTAGAACATATACTATTGCTGATTAAATTTTTATACTTCATGGATTTTACACTACACAAAGGGGAAAAGAAGACTCTTTTAATAATGTATCTGGTATGCCTTGATCCACATCTGCTCTTTTTAACCACCATCCATTCTGAAAAGTCCTCTCACAAGCCTCCTTTTTAAAGCACCCACTTGATTAAGCCACTGACGGCATCCTAATTGTTTATGAAAGAAGCCTTAATGTAAAAAGCCAGACAGGAGAGTGAGTGCAGATAAGATTGTTTTAATGCTTTAGACATGTTTTTCTTTTTTACTTCACAGGGAGAAATGTTGGCCATAAAGAAAGATGCATTTATGCAGGTCTTTGTTAGGTTTTAACTTGGAAATTTGCACAGCTCTGTGTATTTGTATGTGCCAGGAAGGCGACCTTTATACAACCAAATTAGGGTTGAATAGACCAGTCAAGCATGTCACCCAAATCCACTCTAGGTGCTCAAGCCCTTCAGTTCATTAATCCATATTAACTCACTTTGATTCCTCCTTGTAGCCCTCAATTTACATTTGTGCATTCACGTATACACACACACATAGAAGCCTATATATGCATTTGTCTGTTTACCTTTAATTAACCAACTAGAGCTTTTCTTCACTGGCTAAAACACACTGAGTCGTGTTTTATAGCGCCAATAGAGCCAATTCAGACCCTTCAATTCACAATAAGAACTAATTAAGATGGTATAGAGTGTACTCTTAGCTTTGCCATTACAGCACTTTCTACATTTTCTGTAAAAATAAATAAATAAATAAACAAACAAACCAGGTGCTCATAAAACACCTGCCATGATGGCACTTACTGTATGCCTTTGCACCAAGTGAGACATTAGGTCCTAAATGGAGGTTTTAGCGTGAAAAGAAAACACTCTTAACCATGAGAATACATTTTAGTCAGCTATTTTAGTCAGCTATTTTAGTCTATTATTGAGCAATTACAAATTGCAGGGCAGTAATCAAGTGGAATTTTATTGCTGCTTTTAGCAATCAAATCTTAATCTCTAAGAAGGGTAATAATTTGAATGCCTTAAAAAAGGATAATGTCATAATTTTGTCACTACTGAAATATTAACTGAAGCAATAAAAGCCAAAGAGCAGAAATTAAATGATAGCATGACTTCTGCTTGCATATATATTGAGTGGCTCATTCCATTCCATTCATAACTGCATGCTATATTGATTGAGTTTTATTACTCTACAGACTTAAGAAGACTTGGAATAATAATGATTTGCAAAAAAGTCTTAGTGGAATTTTTTTCACATTCAGGTACAGAATAACCTTTGACCTATAGGTTATTGGTCATGTATTATCACAACCAAATACACCACAGAGTTCATCCAAGGTTTACACACGAGGGACAAGCCAGCCATAGTACTTTTCACAAATCCTGCATATCTCTCTCTCTCTCTCTCTCTCTCACACACACACACACACACACACACACACACACACATATTCAGTTTAATCTCAAAATTCCAAATATTAGCACATGGGCTATAGGTACAGTATAGTAAATGCCAAAGGATAGAGCATTTCTCTCTCAAATAGAAAGATAGCTTCAACGCATAATCCCATAATTTGCCACCAGAAGTTCCATCAATAAACTGACTGAATTTCAACCAAGCTTTGATTGTTGGATAGATGGCCTGGTATTTGTCTCTGGTGAGAGACAGACAAGTTCATAAGTGACTCAATGACTGCAAGGTGACCAGGTCCTTTGACTGCAAAACAATCCCAACTCATCACCCCTCAATTACTGTGCTTGCCAGTGGTTATGTGTTTTTTTTTCTGGTAAAATGCTCTTTGTTTTTGATTGGCTTAAGACAGTCCATAAGACATGGTTTCAGAAGCCTTATGCTTTGTTCAGGTGCTGTTTTGTAAAGCTCACTCATTATTCCAAGACTTTCTCCTGGCAACCCATCCAGACAAACCATACTTGTTCAGTCTTCTTCTAATTGTGTTGTTATGGACTTTATCATGTCATCAGTGAGGCCTGTAGGATCTGAGATGTAGTTCTTGGCTTTTTGTGTATTTCTCTGAGCATTGCACAATCTGACCTTGTGGTGAATGTGCTAGGATGTCCACTCCTGGAAATATTGGCTCGGCTTTATATGCAGCAATAAATGCTTTTCTAAGACCACTGATTATGTCCTTCTCACTTGGCATTGTGTTAACACACACCTGAATGCTCCAGACCAGCAAACTGCCCAAACTTCTGCTTTTATAGAGATCTGCACACCTGCGGATCAGTTAATCATGAGGCAATGATTAGCAGCACCTGGCTTCAATTTACCCTCTTAGTTCCTGTGGCGGCAGTAAGGGGGTACTTGCCCACATTATTTTTATTTTGGCTTTAGTTTTATTAAATAAATAATGGCATGGTAAAAAAAAAAAGTTATTGTTCATCTGAGGTTATAGTCGCCTAAGATCTGCTGGATATTCTTATGATGTTTGTACACAAAAACCTAGAATTAAAAGAGTGGTTACTATCTTTTAGACATGAATGTACTTTAGTAATAAGCATAGAGGTAGTTATAGTTCCTGTAAAACAATGTTTTACACAAAAGGCATATTTATTTATTATCAATAGAGGTCTGGCTTAAAACATGTTTCAATTCATCCCGAATGTTTTCAGTTGGGTTAAGGTCACGGCTCTGTGTAAGCCACCGAAATTCCTTGACACCAACCTAGACAAACCAAACCTTATGGACCTTGCTTTGCTTACAGGGGTTTAAAAAGTGTTGCCACAATGCAAAGCATCGTATTCAGATGTGGACCAACTAACTTTAGGTCTGTGAACCTTCTAGACCTGCTCCACTCCCTTAAAAAGCTTTGCAGCACTCTTGGCTAAACGTTTTTGTTTTGGCTTATTCTATAACTCTGGGGATTTTTAAGAGAAAGCTCTATCCCTGCTGTAGTTTACATTATATAAGGTACTAACAAATAACCAGCAATGTTTAATTGAATAGGTATGGTAGATCATCATACATGACAAACAGTTCACTCAGAAACTGTAGAATGAGCACATTCAGTGCTTTAATGATCAATAGTAGTTTTTTTAAAAATCAATGCAAAATTTCACTGCAAGGCAGATGAGTGGTTCAGTGCAGACAAGATAGACTAACTGGAGCTAGTGGAACACCCGGAAAGTAAGTCATTATGGTAATCCAACCTAGAGGTACAAAAAATGTGAACTCGCTTTTCCTACATTGTTTAGTGACATATTTCTTTACAATATTTCTAATATGAAAGAAGGCTATACTAGTAATGTTATCTCCATGAGCTTTCGTTGAAAAACTGAAATTTGTTAACACAATTTTTTTTTACTGCAGCACATTATGAAACAGAAAGGCCATTTAGAGTTGGATGTAATTGGAAACCATGGAAGTTTGTACCATGTTTCTAATTAATTTACCCAGATGAAGCATATAGAGAAAAACCACATCAATTACTTTTACTACTTTAATTATGTCATTTACCACTTTAACTGTAGTTGTCTCAGTGCTACGCTGAGGCCTAAATCCTGACTGATACATTTCATGAATGTTTTTTCCTCTGGAGGTATGAGCATAGCTGCTGTGCTACTATTTCTAGGATTTTGGAGAAAAGGGGGGATTTGATATTGTCCTATAGGTGTACAGCTGTCATGGATTCAGGGGTTGAGTTTTTAATTAGAGGTTAATGACTGCTATTTAAAAAGGATGTTGTACACAGGTTAATGATTATGATAAGTGAAATTGTTTCAGACTCATGAAGGGGAGAAAACATTGTAATCAGTGACCTAATATAGTTATATTGTCATATACATCAAGATTGATCAAATTGTCAAATCTGGGTGTAATGTAATTGGCTAAGTTTAAGTCTGTCATCAAAAATATTAATGATATCTTCGTTACTATGTTAGTGGTGTGCATTTGTCTGCAGTAGACTTATTCTTAGTTAATACAGTAGTTAAGCATTTCACTGCATATCGTACTATGTATGACTGTGTACAGTATGTGACAAATAAAATCAGAATTTTTAATTTAATTTGTATTAAATTATTACAGTATTAAATAAGAATCTATCCATTTACATTTTAGTTTTCAAGCATCCTGTTTTAAGGTGAATGTGTAATATTCATACCACAGAGCTACATTACCTAGAGCATAACAAAACATTAACCCTGCATTTAGTCACCTGTTCAAGTTGTGTAAAGTCACAGTGATTCAATCTAAGTTGCTAAAGCTCTGTGCAGTAGCTTACGTGAATGGTTAGTTAATGTGGTAGTGTATATAATTATTACTAGTATACATTTTAAATGAGATTAGAATGATAATGTCATGTTTCTGTTTTCAAATTAACAGTTCCCATTTCTTTTCTAATTTCTGTCAGATCAGTAATGGTTTCTTACCTGCAGATCAGTGGTCCTGGTATGCACTTATTTTGAGTACATTTTGTGTAAAAAAAAAAAAAAAAAGTTTCTGAAACAAATGTTTTTTTTTTTTTTTTACATTTTCATTTAGCTTAGAGGTCAGCCACAGTTCCAATAAAGTGGAACCTGTTCTAAGCCTATGAGCTATGCTGCAAGAAACAAAAGCAGCACCTTTCCAAGTTTGAAGGATACTATCCTGCCCTAAAAGTCCAGTCTTGCCCTCAAAGCTCTTTCAGTTGTCTATAAATCTCACATTGTTTTTGGAACAACACCTGGACGTATAGCAGCAGTTCAGTGACCATGACCTGTCGTAAGCTTCATCGCCACTCCATGTTGGGACTGGGTCAAGGCAAAATCCATTTCATAGAGCTCCTGATGCAAGAGAACATAGACTTTTATTTGCTGATAATTTCAACCCTGATGTGTATGCATGGTCGGTGGCTTGATGGCTAAGTTGTTGTTATCCATCATGTTAAAGTAATATCAATAAAAGTAACTAATATAAATACCAACTGAAAATATATTGGTAAAAAGGAGTCCATATTTACACTCAACCTATTGTTGAGTATAGGAATAAATCCTTTGTCTCCGCTCGATTTTCAGCAAGTTAACCATCTGAACATCTCTTACCAAACTTAAGAGAAATAAGCCCTGGCATTGCTACAGAACTATCAAGAGCTTCAGGTGTGTAACAGAAAGTGTATGTTCATGAGACTCAACTGTTACATCCAACACTGTTAATCACCTCATCAAGCACACTTTTTTTTTTAAATCATCAAATAACCCCTATAAAATGCATTACCTGTAAGGAAAATTAATTGCAGAGATATCAAGGCCAACTTCTATGAATTTCATATCATGAAAACAAAACCAAACACTATTCATAAAAACTATTTGAGATTTAACCAAAAACATAATTTTGTTAGCTTTTCCACTGACTATTATAGGATAGGTGGAGTTTAAAAACACTATGTGCTAACGTGTGGAAATTCCAAATGATTGTAAATAACTCCGAACACCATTCCAAGAATAACTATGTCATACTTTCTAATCATTGCATACTTTTAACAACAAATAATACATTTATTTTTGTTCTTTCTGAGTTTGCTTTGTGCCTGTTCAGCTGTTTGTCGCCTTGTCTGGACAGACTCTACACATTCATCATTTATTCAAGGGCCATGTTTTATAGCCGAATGTGTGTTACACAGCATATTTCACTGGGCCCTAGAGAGGGAAGCCTGAGGCAGTGCTGACATTAGAAGAGCATTTGTATTATATTAGAGAGGATGTAATTCAGTTGATAAGAACACTAAAAGTTCTGCTGCTGTTCAAAACAAAACAAAACACACAAAAACAGGATTAGATTTACTGAGTTTTAAAAAAGGCAGTCAGTTTTAGCAATAGAATTTAAGTAGCAACTACTGTTATATATTGTGAAATAATGATACTTTAACAGTAGATATTTACAACGGAAATGAAATTATCTAACATGTAGGAACAACTAATAAAATGCTTTGCAGATTACTAATTCGCTAATTACTATTATAGTATGCATTTAATCTGTGTAGAACTTAGAATGGTGTTTGGTTATGAAGTGTGACATGTTCAAGCTTTACTAAGAGAGTAGCCGTGTTTATACATGCAATCTTAAATAGGTTATTGTCCTCACAACTGCATGTTATTTACAGTATGTTGCGTCCCCTGTTGAGTCTGGTTACTTTCAAGATTTCTTCCTATTGCCAACTCAGGAAGTTTTTCCTTGCCACCGTTGTCCTCGGCTTGCTCATCAGGGACAATCTGATCATTTTGATTCATACATAATTTCAAACACATTTCAATAACTTTCTTATAATTCTGTAAAGCTGCTTTGCGACAATGACCATTGTTAAAAGCACTATACAAATAAAATCTAATTGAATATTAGTGCGCCAAATATTCACAGTGATGAGAAACAACCCTGCATGTAAGAAGAACTCCCACAGTTAGTCTTGTGATAAAATCTTAGTTTTCAAATTGAGTAATTGCACAGGTTCCCCTGTGGTTCTCTATGTTCGTAGTAAACCATGTAGGTGTGTGTGTGTGTGTCATCCAGTGTATATTCCTGGATTGTGGCCGGATTTGTTTTCATGGTTAAAAGGCACAGTGGGGCCGGGGACTAGGTGGGGGATCAGGGAAAAATATAAACATTTTATGTTTTATTAATATTTCTCATAATCAAGGAAAAACTTACTTTGTTCAATGTTCACACCATTAAGTGATACCAGTTCAGTGTCAGGCTTCATGAACCACGAATTTGAGTCTTATAGATGAAACCACAAACACACAATCATAGCAATTAATTCCCAGGGTCTTATTTAAGCCACGTACAGCCAGCTACTAATTGACAGCATGGTTGCCGTTACAGCACGTGGAGCATGTGGCTCAAATAGGCAGTTGCCATGGCAATACAGTCATATCTTTCTCTCACTCACACACAGACACACACACGCACTTCAATGTCCCTGCAAAGCTTTGACAGTTCTGTGTTTTTACAGCAGACATTTAAAACAATAGGCATTCAGAGTTTAAAAATAATTACAGTCACAAGAATGTCTCCCAACTCTAGTTTTACCGAAACAAGCACTTCAGTCACAACATGGAGACATCAATGTAATTCAACAACAGAAATAGCCCATTTTCACTGCACTGAAGTGGGCCAGGCAGAAATGTGCTTTTACCTTCTTCCTGGGGCCTCAATGAATATTCTAAACAGTCAACAAGTTTTATTTCTGTAAAAGAAAATAAACTGACATTATTTAAAAAAAAAAAAAAAAAAAAAAATAAATCTTTTTTTAATCTCTCCCCGCCCCCCAATATTTATAGCAACTTTTCCAGTGGGTCAAAACCCACAAACCTTGCATTCAAGATTAATAATTGTGTGTGTGTCCACATTCTAATGGCTCTGTGGCATCCTTATAACCTACACTTAGGCAGGATGGAGAGAGATGCACTCACGTTCTCATAAAAATGACAACAGGACAGCCTTTTCAATGATGGCCCAAAGTGCATGTATATATGAGAGTTATAGCTATAGCCTGGAAGACTGGTCTCTAATCTTGAATAAAGAACAGCATGCAATAAAGGAGCATAAAGTCCTCCAATCTCCATTTATCTGTAGTGTAGGTGTATTTACTACAAAATTTTAATGTTTCTCTGTGCTGAGTAAAAAAAAAAATGCTAACCTGTTTACACATGATAATAGTAATACACTAATGGTGGTCTAAGGGCAGTTGTTGAAATCATTTAAAGAAGTCATACAAAATAGGATACAAGTAAATTAAAACTACACTGTAACTCAAGAAAGAAGAGCCAAATAATAAGACAGACAGAATATTAATCTGGTAACACACTGTGGTAGACATTTCTCTTTAACAGATCCACACAGCTACACTGCTACTGTAACCACACATTAGTCCTTCTGTTGTCACATTTCAGAAAACAATACAGCTTTTAAGCATTAAAAAAAAAAAAAAAAAAAACTTTGATTTAAGAATGCATGAATGCAACTTTCACAAATAAAAGAATGTACCTAATGATTACAGATATTTCTATTTTGAGTGCATCATAAAGAGGTTTTCATTTATTTTTCATAAAAGTGAAAAGCTTCTCAATACAGAGAAAATATTGTCTGTGGTAAGTGCACATATGCAGTAGATATGGCAATTAGAGAAACCCCTGCTGAAATATTTCTTCACGCAAGTTTTCTATGCAAGAAAGACCTAATTAGAGTAACGCAATCGCCTTTTGTTAAACCAGTGCTACAATTTGCAAATAAAAGTCATGAACTATATAGGTCATGATCTGGATTTTGAAAGGAAGTCTTCTTATCTTTTGTCAATCATCAACGTTTAAATGATCATACATTTAAAAACATGTATCTGGAAGCATTTTGTGTTTTGTCTGTCTATAAGAGTACAGATCTGGACGAAACAAAAAAGTCAGTTTGCAATAAATTCGGCTTAGATTGCTGGTCCAAAAATAATTACAGAAAAACGGAGGGAAACTATATGTTTGGTTTGCTATTTATAGTAACTGGAAGAGACAAAAGGTGTTCTCTCTCTCACTCTCTTCAACTCACAGGAATACAAAATGGTCAGCTGGCGTATTTGATGCAGGTTTTTGTTGGGGTGTGTGATAAAAAGTGTAATTCTAGGGGGCACCAAGTGCTATCTGGAGCTCGTGCAACAGCATGGAGCCGATGACCGTCTTTTCCGTGTTGACAGTTAGTTGAGCGCTGGCATCTTTCTGCATCACACACACCAATACCAGGGAGCCCGAGCTCACCAGCTTGGCTGCAAACCTACACCAAAAAAAACAAACATTAAAATACAATTTTGTAGAAAATAATACAAACACAGTTTAAGCCAAGTTTGAGAGCGGTTGTCTTATAATGCTGTTTATTATGCATCCATGTTGTTACCCCCTTGTTAAATAAGAGGATGAGAGTAACCATAGATAATATATTTGGTTGGTAGTTTAGTGATTTAACTTTTTCTGAGAAGGTTTTATCTGAGACTGAGTGAGAATTTTGAGAAAAAAAGTTAAGGAAAAAATTAAGGGGGAGGAAAAAAAAAAAAAAAAGTCATAACTCAAATTGTTTCTGATGGCCCTAATCCTCTTCTATACCTTGGGGATAGCACCTCTGGCCAATCAAATTAACTAACAAATATTGCAGTAGGACATTTTTTTTTTAAAAACAGCAAATTACAGTTTTTTTTTTTTTAGCAAACATCGACACATTTAGAGAACATGGAGCGCATAAGCGTGAGTAGCATATGTTGCAAATAATAAATACAAAATTATGCACATGGAATTTTACTCCTGGCTCCTGACTTTTGGACACGAATAAAAAAAATAAATAAAAAAAACAGTATTGGAATTCAGACAAAAACTAAAAAACAATGAATATTCATTTACGTGAACCAACATAATACTTTATGTTGCATGTTTTGCAGAGACCACCTTGAATGTTACATGCACACAGACAGCTCTTCTGAACCAAGTCTAAATGTGCAAGTACTTGTAAATTCTTGTTTTTAGTGGACCACAATTATCAATATTAACTGCTGTTTAACATGTCTAAATGTAAAAATCAAATAATTAAAGATGAAAACCTGTGCCTTCTCATGTTTCTTTTGATCTCAAACCCATAATTATTTTTTTTCTAACAAGCTATGAATCATTTTACTGTCTCTATCCAAGCAAGAAATCACACAAAGACAACCAGCTTGTTAGGTCTGTTTTCTTCTTACTTATGTCTGATGGACATTTAGAAATATAAAACAATGTATTGTTTATTGATACTCCTCAGATGACAAAGCTACCTTATTTTTAAAAAGTGGCCACCACACTACAGTTTTATAAGATATAATGCCTATAAAAAAAAAAAATCCAATTACTGAGTGACTAGTGAAGACCACTAAGACATGACTTACAGGCAGAAAATTTGAATTTGGCACAATTATGATTGACACATTTACACGCACTTTAAATCAAACACATTACATGCGAATAGAATACCCTTTTGAATGATAAACAGAACACCACTTAATGTGATCATGCCTCTCAGAATTCAGAAAGTTATGTAAAGTAATACGGCTTTATATGAAACCAGAGCTACAGTGGAGTCAGATTTTTTTTTTTCATTTAAATTATAAATATGGGCAATGTCAATTCAGCCAAATAATTTGTTTATTCTAATTTAGGTGTGCACATGCAGTTTTTTTCTTCATTCTAACTGAGCCACTGGATTCATGGATATTAGGCAGTATATCAACAAAGCTATTAAGAAGCTTTGTAAAATAATTCGAGCACAGACAAAAAAAAAAGAATTTGCTAAGTAGAAAACAAACTGAACGTGTTCGCTCAGGAGGAGGCGCAGCTAGTCTATTATGCCAGCTGATTAAAAAGCTATTAGGAGCTGAGAGAGGCCGTCTGTCAATCGTTCTCTCCCACATGCCCACCCACCTGCCCTGTACAGACACTGGGGTCAGAGAGCATCTCAAGGGGGAGGGTTTGTGCGACACAAAGAGCACGTATGTGTGTATATCTGAGGTTGATTTTGTAGTGCAGTGAGAGAGCCCCCCGACACACACACACACACACACACACACACACACCCACACACACACA
>JAQMYL010000011.1:17426176-17436790 GCA_030014365.1 Clarias pachynema | reverse complement strand
ACACACACACACACACACACACACACACACACACACACACACACACACACACACACACACACACACACACACCATCTGCTTTCGCTTTGAGACCATATCACAACAATGAAGTGTTTAGTACATGCACAGGTCCCCTTTTTTCAGTCACACACCTCCCATTGCCCAAGACAATGAACCACCCCACCCCATTTCCCCTCTCCTACTCTCCCCCTCCTCTTCCTAACCCAACAGACACATAAACCAACACAAATCCCTATTTAGCTGTGACAGCATCACACAATCTTGCCTTCAGGGGCAGTCACAATTGCTAACCAGCTGCCCAGGGCCATACAAATACCACACTCACAAACACTTAGAAAAGCTACACTTGTGAGAATGTATGGCCATGACACACCAGGCCTGACTGATGATCACCTTACATCATTTCACTTCTCCCCAAACTTCAACCAAAGCCGAGGGTCAACACCCATGCATGTTCTATCCAAGTGAAAGGATAGGCTGATACTGATGCTCTACTTTTGCTTGAATGCTTTTGAGAATGTCCAAGGATTAATAATAAGTATTGTACCTTCTCAGAACTGCTGATGTAATCATAAAGACTGCCCTTGGCTCTTATTCATAATGTACTCATGTAGGCCATCTTTTCTACACATTCATACTATTTTCTTTTAATGAGCCACAACTGTATACTGCAATGATTTACACACTACCCATCACCTAGAAGAGGATAGATTTCCTTTTAAATCTCATCCCTCTTAAATTTCTTTTTCTTCCTGTCACTTTCATCTCAAGATTTAACTTTACATCTGAAAAGTGCTACACACACACACACACACACACACACACACACACACACACACACACACACACACACACACACACA
This sequence comes from Clarias pachynema, assembly GCA_030014365.1. Lineage (NCBI taxonomy): Eukaryota > Metazoa > Chordata > Actinopteri > Siluriformes > Clariidae > Clarias > Clarias pachynema. The sequence goes on along the minus strand of JAQMYL010000011.1, from coordinate 17,435,907 downwards.
CACACAAGTTGAAATACAAGGGATATAACATGTGATGTGGCAATAGTGTGTAATGTTATGACATTTTATTAAAAGGGAATTAAACCCTAAAACACATTAAATGTTTCTATTCAAAGATGTGTCATGTGTTTAGTGGTTCTGGCACTTATTTTGCTGGTTGCTGTGCTGATGTCACAGAAGAATAATGCTAGAGTAGTTACAAGGGCATTTAACAGGAGAAAAATATCTTCCATGCATATTAATGAGAAATTAGTCATTAAAATAAGTCATTAGTATTCTCATGTTAGTTTTATGTATCCATTAAAGACTGAATGTGACCCAATACTCCTTTCTGGGATTAATAAAACATTAAAATAAAAATATAAACTGTAAAACAGATTGCTGCATCTGTAAAACTAATGCTTGCTAATTTCTGAGGGAAATGGACCTTACAAGCTTGTTACCCCAATACATCCATTTTAACCAAAAATTATCAACGCACAAGTCTGGTTCTGAACAAGAGGAAAATGTGTTATGCTTCTTTCGAGTGACTATTCGTTTTCTGTTTAGCACAGGTAATAAAACTAAGTAATTTTAAACAAGTTACTTTTTTTGAGGATAAATAGCTTTAAGCATTATTACGAATGTTTAAAAAGCAATGCCACCTTGACGATGTGTTATTTCATTTAACAGTACTTTTTCAAAGTATACACTTGAAAAATTGATGGTAGTGGAGTAGATAATTCTGAATTACTTGTTGACTGATCACAATTTCCAAGGTCACCCTACACTTTTCCCAGTGTAGTGATAATGACCGTTTAACACAAACAACACTGCCCTCTACTGATACACACAGGAACTGAACTAACAGCTGAAAATAACAACATATTTCCGAGACATATTCAAATACCATTGTCTCACTACTGTTTTTTGTTTCTTAATATTTGACACTGTTTTATTGAAATTTTTACTGGATTTTTGCTGGAACCTCAACCGAAATCAGGAAGATGTTTTTCAGGCTCTACTTTTTATACATTTTATTTATTAACAGACAATACTGTGAATGAATGTGCTGAAAGAACGCCCTTCATTGTACATTGCGCTAATTAAATGCAGTAAATGGTGAACTAAACGCTTCAGTTTGATACAAAAAGTGAACATGAGTGTCTTTAACATGCAGTCGTGCGAGTGTGAAAACTTTGTTAATTATATTTTTATTATTGCTAACATTGTACTGAACACTGGGACTGTAAACAGAGTTCGAAGTTTAATATTGTGAACTACAAAGGTGAAAAATGAAAAAAAATTATTTTAACATGTTTGAGCTAGTTCTTGTGAAGTACAGTATGAACTTGCACAGCACTGTTAACAGCCAATTTCGAGTTGTGGTAAAACGGTTTAATGTTTTTTTAATCTTGTAAAACTGTGCGAGTGGAAAAATGCCACGATATAGAAACAAAGAGTGCCAAGGGGCTTAAAACAAATACTTTTATACTAAAGTGAAATACTAAAGATATGTATTATAATATACTCTTTTTTTTTTGTTAAAATAGATCTTACAAAACAAGTACTGAAAATAGTTCAGGAACCCGATTTGAAATCAAGGAATTGATGGAGCATATTTTAATAATACCCAGCCTTAACTAACACAGCCAGACTGTCCACAAACAGACCCTTCACAAATCATTTGTGTGACAGCGTTACAGGTGGCTGATCACTCATTACCGGTTAACTATCCTAATTAAGTCACCCGATTAAGCCAGAGAGAGAGAGAGAGAGAGAGAGAGAGAGATGGGGACTAGAAAGTTTTCTAACAAGTGCCACAACATGCCTTAAAGCAGTGTAAAGGCTTCAGATGAAGGGGTTACAATGGATTCTACAAAATGAACTCTCATGAGAAATATCATGAAAACCATAAGCTAAATTACAGCCCGAATGAACAGAAGACATTATAAAAATGTTTTTCCTTTTCCCAGCTATGAGCTAAGAAAAACACAAAACTGGTGCAAGAATCCTTACAAACAGATCACGTAAAAAAGGTTAATTTCAGTACCTGTTCATATAATTTTCTCCAGATGGCACCACACCCATGTTAGCTACGTTCATGACCTTGTCACTGATCAAGGTGTTTTTGGATGACAAGTTGATTGTGGCTGAGCTTTCATTCATCCCCTGCAGTTTTCCTGTAAGAATAATAAAAAAAAAACTTTTTCTCAAAAAGTTGGATATAGTGGCATTAAAATGATCAATTACAAGAAATATTGTGAGTTAATATTTTAATACATCACTTATCCTTGCCAAATACTGAATTTGATTAGTAAAGCTAGCCCACAATAGTCACTAGCCATCATTAAAAAAAAAATACATACTTCCATGCTGTATTAAAATATTTTACACTGGTCAGTTATGTCTGCAACACATGACAATCACATCAAATTTTGTTCACAGAATTTTTTAAAAATAAAAATATTGCATAGTATATGTTGAGGCCAAACTGATCAATATTTAAATATCAATAATTAGTGAAGACTGCAAAGTCTTCTTAAACATTGATTCAAATTCCTTTTTGACTGGCTCCTAGCAAAATTAGTAAATAAGTATTTGGGTTATTATGTAAATGCATCCAGACGTATTTTATATTTTACATACTATTTTTATTTTAATCACTTGATTTTACTACTTTATAATTAAAGAACTATCAAATCTATTATTAAACTAATTTACTAAACATAAAATGATTCACTAAACTCCTAACACACTCTTAACCCTGCACAGGTCATTAAAAACTCTTTATAAACAAGACTCTATTAGTAATATTCTCTTTACTACAATACTCTATTAGTTTATACTAGTAAAAGAATATTCACTGTAGTACCAGATTTGGCCAACTCACTGAACCATGTGTACTTAAAACCAACATCTCAAGGCATATTAACACTGAGGAAACCTTAACCTATACTGTACATACAGACAGGGATCAGCCATAACATTATAAACACTGACAGGCCACCAAAAGTTAATTTCAGTACCTGTGCATATAATTTATGGCACCACACCCATGTTAGCTACGTTCATGACCTTGTCACTGATCAAGGTGTTTTTGAATGACAAGTTGATTGGGGCTGAGCTTGCTCAAGTGAAGTAAATATACATTGATTATCTTTTTTAAGTGCTTGGGATATATTGGGCAGGAAGTGAACATTTTGTCCCTGAAATTGACGTTGTGGAAGCAGAAAAAAAAATTAGAAAACGCAAGCATTTGAGTGACTCAAGACTAAATTGTGATGGCTAGGCGTCATGGTCAGAGCAACTCCAAAACTGCAACTCTTGTGGAATGTTCCTGGTCTGCAGAAGTGGTCCAAGGAAGGAAATCCGGTGAATAAGCGACAGGGTTACATTTACATTTGGCAGATGCCCTTATCCAGAGTGACTTACAGTACATTTTCATCTCATTATATATATGATCAGTTGAGGGTTAGGACCCCAACAATAGCAACTTGGTGGTCGCGGGGTTTGAATCTGGGACCTTCTGAACTATAGTCCAATGCCTTAGCCACTGAGCTACCCCTGACCCCCTGACCAAGGGTCATGGGCGGCAAAGTCTCACCGATGCACATGGGGAGCAAAGACTGGATCGTGGCTGGATACATGTAGCACATACCAGGAAGCACTGAGAAGTTGTTAGAGACATTATAATACTCTGGGTCAAATGTTTTGCTCGGACACCTTCGGTCCTGGCATTCACATGCATGTTACTTTGACATGCATCACCTACCTAACCTTGTTGTAGACTAAGCACTCCTCTTCATGGTAACAGTATTCCCCAATGACAGTGGCTTCTTAAGCCAGATAATGTACCCCATTATATATAGTGCAGAAATGGTTTGAGGAACATGACAAAACATTTGTTTGGTGTTGACTTGGCCTGTTGGCAAATTCCCCAGATTTTAATCTGATTGAGCACTTGAGGGATGTTTTGAAAAATTAAAACATACATCAGGTCTTGTGCACTGTATCCCTCAATGGTTCAAAGCTGGAAAGGCAGCATAAGGGGGACCTACACTATATTAGACAGGTGTTTTTAATGATATGGCTGACTGGTATACAGACAAAGCGGTTTGCCCACCCCCTCTCTCTTTCTTTCCCCATCTTCCCCAAGTTGCTGCTAATGCACCAAACACTTTACATCCAGGACTGTATTATTATTACTATTATTATTATTATAATTTGTGCAATACTTCCTTATCTCTTACAATACCTGTTTGCACAAAGATCGAAGTACTACTGCACATATATTTTATATATTGCTATATTTGTATTTTTGTGCAATTATCTTTTGTTTAGTTGTTTAGTCATACTTATATAAATGCTGCTGGTCTCTGAGAGCTACCAAACAAATTTTGTTGTATCACTACAATAATAAAATCTCTTTATTTATTTAGTTGCTCATTTGATATGAACAACAAGAAGACTATACATATATTTGTACAGTCAATGACGGATCATCTTAGTTAGCATTTTTACTGAGAATAATATGGAACTCATTGTACCGCGTCTGTGTGTTACCTTGCTCTTTGTTAAAGTCCTGCTCGGACATGGTGACAGGTAGTAGTAGTTCTCCCACTGCTGGCTGAATAGACACACTGAAGCGATCTTCTTTAGTACTACAAAATGAAACTCAACTTATTATCACATATACAGTCAGGAACACACACACACACACACACACACACACACAAACACACACAAACACACACAAACACACACAAACACACACACGATAGTTGGCCATGGACTATTTTCATATTTTGCCTTTGTACACCATCCATGAACACTGGTTTCCTCTCTTCAGAAGCTTTATGAGAGCTTTACTGCATCTGCCTTCAGTTACCACTTGTTTGCCTTGTGTTCACTTTCCAACATTCCAATTCTTGCCCTTGGGCTGCTTTTGTGCCAGGTTTTGGGTTGTTGTCAATCTGCACTATGAAGCAGCATTTGACTGGATCTGAGCAAAACTATAGCTCTATACATTTCAGAACGCATCTTCCTACTTCTATCAGCAGTCACCATCAATAAACAGCTATATAATCGCAACTATATCAAACCGTTATCGCCTAAGTTTGTCACAAAATGACAAGGTAATGGGGCCTGAAGCCTTTGCTACAGGGCATGTAAGATATTTCCAGGATAATCTCTAACACATACAGTTAAAACTAGCAGTAGCAGCAGATGGCTATTATAAAATATTACTTTATAGGAGTGCTAGTATAGTGCTTGTTGCTATTGGTGTTGTGAAAGGAGATAGAGTTTAACATGCACACAAAACTTAGTTTGTTTTTAAAAACACAATTATGAACACAATAAATAATAAATTTCAAAAAAGTATGTGTAATAGCTTTGCTGGTTTTCTCTATCCAAGTGATCATACAGCTTCAGATTTACTTCATAGGTCTAAATTACTTACTGTAAGCCTTTCCCCTACTTTCGATCCAAATAAGCCTTATACATGTTTACAATGTACAATTATTGTGCTGGAAGTACAGCTTTATCAGTCAGTCATTTAAAAAGATCCACAGGATCATAAAAACTACACAGATGCTGCATGCATGTTGGCCACAAGTTATCACCATCAATGCGATTTTGAATGTGAAAAAAAATACTTCCGTTAGTCAGAAAAGCAGTCAGAAAGTCTTGGCAATTATTAAGAAAAAATAAATACTAAAATATACTCATGGCGCCACCAGAAATGCTGCCACTGGTAGGAACACAGACTTAAATTGGTCTTTCTTCTTAAAGTTATCTGTATATTTATAAACATTCTACATCTTTGCGACAGTGTCCTTCATGATATTGTAGGCTAATAATTGTGTGGGAGAGACTGTTGCCTAACTGCACACAGGCTTTTTGATCATGCATATGCCATAAGCTGGCAAACAAGGAACCACATCACATCACCTGTACCAACAAAAGAAACAAATTACTGCACATATGCTTTTCTATGTGGGGAAGTCACAAATGTGATTTTATACAGGGACATTTGCTCATTGTCATTAAGGTCAGACAGAAAGGCAAGAAAGATGAGTGAAACGGGTAATTAAAAAATAAATCACTTATACAGAGACTATAGAATCTAGAAAGGTCAAAATGTATTTGAGTACAAAAGACAGAACATGTTTATGGATAGGCTAAGATATTAGTATTAATAGTGACAAAGAGCATGTGACGCACCCAGACACCCACACAACAGTGTCATTGTACTCTTATTGCTATGGTCATTAGTAATAATCCCCTTTGCAGTCTGACCTATTTACAGTGATGATATTCATTTGCCTCTATTACCCAGTGTAGATCAAACACCAGTCAAAAAATAAAATTACACTTCAAAGAAACAATTAATTATTTAAAAAAAAAAAAGTAATGCTGATTACAAGTGATAATGCGATAATTTATTAAATGGATTCTTGCCTGTTCCTGGGCACATGTGCACACGCACACAAGTCAGAGTGGGTGAAAGAGCGATAACTCAGTAATTCAATTTGGTAATAACACGCTTTCATCATCTTAACGTTGTGTGGAAGTGTGCGTGCATCTGCCGGTATATAGAGAGCTGCTGGAGATTTTGAGAATTGTCTCTCTGTCATTCACACAAAACACATTTTTTTGCTACTCACCAGACTCTGTATGCAAAAAAAAAAATTCCTTAATATAAAACTGTGAAACTCAATCAGTATTTGTAGATAACTGATATATACCGTGAGTAATCTAATTTAAAAACATTACGATTTTCCTTCCACTGTTCACTTCAGCCCTCAGCAGCCCTGCTCTGAGAGTTTGTATGGTCTACTGCTTTGTGGCTGAGCTGTTGTAGCTCCAAGAAACCTTAATTTCAAAATCATATGAAGTTTCATGAAATTACGTGCTAATTTCTCTCATCCCTACTAAATCCTATACCGAAACATTCTCTCATCGTAACAGCAGAAACAGAACCACTTAAATAGTTAACTATTCACTCAGCAGTGGGTATGTTCCAAAATCTTTGAAATTAGCAGTTATTAAACCACTAATTAAGAAACCTGACCTTGACCCCTGTCAGCTGTTCAACTATAGGCTGATATAAAACTGCCCCCTTTATCTCCAGGATCTCTAAGATAGTAGTGCAGCAGCTATGTTCATATCTACATTGAAATAGCATACACAAACTATATCTGTCATTTTCTCTTTACATGCTTCCTCTGGGAAACATAATTCGTAAGCATGGTATTAGTTTTCACTGTTATGCCGATGACGCACCTCATAATCATCATACGCAGCGAGTGACCTCACTAGAGGATTGCTAGAAGCACATAACCCCTGTCCCCACACTGCATTGGCTCCCAGTAAAATTTCCCATCGATTTTAAAATACTACTTTTAAGCCAAGCATTTTTGTGAACAGATTTGCCTTGGTTAAAGGAGCAGATCTGGAGGATTCATGGACGTAGACTATTATGGTGAACTGGTATGTTTAGATGCGGTCTTCTCCACTCTCATTGATCACTCAGCTTTGTTGACGGTGAAGTGACTGATTTGGTTTATATCACAGAAAGCCCTCATGGCTGTTTCTTCTTCTGGCTCTCCCTTTTAGTTATGTCGTCATAGTTAGTCCTGCCAGAGTCCCTGATTGCACCCCGCACTTAATATACATTCACCTTATAAATTACGCGACCGTGAGCATACCCAACTTATCTCTCCTTCTCTTTTCTTTTTTTCTCTCTGCCTCTGTCTGTCAAGCTACAAATGCTGCTCCTGAGCTGCCAGTGATCCAGACTCCTCTGCCCTCTGGGTCTGTCTGACTCATCCTGGTGCCCACATGGCCTGATTGGGATGCGTGTGGTGACTGAGGACAGTTCCACTTTACCATGAAGACGGTCCTGGCCTCAGCTGATGCTGCTCTTTGAGGACTTGTGACTGCTGTTGCTCAATAGTTTAGGACTGGAATTTCCTACAGTCTATTTGAGCCTTTAATAATAAACTGGACTCCATATTAACTTAAAGATGTCATCTATTATATTGAACTTCAAGCTGCCTAACACACAGTATGACTGCAAAACAATTCCTGCTATCTCATATCACCCAAATGAGGATGGGTTCCCAATTGTGTCTGGTTCCTGTCAAAGGTTTCTTCCTATTGTCATCTCAGGGAGTTTTTCCTTGCCACCGTCACCCTCGGCTCGCTCATCAGGCACAATCTGATCATTTTTATTTCACATACATTCTCACATTTCATACAAATTTCCATAGTTTTCTTTTGATTCTGTAAAGTTGCTTTGCGTCAATGACCACTGTTAAAATCGCTATACAAATAAAATTGGAACTGAATGCGCAAAGTCTTCGAGGACTTTGTCTTTAAAATTTGTGGGAGTGGAAAAAACCTCTTACCATAACTGGAAACTAGCCGCCTGGGTTGAGTCATTAAAATCCACCCCAACTGAAACTGTTATTGATGCCCCCAGCTCCAAACTCTCTGTGGAAGATGGGCACAAAAAGAGCAAAATATAAAGAGATGTGGAAAGAGCTAACGACAGAAAGAGACTTTGATTATTTTATTTGTTAGGCAAGAGCCAAACTGCGGCTTTTAAAGAATGGGTGGGTTTCTAATCTGAACACTAGGGTGCATTAGCTAAAATGAACCAGTGTCATACTAGAGTTGACCTTGTGATGGGCATTACCAAATGAAATGATGCATTTGGTTTATTTATTTCTCAGAATTCTGAGGGGAAGAAAAGTCAGAACTCAAATATTTTTTAAGATGGCTCTCAATGGAGCTAATCCACAATTTTCTTGTGCTGTGTGTTGAGTTACTGTATCTGGGAATTTGCACATTGACTTTTTTCGAGTTTGAAGCAGAAGTTATTGACCAACTACAGGGGAAACAGGGATTAACTCTGGAATCACTTTTCATTCCTGTGTTTGACAGCTTAGCAGGTTACACAACAATCATTCAAAGTGGGTTCAACTAGAGTGGTTGATCACCTTAACTGAAAATCACTAAGAAAGAGGTACATCACTCTTCTGATGAAATGCAAACAAATGTAAACAAATTTAACGAAGAATAAGCTTAACACATACCATTTAATAAACTGTTTAAGCAAACGTGATACATGCCATCATGTTAAATTTTTTGTGAATAAATTTGAGAGGCCTTCGTATAAGTAACCAGTGTCCCTGTAATGACCAGCAGCCGATGGGCTTCCCCATCTCACGTGTTACTGACTGCAGTCTATTGACTTATACGCAGTTGCCTGGGTCTCCCTTTGGCCCTGACCTTCAGAGAAAGAGAGAGTTGGGAGTGACATATTCTATGCAGTCCTCTCTACTCTGTGTTCTTGCATCTATAGGTCTTTTATTTGCTAGATTGGCTGCCATGTAGAGAAAGGCTTGGCACTCACCCCACGTGAAAACACCATTGCCTCACAAGTTATGAAGGGCTCGCTTTACAATGCGAACAGCGGCCTATGCTGCCCCATTCCTGTGTGGAGAACTTGCGGGATGAATTTTCCAAGGGCCTGCAAGTGGCGCAGTGGTAAAGTGCTCGCACTATCATCCGGAGATCGCTGGTTTGGTTCGCGGGTGATGCTGTAACCCTCTCACAGCCAGAGGTCTAAAGAGAGCTGATTGGCCGAGCTCTCTCAGAGGGGAGGTACTTAGTGCTCCCACATTAATGACGGCTCTACAGCCAATCAGGGGCGTCTGTGAGCTCGCGCACGCGGAGGG
>JAQMYL010000011.1:17411370-17422726 GCA_030014365.1 Clarias pachynema | reverse complement strand
GTTCCAGAGAGAGGACCAAATTCGCCAGAACACCTCAGATTTTTGATGTAAGTCATAAGTTAATTTTTCCAGTGGTAGACGTGTGGTCACCTGACTCAACCACATATTGACCGAAGGTATCTGAGCAGTTGACCATAGTAATAATATATCTAGTTTCCTTTTTGACGTAACTTTCCGTTTTCCATCCTTTGAGTTCTGACTTCGAACCCCTAACCATTTTCTTATGGCACACACCATACCCAAAAAATTTAATAACTAGTTTGGTTAAGTTACTAAACCTTTTCATGTCCACTAGTTTTTTGATAATCTACCAGATAGAGCACCAGATGACTTTTCATCGAATCTTGATTTCCGAAGATTTTCACGGCGGCTTGGGTCAGAAGCGACATTAGTTGAATCACTTCTGTTTTCACTGCCTGGTTATTTGAGATCTCCCTCTTCTGTTTCTCTCAGTTTCTTCACTGTTTGAGTTCTTGTCAGAACTGCTAAGAATGTCTTCCTTTGCAGTTTATTAACTCTTTCCCTTGCATCAACAGTAATCTCTGCAGCAGATTTCTTTGGCCACTCTGGAAGCCATAACTACCATGTTGAATGGCCCTCAGCATGGTCTGACTGTCTACCAAGTGGAACCAATGCTTCCATCCGCCCATGCCTCTCAAAGTACTTTTTGAGGCGTGCAGCGAAAACTCTGCCACCGATCTCAGCTTTGATATCATCTTCCTTCTGGTCCAGTGGTGCTAACATGGCCTTGGACCCGACTAATATGACATATACCCCTTGGTCTGTTTCTCACCTTAGGTGCAATACGGCCCCATAGGTCTTGCCGCTGCCATCTGAGAATATGATCCCCATGGTTTTCCTTTCCAGACAACTGGCGTGTGACTTCTGTGAAACTAGACTGAGCTGCACATACTCTTGAGTTTGAAGGTCTCATTTCTGAGATTTTCCAAAAGCGGCTTGTCCCATGTTTGTCGAGTTAAGCTCCCATTTCCTGTCCTTTGGAACGCCTTCCTGACAAGAATTGCACCTTTTTGCTTGGCAGTAGTAACGAGACCAATTATGTCAGAGATCAGCAAACTGGCTTAGTTGCTGTCTCCTAGTCAAGGGCTTAGGCGTTTCAGTTTCACTTCGCCTTCAGTGGCCATCCATCTGTTTCCATTTTCTTTTTTGAGAAGTTAATGGAAGTCATGAGTTTTTCCTTTTCTACCAAGTAGCCTGTTCCCAAAACTTTATTTTTTATCCTTCATCGTTTGGAAGTATGATCACTTGAGTTTGAGTTTGTGCACCAGTCACTTGCCTCCCACTTTGCCCTGACCTCACCCATGACTTGAGTGCAAATCCGCCAGCTGTCAGAATCTCTTCAAGTCCATTTATCATCATGGTCAGTCTCTCAGTCATTGTGGCATGTGAGGATGTCATCCACGATGTTGACCCTTGTTAGGCATACTCGCCTATTTCTTCTTCCTCAGTATCTCGCCAAAGGAACCTTTGAAAATGGACTTCACACTCTTTCAGCCAGAAAGTTGCACATCATCTTAATGTCTCCAAGAACAGCAAATACTCCCTTTCTAAATCGAAGCAAGACAGCTCTGATGGGGTTGAGTACCATCTGGTCCTTTTAGCAGATCAGTCATGATCAGTCCATTGAATTTTTGGCCAGACGAGCCACACCAGAGTGGTTGTTGAGTTTGGTGCGACTAAGTGGCTGACATACCAAACTGGTCCTTTCCACCTGTCAATCACTTCCTTGGAAAGTTTCATCGCTGCTCCTCATCATGGGCCTGAGCTGCATAAATACCCCGCCACTCTCAAGTTGTTTTTCTCTCCTTAGAAAAGCACCTTCCACTCCACTTCTGTTGTATGGAAGGGTAGATGGGTTCTGAATCGATGGATACTTCATATCCCAGTGTGGAGACCTACTGTAGGAATCTTCAACATAGGTGAGTTCCTTCTCTTCCGCTAGAGTCATTTCTTTTCCTCCAGGCTGACAGTTACCACGACGACACTCACCACACTTTGGTTCGCAGGCTACTGCAATACTGTCCCACTTCGACCGCTCAAGAAAATCCCGGTTACTTGCGAGTGAGCTCTTTGTATCAGCCTCATGTCTTTTCCCTCTTTGCATTATCTTAAAGCTATTTACGCTTCAGCCTTTTTAAAGATTTCCTCATATTTGACTGCAGCTGCCCTAATGGACCGAACTAAACGTGTCTTTCATATTGGTTTCTGATGCTCGTACATTCTTTGTAACCCTTTAAGTACATGCAATTTCAACTTTTCTTGCTTCACAATCATTGCTAAACTCCATACACGACCCTCTAACTCTGCTCGTTCAGTTGTTGGGGTCCATCTTTCCCAGTTCACCAAAGCCTTGGTTGCTTCCTTCACCAGTCTCATCAAGAGTTCCAGTTGCATATTATAGCCATTGGTATCAACAGACATGGTGACAGCGCGTTCACAAGCTGTCTCTGCCGCAGAGATAGTAGCTGATGTCTCGGCGTGTCCACATCTTTTCCAGAGGTTAGTTTGCACTAGATCATCAATTTCCTCAAGCCTTGTGTTTCATTCTTCCTCAGTTTCTTTAAAATCACCTTCTTGCTGTGCTAAAAGTGGTGCCTCTTGTCACGGCATGCGCCTGTGATGGGCGTGCGCCCAAATCTATTAATCGCTCCTCGCTCACACCGTAGGCTCCCTAGAGAGGCAGGGATGCAAAGGGACGGAGCCACCTATTCGGGCCGACTGGCGATAATTAACATTAATAGGATCTCGGGCTTGCCCCACATTATAAAAGCAAGGCGCAGAGTTTTGTCCGGGGTCTGGGAAGTACGTGACACGGTGGAGTAGAAGAGCGTGGCAAGTGAGCGGGGTGATATGACGCGCCCGAGGGATTTTAAAAAGGACACAGGAATTCCGCCCTTTGATCTCCACGCTGAGGACAGCGCGGGAAAGAACTGCGAGAGCTCCCGCAGCACCTTCACTCCCGCACCGAGCCCGCCTTCGCAGCCACGCCGCCGAAGAGGAAAAGGCCACGAGGAGGTCTGTGTTAGGGCCCCCGATCCCAGTCAGGAAAGCTGCCCAGCCTACGGACTTCGGCGAGGACTCCCGCCTTAGGCCGCGCCCACAGAGCTGGGAGGGGCCAGGCTGGCCATCAACAGCGGGAGAAGCGCCGTTATGGGAACGTACAGGAGCGCTGCCTCCGCGTGCTCCGTTCTGCCACTCCGCCCACTGCCACCTATCGCCAGCCGTGTGCCCGCATGCCAGCTAGGCACTGCCCTCGGACCTGTACGTGCACAATCTTTCCATCCCTTTCTTTCCATCCTCCCTCCTTTAATCCTTTCCTTCCCCATTCTTCCTAAATAAATTATCCTTTTTCCCGCAAGACCTCGCCTCGTGTCCGTGCTTCATGGTGCCGCCCGTGCACATAGGATCGAACCCGTTACACTCTACACTCTGAGAGCTTTAATCTCTGCCGGTAACTCAGCCTTGTAATCATTGATTTCAAAAACTTTCCTTGCTCCAGAGAAGAGCTTTTTGAATTCCTTTTTAAGTTCTGATTCCAACATATTTTGCGCTTCTCTGTAGAGAAAGTTAGCTTGTTCGGTGAAGCTACTTTTTGCAGAAATTCTCTCCCTTTTCAGTTGCCTTTTTTTTTTTTTTCAAAGGTTTCTTCAGCCATTCTGCTTTGATGGTATCCTCTTAACTTGACTTACTCACAGGTGCTGCGAATTGCACAGCACCTACTGTATATTGTTATCTCATAGTTACCTAGGGGTAGAGACCGTGAGGTGGCGATTCTCTGTCAAAGACAGTGCTTGTACGTTGAGCCTGTACTTTTGGCTCACTAGTGACTGTGAGGTGATTCATACTGTGATGTCATACTCTGATTTTGTCACAGTTGTTCCTCGTTAAATAACTTCAGCTTTACCATTCCACTTATTTAAGTTGCACACTGTGTATTTTCTCTAATACCTTCGCCATATCATGACCTGTTTATAATCACTTATTCTCACCTGGAGAGAAAGCTACAGCATAAAACATACCATTATTCAAACATATACAGTGTCACAGGGAAACCAGTAACTTAAATACGTAAAAATATGCTAAGCCTTCTATCTACACCTTAAAATGGTACAGAGTAACAAGGCCATTGCAGCTTTATATTAAATGAATTCCCTGTAAAAAAAAAAAAAAAAAAAAAACACATGCTAAGTGTTACACTGTATTCAATATTTTAATAAGTACACTTTTAATCTGATACCAGGTCTAAATGAACTCAACAGTGCCATTTCGACAGGGTCGACTGGGTCATGCTGTTAGTCTTACCTATGGGGCTGAAGTGGTGGATTTTCTGACTGGTGGATGCCGTTTCCACGATATGGATGTTGTGTAGAACGTGGTCACTGTGGTTGCTAAGTGTCAACTGGAGAGAAACCATGTGGTCACCATAGATACATGGTTGCCGCGGGAAGTGATACTGAGCAGCCAGGCCTTTTCCAGTCATGTTATGGAGCAGCTCAAAAGAACGAACTGGAACAAACACGGGACTGGTCACCTGCATACATACATACATACATACATACATACATACATGTTACTCGTATATGCAATGAAAATGCATTAAATGAATACTTTACGATTAAACTACTGAACATAGCTTAGACTAGCCTACCTTAAACCTGCTGAATTCACAAAAAAAAAAAAATTAGGGTTTAGGTACAATATTACAGGTACAGGGTTGGCAGTGTCATGACAGAGATTATTGCTTGCTGCAATAACTAAAACAACAGGCCTGGTGAGGATTTACTGGTGATGTTGATAGGCTTGTCCATAAAATTTCATGTGGTTTATGTGGTATGACTAGCAATCTGCATCAGTTGGCTTGATATTTATACCAATATGTGTATATCTATGTATACATGTGTTAGATGTCTAGACAGACTTTTTGCCTATATGTTTCCTGAATAATTTAAAGGTCACTTATTATGCTAAATTTATTTTTATAAAATAAATGTGGGTAATAATTATTTCAGGGTTCACAGCCACCCCGTCATTGGGTATTAAAGTCAAACACATGGGGACACTTCTTTTTTTTTTTTTTTTTTTTCAGTCCAAAGGAAGAAATAAAAAAGAAGCATAAAACTTCATGCAATATATAATTGCAAATTTAAATTTCTGAAAAGCACATAAAAGCTCACTTTATGAAGTTCACCTTATAACATCAACAAAATTTCAATATGATAATTAATGAACTATAACACTTATCTTTTGACATATTCCACAGAACAAACTCTAAATATGCTGTAATACAATAAGCAGATGTGGTGTAGACATTTGGTAATGTCAGGGCAGCCCGTGTTGATAAAGCCAACCGTCATATTAACATCACTTTACCTTGCTCTTTATTTTAGCATGATGACCACACGGTCACTCTACTCAAGGACCAAACAACACTTCACTCATCACTGCCACACACACACACACACAAAGATGACCACCTCTGCTCTGTAAGAGTAAATAACAAAAGGATAGGAGTGTAACCTTGACCATACATTCTCTCTCTCTCTCACACACACACACACACACACACACACACACTCCTGAGTACACGCACACAAGCACGTTCAGGGTGTGTGTGTGGGAGAGTTTGATTGAGCACCTTATTATGAATAAACTACAAGGAAGTGGCATGATGGATGGCCACTCCCTTAGTCACCTTCACATTCTGACAAAAAATTGCTGACAAACACAACACACACATCCCACAGCGGGAAAAAAAAAGAAAGTATTTCTATATACTGTACATTTATATAAATGCTAATATAATGTAGTTATATATAAGGGACTTCAATTCAAACAACAAATTAAGATTTTAGCATTGGCTTTAGAGGTTGAGCAACTGAATGTGTTCAGTGGTAAATCAGGATTATTAAAGTAATACTGTAAATCCTTTTGAGGGGTCATGGACAGTAGCCTGTGTTATGTCCACTATGGAACACTTGACTGTTAATCATTATCCAAGTTGACATGCCCACAAAGATCAGTAACCTTACTGGAGTAGGGTCAATGTAAAGATTTTGGGTAACACCAAGAAAATGGAAGATATTTTTACAGGCTTTATGGTGAGACAGCTCTCGATGCATGCCATTAGGTGGCAATCATAACCTTTATATGGACCACAACACAATTTTTAACTGCTTTGGACTACACTCTGAATTTTTCTTGGTATTTAAGATCCAAGTGGAATTTTTTTACGATCTTTGATCACTGTGTGAACCAAATGAGATAACCCAGGTACATGCTATCATTCAGTAGCATGGACAAGATATAAACCATGCACGTGAGGGCGCACGCACGCATGCACGCACGCACAAATTCAGTGTAGCCTGCACTGCACAGACAGTGTTCAAATTCTACAAGTGTGTGCGCCCTCGCGTGCATGGTTTATATCTTGTCCATGCTACTGAATGATAATGAGTCTCAGACTGGGCACACTACAAATGCATCAGGGTCAGTGCTGGCTGATGGGTATCGAATGAACGAATTATGACACACCCCCTCTGTGTGATGGGGTCAAATGCTCAGCAGGTTTTGGCAAGTTGGCTTGTGCTCGCCTCCGACAGTTCAATTTCCCCAGGCTGATACCTGTCCCCTCATGTTAATCATGAATGAAAAGCTATCAGAAATGCTGTTTTTGAATGAATCCCAATGTCAAAATGTTATTAGAGGAAAGAAGCAGACATCACAGCTGACCCCTTTCCCCCCTGCTCATCACCACGCTCCAAAAAGAAAAGCTATAATTACTGCTGAAAACAAAATGTGTGTGCATACACACAGATTATATTGCTTAACTAAAATTTCACTCTAGGATAACCATAAGACCCAATAAGACTGGCAAACTTGTATTTTTGGATGTTGATCAGCTACTAAAGGCATGTTTTCAGTATTTATTATAATGATATGGGGAAGGTTTCTGCACAAAGATTTCTCGAACCTTTTGGAAGAAGCCTGCAGTGTCAGTGCTTTCTTTGTAAGTGTCAGAGTTAAAGCTATTCTTTGAAGTCTTTACAACACAACACACAGGGCTTTGCAGTTCGTGATTTTCAGTAACAAGGATTGGTGTGTGTGTGTGTGTGTGTGTGTGTGTGTGTGTGTGTGTGTGTGTAGTAACAGAACTTACAGTACACTTTCTCCCCCTGGATATTGCACAACATTGAGAGTAGCTATAACTGAGAATTATAGTTTTCTTTAATAAATAAAAGAATGTTAAAAAATTTTGTAATATGAGGGGGAGGAAACCTTATGGGCATCCTGTTCTGGTTAAATAAATTAGCTTTGAGGTACAGTAGTAAGGGCTCTTCCATTTCATCTCAGGTGACCCATCACTTACTTTCCTATAATAGAATGGGCCCAGTGTTTTGTTCCTTACATAACACAGCTAAATTACCAAAATATTTTTGGCTATGAATATGATTTAGAGTAGAATTTAAAGCACAAGACTTAGACTTGCATAGGTCTTCATTTAAGCATGAATCAATGCGTTTGTGCGTGTGCGAATGTCTAACAAAGATCAAGTTTAACCACTGTGACCGAGATTCTAAAGGCCTATAATATATTTATGCATAGCATTGACTTGAAATCAGCCGGTTCATTCTCTTCTCAATCTCACTCTTTATTCCAATTCTGATTAGACTGCAGCCCAGCTTCGTGGGTAGTATTCTAATGACTTGTGCATAACAGCCTATAGCAGCATAGCAGTCCTGATGAGTCTGTCAATCATGCAGCTGTGGACTACCCTACACTCCCCCCATCTCCCCTGTTGACAATCCCATGGTAACCCAGGCAACCCTGCTAACCTGGGGATGATGGAGAGATGAACTCAGACAAGGCGGGAAATTGTCTGCAGGGATTCTGGGATAGATAGCTGGGAAATATAGGCCAAATATAGCTAGGCTTAGGCATATAATGACTAGGTTGGTCAAAGGCAAAACATAATTTCAAATCTGGGCAAAAAAAAAATGTCACTAGGCAACCAATGCTTAAATCAATGCTGTACAGCTACAGAAACGACCAATATAATGTCAAATGTGTGAGATTTATTATGAGTGTGAATATTATGAATGTGAATGACATGTAGAGTCATAACAGTAAAAAAAAAAAAAAAAAAAAAAAAGAACTGTTAAACCAAACATACAAATTAATTCACCATACGAATTAAGGACACCATACGAATGTGACAGGAGTTAGCAGACGATGGATTTAATGCCTTCATTCAGATGTTGGCCATCTACCAGCTGTCTGTTCTTAATGACATTCTTAATTAACATCTGATTTTTATATGCACGTTCGAAAGGTTTGTTTACACTTGTCAGGTATGCAAGACATTCATGTTTCTATCCTCACCTCTTCACTCAACACTTTTGCAAGCCAAAAAAAAAAGCTTTTTGCTTAATGCTCTGCAGCGTGAAACTGAATCAAACCAAACAGAAAAAAAAAAAATCAATTTCAATCTAATTCAAATTGAGCAAACAGACTGATAACAGACAACATACACAGTGTATGTAGAACAAAATTGGAGCTGCAGAGATTCACTTTCTGCACCTCTATTTGTATTAATCCATAAAAGAAAAGGCAAAAAAATACAGGACAGAGAATTGATGAAAGAATTCCCCTTCATTCATCTTTCGGAGACATATTCCTCCCAAAACACTCACTCACACTTTAATTCAGATACTTCTCATTGGAAAGGGCAGTCAGTTTCACACTTGAAAACACACACAAATATTTGAGCACCAGAAAAAACATCTCATCCTGCATAGAAGAGAGAACAGCAGGAAATACAGAAGGACATGCATAAAGGAAAATAATCATGAACACACCTGGATGGCTGGGGTAGAGGAGGCTGAAAGTGACAGGCCTTGTAGGTCAGATAAAAGACTTGGGGAGAGGAAGGAGCTCTTAGATGTGGTAACAACAGTGGGTGAAACTACAAAAAATATATATACATATGTTCATAAATAGACAAAAGTGCAAATTAATCAAAAGGTACACAAAGACCAAAAAAAAAAAAAAAAAAGTTGCCCCAAACATATATTCCCCCTCTAGTCCGTTAGGACTGCCTTTTGTTTTGATTATGGCGTGCATTAGCAGTGCCATTGTTTCAATAACCTTATGCAACATCATAACATTTATTTCAATCCAGAGGTGCACTAATTTGTGGCCGAGATCCATCCTGTATTGATTACAGGAGGGTCGAACTACTCTGTAAAGTCTTCTCAAGCACATCCCAAAGACTTTCAGTGGGGTTAAGGTCAGGTTTCTGTGGTGCCAATTCATGTGAAAAAAAATTTCTCTTACTCCCAGAATCACTCTTGCACTTTGAGTCCAGAATATGCCTGTGCCATCAGGGAAGAAAAACTCCACAGATGTGATAACCTGGTCATTCAGTACATTCAGGTCAGCTGACTTCATTTTACTGCCACATAACAGTGCTGAGCCTAGACCTGACCAAATGAAGTGACCTCAGCTCATACCACTGCTTCCAAAGGCTTGTACAGTGGCAATTATACATGATGGGTGTCAGTTCGTGCACTTCCCTTCTTACCCTGTCAATCTGGACTCAGTGGACCACATGACTTTTTCCATTGCTCCAAAGTCCAATCTTTATGCTCTCTAGCATATTCAAGCCTTTTTTTTTTTTTTTTTACTGAATTTTCTCACTAAGAAATAGTTTTATTATGGCCACACAGCTGTTTAGTCCCAATCAAGTGAGTTTTTATCCAGCTTTGTGTGTGAAAATACTCTTACCTTCTATATTAAACAAAACTATGATTTTTACTGTCCATAAAATAATGACATTTTTCGTCTGTCCACAATACTATGAAGTTGAGGGTTCAGCACTATCCTTAGCTTTTAATAACGAATTGGTCCCAATTCCTGTAATTTCAGAAATCTCCTTGGTTGTTGTCTACATTTAATTCTTGCCAATAATTTGACTGTTCTGCAACACAGAAGCATCTTTTGCACAATCACGGGATACATCTTCCGATATGGTTCGATATGGTCGAGTAGGAATGAGAGGATTATCTCTGCATCAGTTTGTGTTAAAAGAATGGTTGCAGCTGAAACATATTAATCACTGCAGTAATTGTCCTAAAGGTTCTTAAGTTTTTTTTTTTTTTTATCCAAATGGCAGTTATTTGGCAGGGTCGTGTTGTTGTTGGTCTTTCGGCTGCTCCCGACAAGGGGTCGCCACAGCGGAATATCCAGTCCGCATTACAACTTGGGACAGGTTTTATACCGGATGCCCTTCCTGACGCAACCCTCCCATTTTATCCGGGCTTGGGACCGGCACTGTTGTGTAGAATGGAGAATTAGAAAACCATTCTTCCAAAGACGTGTGTATGTCAACATGGGAAAAGACAATTACAATCATCCTACAATAGACTTTTTTTTTTTTAAATCCATGTTTTCAAAAAGTTAAATAAGTTTGTCCTTTATAAAGTTCAATCAGACAACACGCAAAAGTGCCAACACATTAAATGCAATCATGACTGTCATTATATACACACTTTGATACATGTTTACTCTTGGAAACTTACAGTCATCTAGATCCAAGAGAGAAATCTCTTTTGCTTTCTTAGGTTTCTCCACCTAAAAAAAAAAAAAAAAAAAAAAAAAAAAAACAGGACACAAAGACAAAAAGGAAGAGGGAAATCATGTAAAACATCGAAGTAAACAAAATATTTAAGATAAAATCATGCAAGATTATGCAACCCAATTTTGCCATTAGATACTGCACAACTCTGTGGCCTCAAACTTTTGGAAGTCCTTATTTTGTAAACAATTCCATCGTTTTATACAGTAAATGCAGGTCTGTTAAAATGTATTCTTTAAACAAAAGAATATCATTTTACAAAAAAAAAAATATTCATGCTTAATTAAATAATAGGTTTAAACCAGGAAAACATCATGATATAGTCCTTAAAAGAAGAAACATAACATGAAAACTGTATTGCTACTAATCAACATTCTCATCTCTCTCACCTTCTTAACTGGTTTGGGTGTGGTTTTTGGTGTTTGTTTATTTGGGGAGTCTGAATCAGAGTCAGACTCAGAGCTAGAACTGTCCTCTGAGGTCCTCGACTCGCTTCCCGAATCAGTCTTCCCCAAATGCCTGTTGTTTTGGTCAACATCTGAGTCACTGAAACACACACAAACACACACAGAGATTTGCTTTAAATGTGTTTAAATATGTGGCATAATCATAAGGTTAACATTAGGGCTGCAACAACTAATCGATAAAATCGCTAATTATCGATAATGAAATTCGTTGTCAACGAATGCCGTTATCGATTAG
>JAQMYL010000011.1:17397594-17411177 GCA_030014365.1 Clarias pachynema | reverse complement strand
AGAAGTGGGCGGAACCTGCAAGAACAAGGAAGAGACAACCCCAATCCCACCACCAGCAGAGACAAAGCAAGCATAACCAGACGCACAAAAAACAAATAAATCCAATACACAGGCGCACACACACAACCTTCACTGCTGCTACTGCTGTCCTCACTGCTGCTATCAGATCCTTCCTCCTCGTCCTCTTCTTCCTCTCCAGAGTCTGAGTAGAACTTATCATCTGATGAGGCAGGTTTGGCTTTGCTGAGAGATGGAGCCCATTCATTCTTCTAACACAGACAAAAATTATTTTTGTTTGCTGTTGTAGAACACAATATTGCAACTAAATACTTATACAGTACATGTACCACTATAAAAAAAATAAAATAATAATAAATGAATACATTTATTAATAAATAAACAAACAAAGAGAAGAAATTTATGAGACAATTTCATAAGATAGTGAAATAACATCTACTGTCAAACAAGTCGCATTTAGTAATGGTTATTACCGCTTCCACGACCTCCACATTTCTCACAGACTGGTCAGGAGCCACATCCGGCCAATCAGAGAGCTCCAGATACCCTGTGGCTTTGGAGTTTAGAGTGTGGGATAACGTGCCAAGCTGAAAACGATCCCGATCTAAGTAAAAGAGACATTAAAACAAGTTATAATATATGCACTTTGCATACCACTAAGACGAAGACATTTCACACTACCAGACTTTTTTTGCCCTTTTACACCGCAAAGTAATTTTAAATCATTATCGTTAATGGAGGAGTGCATCAACATAAAGTAGCCTGAAAAGCCAAAAGTGGGAATCAGTGGATCATTACACGTGGCGGACAATGAACAGCCAAAACAAGCAACCAAGTTTAAATGGGGGAAAGAAAAAAAAAGACTTTGTGATTGGAGTTAATTAAATAAAACAAAAAATCTTTTTATATCTTTAATTCTGTATTTTATTCTATTATTAAAATAACATACAGTAACAGTGATAACCATATACTGTACATCCTTTACAAATGCTGGACCCCGCCATAATGCACTCCAGTCTGTCTTGCATTTAACAATAACTTATAGAATATTAAAAGAATAACTAAAGACTTGCAGTGGGGATTTTATAAAGACTTGCACACTCTCCCTGTGACTGACTACATGTGAAGAATCCATATTAGTGCAGGAATTTATGTGTTTAATCACAGCTAGGCGAGAGGCTGTTGACCTCGCTGACCTGCAGAGATGGGCCGTCAGAGGCGAGAAAATGAGATGCTCTGACACGCTGGTCACAGAAAGAGAATATGGGGGAAAAAGAAAGCAGACAGAACATGGAAAGATGGAATTGTTACTTCACTATAAAAAGTCTATATGATGGTTAATATTACATTACATCTTTTCCATGACAAGGAGAAGGTTAAAAAAAGTACTATTAAGAGCCAAAGCAATATTACTGTTCTGGCATAAACGTTTTCAATACATTTGAAGTGTGAGTGGTGGCCCAACTCACTGCAGTCCACACTTACTGTACTGCACAAAGGGTCCAAAATTGTAAACAGACGTTCTTGATATTTTATTGAAAACAAGGAAAGGACATGTTCAATATATTGAGCATTTAATACTTAAGATTCTGAATGATTTTAGAAACCAATTTAAATATGAGCAAATTTATAACACCAACCATGTCAGATTTTCTGTGTGTTCAGAGGGGATGTTTGCTATCCAAAATACAGGACTTCAGTTTAAAAAGTTTAAACACCAAGTAAAAGATATCGTCAAAATACCTGTAGCTAATTAAAAGTAAACTCTGAATTTGGTGGATATGTAATTAACATAACTAAAGCCATAGCTGATAAAACATCCAAGAAGAAAAAGCCATTGTGTTACAACAGATAAGAAAAGTCCGCAGACAATTTATTACCACACTGGAACTCTTAATTAAATTCTTAATGTTATGTTCATAAAAACATAAATGGATCACACAAAAAGCTCTGCTTTGACTAAATTATTATTCACTAAAAGATAAAGAAAAGAAACAGTGTATTGGCCAGGAGGCACTAGAGGAGGATATAATAAGAAATTAGGGAGAGAAAGAGAGAGAAAGTAATCGCACAGAAAGCGGTGGAAACAGGAAAATGAAATGAAGCATGCTTAATGACAAAATGAAAGGAACCACCAAGACATAGGAAGCCAAGACACAAGCAGGGGACGACTCTCCAGCCCTCTGTGGTTGTCAGCAAGAACCTCTCTGGTCTAGACCTCTGTGTTACCTTCCATTCAACCAGACAAGAGAACAACAACACTGCCACCTGATGGTGAATGTTGCAAAATACCACAGAGATTGACCTGGGCAGCAGATGAGAAAGCTTAATTGACAGATCAAGAAAATAAATGAGACTGTTAAGACTTATAAAGTAGGCAATGCTTTATACTGTAAATGTGCCATAGCTTTCAGACTAGAGCAAAGACAAATCGCAGAAAGACCACTTACATTCCAGAAATTATCACCTGTGTATTTGTGTCAAACATTTAAAAAAAAAAGAAAAAGAAAAAAAAGCCTTTATTATGGTGCTTTCATACTTCTGGGGAGAATCCCTTCAGCATTCAATACTGACTGAAAAAAGAAAGTCAGTAGAAAAAATAACGCCTCATATCATGCAATCATGCCCACATTGCACACACACGACATCTTGAATATTGTTATCAATTAAAACCATGGACAAAATGTGTCCTTTATGGTTTATAGGTAATAAATGGAAAGTGAAATTATATTTTTCTGATAAAGTGATTTTAAATACGTAAAATTTATGACAATATGATTATTTCAGTTAGTCTAATTACATTTGGGCCCTTAAAAAGAGTGTAGGGTGACGCATTAGAAAAAAAAAAAAAAAATGCTATTCCACCACTGTCAAGCCATTTTGGATGTAAATATTTAAAGCTCCAAAGTACGAACTTTGCACTCATTCATTATTTATTTCAATTTTACGATACTGTGGTCGGTTGCTAAAATGACTATAACTTGTTAATGTTCAAGTACTCATGAACCTGACTATACATGGATACCAAAACCTTCCTTTTTCCTACATGAAAACAATCATAAATAGACACAAGTGAATCCTAACATTTTAATATATGGATTTGAGGCATATTTTTACATATACTGTACCCTCAAAACCAAATCTTGTTTATGCAGTGGTTTTTGTTAGTTAGTTCTCAAGTATAAATACTAAAAAGCTGTAAATCCTATAAATAAGTTATTACAGGATATTCTTAAAACAAAAAAGAAGATATCTTGATAAAGATAATGGGAAAAAGGAGGAGGAGTGTACCTTTAAAGGCAGACTGCAGCACCGGGGCTGGTTTGGGTGCCAGTAGAATCCGCCGAGCGTATTTGCTCAAAGCACCACTTTTCTCATTGGGAACAATCAGCTGCCGGATAAACCTTGTACGATCTCTGATGTCATAGTTCTGATCATACTTTCCCAGATTCAGGATGTACTGTACCAACAGCTTGGTCTGGAGTTAGAGAGAATAAGACGTTTTAACAAACTACTTCACCTTGTCAGTAACACAGCTGTGGTAAGAAGTTTAAATACACTCATTCTGAAATATAAATATCACTTATAGCAATATTGGGCTTGCAATTAATTTTTTTAACTGGTCTTCATCCGGGGCGGAATGCTTGTAAAAGATCCATCTTTCATAAAAAGAAAACCTGAAGATTTTGGTACATAAGTTAACTTATTTTGGGCTTTCCGAAATCAATGCAAGATGATAAATACATACAAGGTCAAAATATACATACAGCACACCTAATATTTAGTTGAATGTCTATTAGCAAGGCTGATTTTAGCAGATACTTTTGGTAGCCAGTAACATGCTTCTGGTAGAATTCAGGTTGGATATTTGACCACTCTACTTGGCAGAATTAGCAGTGGTAAATTAAATTAGTTGGTTTCCTGGGACAAAACTGAATTTTAAGCACTGTATATAATTTTTTTTTTCTTGATTGGGTCGAAGCTACAAAATCTGAAAATTCACTCAATAAATTACATAAATTCAGTTTTATGTTTTATATCTGACTACAATCTTGCCAGAACAAACAGGTCACCAAGACATTAACTGTATGAGGCATGTTAAAGTCAAACCAGCTCTGATGATAAAGTTGCTCATGAATGAAGTTGAAAAACCCATTGACGTTTACATACTGCAAGACCTCAAGCACAACACAGTGATAAGACTTGACTGTGGCAAAACATTTGAATGGTGCAAATATTTTAAAGGAAGGCCATATCTCTGAATAATGATCGCAGCAAAGGTGGCTTGGAGTCCACTGCAGACCGTTCCCATGAACATTCAGCGAGTGGAAGACTTGATCCTCGAAAATTTACAAATAACTTGTCACCCACTTGCAGATTATACACGTCTGTCTGTGGGAAGTAAACACCCGATCATTCATGAACACCTCTTGCACATTACAGGAACTCGGCTAGAAGTTACTGCCACATCCTCCATACAGTCTTGACCTCACTCCAAGCCATTTCCACATGTTTGGGCTATTAAAAGAATTTCAGGGAGGCCAGCGTTTCAGACGTGAAGCAGGCAGTCCGATCATGGCGCCAGCATGCTAGGAAAACTTTCTATCTTGGTGAATCCAAGTAAGATTAAATAGTGGGATAAGTGCATTAGTGTAGAAGGGGATTATATAGAGAAATTAAGGTAGTTTTTACTCTCTTAACTGTGTATCTGTTGAACTCAAAAGTCCTGGTTTGACTAAAACAGCCCTTTTGTGTGTATACATTTTTTTTTCTATCTTTAATCTTGTGTTGTTTCCATTACTGTTACTGCTGAGATTTTATGTTTTTTCTTATTTTAAAAAATGCATCATTTAAATAAAGTACTTCCTTTTAGAGT
This sequence comes from Clarias pachynema, assembly GCA_030014365.1. NCBI lineage: Eukaryota > Metazoa > Chordata > Actinopteri > Siluriformes > Clariidae > Clarias > Clarias pachynema. Next base: position 17,406,283 of record JAQMYL010000011.1, on the reverse strand, counting down.
TTCATAAATGCAAACTGTGTATAAAACAAACACATACACACGTAATATTGTGTATTGTGCATTGTGTGCTACCTGTTTGGAGTTAGTAAGGTACAGTTTGGCTGCAAGGTTCACTGCTTGCATCTTAACAATGTCCTCTTCACTGGTGAAGGTCTTTGCCACTTTCCTCAGAAGATCAGGAGAGATTTTAGGCACTTGCTCACAGTATTCACCAGTGAGCCACAGAATACTTGCCCTTGCCATTGGCACCTACAAATAAACAAAATTATATAAATAAACACAAAATCACACATATTTCATTATTTAACGAAATTATTAGATTATGTTGATATCTAGAGTATTTATACAGAGCATCCAAGTAAACCACATCAAGTGGTCCAAATTTACTCTTGCACCACAGTTTATGTACATTTTCATTAAAATCCAAGAACTGTGGGAAATGTCTAATGTACTATACCATACAGTACGTTTAAAGGAGGTAGGTAGTTACAACAATAATGTTGTACTAAACCAATATAGATGACATCAGTAAAAATATAGAATAGTCTATTAAATTGATATAATTATGCAGAAACGGAGCTAAATAATGTGCTGAATTCAATCAAACTGCACCAAGCTTCATTTCAAACTAAACTTCACTAAATACCCAATATGTGAAAACACCACTAATACCACACTGGGGTAATTGCTAAATCTTTTGTGCAAAATTAAAATTTCGAATTGAAGTTTTATTTGTAACATACACAGCATGACACGAAGTGAAATGCTTATACAACTGTCCTGACCTAAAATAAAAATAAAGAGTACTCAAATAAAGAAATTAGATATGAAATAATGTAATGTCCTGTTAACAGAAATGATATACAGACAACTTTGATAATGTAGCATGTCTTTATAGATATTATTGTCCCCAAAACAATTTTTGTTTTTTTTAACCTCCTCATTAAAGAACCTCATACTTTCTAACTAGGGATGCACCGATACCGATATCTGGTATCGGCCTCGATACCACATTTTCTAAAGTACTCGTACTCGTTAAAAGTCCTCCGATACCGGAGGATTTGAGCGGCGTGTAAGGGGTTAATCACAGGCGCCGAGTGCATCCCTATTTCTAACCCTTTGTTTCTGATTGATTTGAAGAAGTTCCAGATTTGTGCACAATTTTACAGTCATCATGAACATGACAAAATGTGTTTGTTTTTTTTACAAAATTTGAGGTATTAAAGGAGGCTGTTATGTAGATAATAAGATAATGTCAAAAGGCAAGACATACAGACTCTTACAGCATTGCCCCTTTTATAGATGAGATCATTTAAGGCTTATTAAATTAAAATTTTCTAAATTGTGTACATTATTTTTTCATGGTCTTATTAATTATTACATTAGTTACTTATTAGTTCATTCTATCATTTACTAGTCAAGCAAAGAAATATGAAACATATTATGAAAAGTAAACTGTTAATAAAGAGTGTTTGTGGAATCATTATGTACAAGCACAGCTGTGATATCCTCTCCCTTGTGATATTGCTTAATTATTTACCATTGGAGTATAGTGTGTGTGTGTGTGAGAGTGAGTGAGTGAGTGAGTGAGAGAGAGTGAGTGTGAGATTTGCAACTAATGAAAACCCAAATTTCCGTATCTCAGAAAATTTTAATATTGTAATTAAATTTTTTTTTTAAAAAGTTAAATAAATGGAGACACATGGTGTCATACTCCAATCAGCAAATTAACTCAAAACACCTGCAAAGGTTTTCTGAGCCAGTCTGGTTCAGTAAGCTACATAATTATGAGGAAAACTGCTGACTTGGCAATTGTCTAGAAGATGATCTTTGACACCTTCACACAGAGGGCAAGGTAGAAAAAGTCATTTGCTAAAGAAGCTGGCTGTTGACAGAGTGCAGGATCCAAGCACATTAATGGAAAGTTGAATGGACAGAAAAAAAAATTGGTAGAAAAAGGTGGACAAGCAACAAGGATCACCGCAGCCTTGAGAGGATTGTAAAACGAAGCCCATTTAAAAATTTGGGGGAGATTCACAAGGAGTCAGTGCTTCAAAAGTCACCACACACAGGCGCATCCAGGACACAAACACAACATGGGACACAAATTCTTTGTGTCAGGTCACTCTTGAACCAGAGACAACGTCAGAATCATTTCATTTGGAAATCAAGTTCCCTGTGTCTGGAGGAAGAGAGGAGAGGCACAGAATCAAAGTTGTTTTACACTGGTCCAGTGTAAACTTTGCAGTCAGTAGTGGTTTGGGGAGCCATGTCATCTGCTGGTGTTGGTCCATTTTCTTTTAGTAGGTCCAAGATTAGCGAGCTGTGTACCAGGAAGTTTAAGAGCATATCATGCTTCCCTCTGCTGACCAGCTTTATGAAGATGCTGATTTAATTTTCCAGCAGTACTTTAGTGTTAATTTTGTCAGCTGTTTTCAAATTTTTTTATTCTTAGTTCAGGGATAAATGTCCCCATTAGTTTTGATCATATTTAGTCTTATCTTATTTTTGTTTAGTCAAGTAGCCAACTAAAAGTCTGGGCATCTTTATCTAGTTTTAGAGGACCCCCCTAAAGTATAGTCAAAGAAACAACATGTCAATCTAGTCTAGCCACCCTTTTTTTTTTTTGCTAGACAACAACTATCCCCACACTGTTTCCCCTCCCATATTACTACACATTTTTTTTTTCTCCTTTTCAATATAAAGAAAATGGGCCCAAATATCAGCTCTTCTCTTCCGCATTAGTAATACTGCTGTCATGACAAAGAGTTAAAGATGACTGAGCTTGAAACCTCCCATCAATGCACGTGCAAACTACTCCTGATATTGCGCGCACCGTGACCCTGCTGCTCATGCAATAATGAACGAACATCGTATTGCAGTGGATTGTGACAAAAATCAAATGTTGAAGAAAATAAAGGCACGTTTTATTAGTTTTTTTTTTTTTTTAAACCACATTTTAGGCTCGTCTTGTTTCGTCAACTATATTGCATGCTGATTTCGTCAGTCACTGTCCATTGATATCCGTGAGGTCTCATCATTGTCTTGGTCATAAGAAAAGGGTTAAATATTTTTCGGGCAAAATTTTTTTTGATGAAATTAACAGTACTTGGCACCTGCCCACACTGCCAAAAGCACCAATATCTGTTTTAAGGACCATAATATCCCTGTGCTTGATTGGCCAGCAAACTTGCCCGACCTAAAGCCCATAGAGAATCTATGGGGTATTGTGAAGAGGAAGATGTGAGACATCAGACCCAAAAACACAGAAGAGCTGAAGATTTAGAGCAACCTGGGCCTCCATAACACCTCAGCAGTGCCACAGACTGATCGCCTCCATGTCAGGCTGCAAAGGGAGTCCGAACAAGTATTGAGTACTGTACATGTTCACACTTTTCAGTAGTCCAACATTTCTGTGTTAAATTTATTTATTTTTTTTTATATTTGGTCTTAAGTAATATTCTATTTATCTAGAGATACTGAATTTTGGGTTTTCATTAGCTGTAAGACAATCATTAAAATTAAAAGAAATAAACACTTAAAATATGTGAATCTGTGCGTTTCACTTGAATTAAATTGAATTACTGAAATAAATCATGTAATGCATGTAATGCCTGTGTGCATGTACAGTATGTGTACAGTATATACACATACAGTGTTGAAGCAGTCTCACCGTAATACTGTCAAACAGCTTAGCCATGTGCCTGATGATGTCACAGTGCTCCAAGTGCTGTGTCTGCAGCAGCTTCTTAATAACAACCACACTCTCTGCTACAACAGTCTCTGAAAGAAAAAAAAAAAAACAGTGCAAGAAATGAAAAAAAGAATCAAATTAATAATTATCATAAACAAAAGAACATTTGGAAGTGGCAAAGTTCAGTTATGAACTATTCTGAATTTATTTTTTAAAAATTTTATATTAATCATTGTGATCATCATTATCTTCTGCGGTTGGGGTAAAATAAGCAGATGGATAATTATGGCAGGAATGTTTATTAAACCTAACACAAGCTTTAACAAATATAGCCCTGCAACTCAAAGTGACAAAAAGAAAAAAGCAGAAATAAGAAATTCAGAAAACTAGTATCATTAATGTCGGGGAAAAATGCTATAATGCCATGCATAATAGAGCAACTAATTGTCAGGTTATTTATTTAGATTTTTTTTTTTTATTCTGTCTTTCATCCTAATCTGCCTGCAATCTATTTAGTGCATTTTATTCTTAAGGGGACATAACATTCTATTTTGGAGAAAATACGTGTAATATATGTATTTGGGACATGTATTTCCTTTGCAGTCCTTAGACCACTGGACAGTTATAACCCTGCTACAGAAATTAGAAAAAAACCTTTTCTGGTTATGGCACATTTAATGGAATATTTGTACATGCTCATGTAATATACTGTGCTTGTGCATCTGTTCACATGTGAATATTTTCCTCTACAAGAGAAATAGGTCTGTGTATACATTTTACCATTTTGGCTGGAAAGTAGTAGCACAAGGCCATTAAGACATGTGTCCGTGATCTCAGAGATGTTGGTCGCACATCTTCCAATCGCCTGAATAGTAGTGGCTGCAAACTCTTTGTCCTGACTCTTAACGTATGTCTAGCGCACACACACACACAAATCTTTGATTAATTTTCCAGCTTTTTACACAATTTAGAAATTGCAGAAAGAATCGGAGTAGAATGGATGTGTCCTACAAAATTAGAAATGCCTGAAACATTTGCAAAAATTGAACAGTATATATTATGTCAGAAGGACAGCTTAAAATAAACTTGGAATTAAAAATAAATAAATGAATGAATAAATAAATCTCTCTCCTCTCTCGCATGTGGTATAAAACTATATTTATTAAGCATGAACTGAAAATCACCAAATCTCTGTTGCGACTGCTAAGGAGCCACAGGTTTAAACACACATTAGTTCTGCTGTCTGCACTATTACACAATAGTGTAAAGGTTTAAATATTCAGTCAATAATTGGGTTCAATAGCTTATTGAATGCACCAAGATAGATATCTAATAGGATGTTAATAGCTTAATATTGTCAAATACTTCACATCATTTAAATTTCCAAAGGTGGAGGAAAATAAATTACCTGGAACTCGCGGAGTATGGTGGAGATGTTGGCCTCATTGGCCAGATTAGTTAGGATTTCCAGCTATAAAAACACAATTAACAATAATAAAGTTTGAAGACAGAAAACCTACTTAGGGTAAAAGGGACACTGGAAGTTAAAATACTTTGTATGTGCAGAAGTACCTTGAGTTTTTTGATATGTGTAGCATCTGTTGATCTTACATAGAAACTTTTCAAGTATGGCTCAAACATGCCCTAAAACACACAGATCCAAAATATTTGAAAAAGAAGGTCAAATTTTAATTCCCTTAATGTATGTGCACACATAAAAACTCATACATTTATGGTACACTATCATTAAAACAAGGTGGCCTAACAGACAATAATAAACATGTAAATGTATTGAATAGTACATTGTTTATGTTTAACAAAATGTAAATAAAATCTGCAATGTTCTACCTTTTTCTGAATTGACATGGTGGCGATATTTTGCAGCACTATATATTGAACCTCTCTGAAAGAAAGAGCGAAAGAGAGCGAGAAGACACATGGAGAAGTGTTACTCTGAGTGTGCAGGCATGTGTGTGTGCACGTGCGTGTGTGTGTGCACGTTCGTGCGCGCGTTTATACCTGTGGCTCCTCAGCAGTCGCACCAGAGATTTGGTGATGATGTTGAGCTCATGCCTAGGGGCTAGATGCCAATACAGCTGTGCCACAGCCATTACCACCTGAGATGGGGAGAGAGATTTTTTTTTTAGGCATCCCAAGTTTATTTTAAGCTGCATTCTGACATAATATATACTGTACAATGTTTACAAATGTTTCAGCCAATACTAATTTTGAAGGACACACTTAGACAGACCTCATCCATCCAACCCTGGTTCTTTCTGTAATTTCAAAATTGTGTAAAACGCTGGAAAACTAATTAAAAAATAATAATAAATTATAACTTACATTCAGAACCTCTAATTGATGTAATTTTGCCCATCTCTATTAGTATTATTCATAATTCTTTTTGTTAAATCTGTTGACATTTTTTTTTATTCTGTTAAAACTTTTATTCAAGCAACATGGTGGACAACTCTTTCATAAAAAAAAAAATTACAGATTGAATAGCTGAGAATATTTACCATGACTACATATAAACCATCAAAATAAAAATGTTCAGTTAACTTAATGATTTGAGGTTATATAATTCAACCACTTTCAAAACTCTCTATCTGGCCAAAAATCTACAGTATATAACTACATAGGATTGGGGGGAAAGTACTATGTATAATTATATCTATTTTTTAAATTATGTATATTATGTACAACTACCATTATCACACAGCAATCATTCCACATTTACTCCTTGAACTATAAGGTCTTGAATCTCGACAATCGATAATTTTCAACAATAAACTTGTGGACATTATCTATTACTCTCTCACTATGGCCTCCTTAGCTTGCTAGCCTTATTATTCATCACTAAAGCATTGGCCACAAGACCTACAGTACACCTACAGTACATCCCTGCTCAGTACTGCAATTCCCACTCAGCCATTTCTTTCTTTCGCAATTCGTTCCTCAGCTTGCACACCTGTTACTGTCTGAAGAATAACTGGCCTGTAACTTCTGATAGTAATTTTAGATTTTTATTTCATGTGGTCATAAATACTGTAGCTTCAGTTAAAAGAAAAATTATTAGAGATTAAACAGCACTTTAGAAAATTAGAACGTAAATGGGGTCAAACTAAATTGTTAGTATTTCAAAAAGCATGTAAGGAAAATATCTTGAACTATAAAAAAAAAAAGCTCTTAGTGTTGCTAGATCAACATATCTCTCCACCATAGAAAATAAAAATAATCCTAGATTTTTTTCTAGGAATAAGACTAGGGCTGCAACAACGAATCGATTAAATCGATAAAAATCGATTAATAAAAGAGTTGGCAACAAATTTCATAATCGATTCGTTGCGTCTCGCGACATGGAGACATTTTATTATTTAAAAAAAAAAAAAAAAAAAAAAACTTTAGTTGAGCGCGGAGCGGAGTGAACACACTCGGACTCGCGCACTGATGCTAGCAGAGTTCGGCGCCTCAGACAGGGCGGACCAAAAAAAAAAAAAAAAAAACCCAGAGCTGAGGTACATGGCGGAGGCAGAGAATCCGTAATCGGGTAATCGTCTCCCCTGCTGGGTCTTAGTGGTATAAATCAACATCCGTGCACGCGTGTACTGTTTACTATAACACTGCGACTACGTGTGTGGGCGTAAAACATATTTTATTTTGTGTCTGTATGCGTGTGTGTACAAGCGCGCGTGTAAAGCAAAAACAAGTGTCATTAGAGACGTTAAAAATCCATTTTCTCTCTCTGCTCAAGGCTCAGCCAGCTCTTTGCCTGCTGTGTGTGCGCGCGTGTGAAGGTGAGAGTAGGAGGGGTCTGTGTGTCTGTGGCACGGTGTCCAATGACGCGCGCACACAGACCTCTCCTACTCTCACCTTCACACACACAGACACACACTCTTTCGCTCTGCTCTACACAGAAACACGGCTCTGTCGCGATTCTTTTCAAAGGTAAAGTGCAGGTTAATTTGTTTATTTTTACTTTATAGCAGTGATTCCATTAGTGTGTTGTTAAAAATTAAATTTGGTTTACGAGTGTTTCGAAATACGAGCCGCTTCCGGAACGAATTATGCTCGTAATCCAAAGTTCCACTGTATATATTTGGCACATGTAAAGCATACATGTCTATATTTTTTGTTAGTCCATTTTTATTTTATTATTATTACAACAGCTCAAGGAGCAACATGTTCACTTTCTAAAGATTTTAGTTCTGTTTTTGAATAAAGGGTTGGAAATGAATGCTTTTCTTGTTTTTTATCCGATTCATCGATTAATCGGAAAAAAATAATCACCAGATTGATCGATTTTTTAAATAATAAGACCACTACAAAAATCTCAACATCAATAACATGCAGTAGTGAGGACGTCATGAATTTTTTCAATAACAAAATCGTAAACATTAGGCAAGAAAATTCAGGCTTTAAAAGCAGACAATTTACTGGTTGCAGATAATAAACTAACCAAAGCAGGTGAGAACCTAGAATTTTTTACTCCCCTTGAAGAGAATGAACTAATTCAATGAACACTCATCTCTTCTGCAAAATCATTAACCTGTGTCCAAAATTCCTATACTGACATTTTCTCAAGCAAATAGTACCAGCAATAACACAACCCCTGTTGAAAATAGTTAACTCCTCACTCAGCAATGGGTATGTTCCAAGATCTTTTAAATTAGCAGTTATTAAAACACTCTGACCCCTTTCAGCTGTCCAACTGTAGGCTAATATTAAACCTCCCCTTTATCTCCAAGATCCTGGAAAAAATTATATAAATTTTTTTTTTTTTTTAATGTTCATATCTACATAGGAATAAAATCCACAAACTGTATCGGTCAGGATTTAAGTCTCACACATACAAACACTAAATTAAAATGCTTTATGCCCACACACGTGGTCACAGTGTTATAGGAAACAGTATACATGCGCACTAGTGATGCGCGGGTCGGGTATTTTTCCAACCCGCGGGTCCCGCTTTTATGAAATTATTTGGCCCGCCCC
>JAQMYL010000011.1:17341625-17351893 GCA_030014365.1 Clarias pachynema | reverse complement strand
TTTTTGGCATTTGACCTCTGTACACCACCACATTGAATCTGAAATGAAACACTTAAGGTGTGAGCAAAAGTGTAGTATTAACCATTCAGAAATTACAGCTATTTTCATACACACCCCAATTTTGGCTAATAAATAATGAAACAAACCCCTCACAAGCAGTGGTATCGCCAGGTGTGACCTGTTCCTTTGTTCAAGCAGATCTAATCAAGCAGATAAAAGGCCTGGAGGTGGTTCTAAGTGTTATATTTGCCTTTGATAGCTGTTCACTTCACATTATAGCTGTTCACTGGAACTTTCAACATGAGGTCCAGAGGTGTCTATGCAATTGAAGGTTATAATTGAGCTAAAAATTTAAATAAACTCATCAAAAATATAGCAAAAACTGCGGGAGTGGCCAATACAACGGTTTGGAACATTGGAACAACTGGCAATCAAAGGCCTGGAAGATCATAGAAGACAACTAAAGTGGATGACTGAAGAATTCTGTAAAGAATCCTTTCACAACATCTAGCCAAGTCAAGAAGACTCTTGACGAGGTAGGTGTGTTATTGTTGAAGTTTACAGTGAAGAGACAGTGAAGTTTGGGGAAAGCTACCCCAGCATTTCTCAAAGCAAAAAATGGGATATTCTTTATTGGCCAGGTTAGTCACCTGATCTCAACCCAATAAAGCATGCTTTTAATTTACTGAAAACAAGACTGAAGCCAGAAAAACCTACAAACAAACAGCAGCTGAAGGCAGCAGTAGTAAAGGCCTGGCAAAGCATCAAAGGAAAATTCAGCATTTGGTCATGTTCATGGATTCCAGACTTCAGGTAGTGACTGATTTTCATCCAAGTATTAAAGCAAGCCTCATGTTTGTAATTAGGTTAGTTTGTTCCATTATTTGTGAGCCCACCAAAATGGGGGTGTGTATGAAAATGGCTGTAATTCCAAAAAAATTAAAAAATTAAAAAATAAAATAAAAGTTTTAAGTTATGGACATGATTGTACACCAAATACAGTAATACTTTTAAAGAAAGTATACAGAAGTACAGTTACAGAAAATAATATGTAACCTGAAAAAGTAATTATATAAATTATATTTATATTTATTAGTCATTCCATGAATTGTACAGTGGTTAATTTGTTGGCCTACTTACTAAATGATGGTGCATGTTGGAGCATTTCCTGGTTGACCTATTATGTTATACACAAGCACTGGACAAACAAATTAGCTAGTAATGTTGAGCAGTACAACATGGGCAACTTTACAGCTCTGTACATTTTATATACACTGCATGCTTTACTTTTTGGTCAAACGAGATTTACGCTGTCCCTCATGGTGTTATCCGAGGGCAGATGACAACACCATATTGTTAGCAGCTTCTTTCTTCTGTTCAACATTTTGTTCAACTTCTACTGTGGGTCAAAGCATATCACTCTGGAACTCTGGAGCAAGTGCAAAGCCCCTAGGCATTTCTGTGTCCGATTGAGGTATACACTCCTAACCGCATTATCTGGGTTTACTAGACCAACTTTGAGAAGTAACATTTAGTATAATTTCAGTCGACTAACATGTTTACATGTTTTTTAAAAGTCCAGTGTTGGGTTAACACAATTACAGTAGTTGGACTAACACAACGTCATATAAATGTAGTGAATGAGATAAATTACTTTGGATAAGATCGTCCACCAAATGTGGTAAATTTAAATGCAGAAATAAGCTGTTTGGAATGTAGTTTTTGACTCGCAGTCCCTACTTGAAAAATATAATATCAGAGAAATGTAGAATCTATACCAAGGCGTACTAAAGCTTTTGTTGTGGTTTATCCATACTAAAATTTCTGTTGTGTGTGTGTTTTTTTTTTCACCATGTGTAACTGCAGGGTTTATATTTCAAACTTTCAGAATAAGTAGGAGGAATTGGTCGGAATTTCCTTGGGAGTAGGTGGGAGGAGAAAACAGTCCAACACACTGTAATTTGAGATAGATTGTAGGCAGCTAGGCAAGTTTAAATAGTGATAAAGCAGATAAGACATAAAGCAGACATATACATATTGTGTGTGTGTGTATATATATATATACCTATTAATTAAATATAATCAAGTTTATATTTAAAATTCATATATATATATGAATTTTAAATATAAACTTGATTATATTTAATTAATAGGGTTAATTGCATTTCCTTACTGGTGAGACAACATTCCATGATCTACCTCTTATTAAGCATTATTGATCTATAGTTGCAATGATCACCAAACTATAATTTCAAGTACACCTGATTGCAGAACCAGAAGTCCAGTGGGTGTAGTCAGACCTAATCCAGCCTACCTGGGCAGTCAAGCAAAAACAATTGGTGTGTTTCTGTGTTGTAGAGGGTTGGATCATTTCCAAATCCACTCTAGACAATCTCACTGCAGAGGACCCCTTAGCTGGCCTTGTTGTATTCAGTATGAGGGTGGAGTTTAATAGATTCTGGACACCTTGAAAATCTAATAAACTGCCCCCCAGCCTTGATGAATCCAACCCTTTTCAATTGCTGTAGCACTTTAAGGGCATCCTGTCACTCAGGGGCCAGAATCTTCCTTACTGGGTGGAGTCTGGGGAGGGTCTCTTAGTGTATGAGGTAACAATAGGTGGAAATTTTGCTTTCAGAAAAGAAAAATAACTAACAGAATGGAATGTTTTACTGTGTGTTCACACAAACGGTGGACTACAAAGTTAACTTTTCCTAATAGGTGCCTTTAATATCCCATTGCGTAAAACACTCTTAACTAGATATCGTATTGTTCTGTACTGACAAAGTTTTCCATCTTTAAAAACATGTGCTCGTTAGATATGCTCCTTCAGTAACGCTTAGTGGCGCGAAATAACTGATTTTTATCACTTCATTTGAAATCGACTCTGCAAACGGTTTTTGGCCACAAAATGTGTGTGTGTGTGTGTGTGTGCGCGCGCGCGCTAAAGAACAGACGGAAATATATTTTTTACCCCCTGTACGAGTTTTTGACAAGCTTTTGGCTGAAGATCTGCGGGAGCTTCCAAAACACACACACACACACGCGCGCGCGCACAGTTTCAGTAAAGGAGCAGTAGGATGCGCACCGTGTATAAATGCCGCTCCGGGACTTTTTATAGGCTTCACGCGCTTTTAGACGTGTTTAGTTCAAAAGAAACGAATTTAAACACACTTTCGGCTGTGCGTTTGTGGAACATTTGGATTTAGCCCGGGAATACGCTCCGCGAGTCGCGAGACCGGCAGAAGCACTCATACAGTAAGTTTGTTGGACATGCACGCGCACACTCTCACGCGCGCACACACACACACACTACCTTTGTCTCGCCTTCCAGATGAGTTCTGCACGAAGGGTTAATTGCAGTTTAAAAGCCACGTTAAAACAATGCATATGATCGATCGTACATAAAATGTGAGCATGTTATTTAAATATATGAATTCATGCATATTGGAACATCAAATAAACCGGGAGAGGTTTTTTTCTGTAAAAGTCTAATGTTATATGATAGAAATGTTTGTGATAACACATGTAGATAATCAGACTTTCAGGATTTTGCACCTCCAGCATCCAGGTTCGATTCTCGTCTTGGCCCTGAGTTTGCATGTTTTCCCCGTGCTTGGTGGGTTTCCTCCAGGTACTCCGGTTTCCTCCCACAGTTCAACGACATGCAGATTAGGCTGATTGGTGGTCCCAAATTGCCCCTAGTTTGTGAGTTTGTATGCATGTTCATGTGCCCTGCGATTGATTGGCACCCCGTCCAGGGTGTACCCTGCCTCATGCCCAAAGTCTCCTGGGATAGACAATCAAGCCCTCCGTGACCCTGGATACAGGATAAAGCGGTATAGACAATGAGTGAGCGAGTTAGTGGTTTAATGCTATAATAGTATTAAGGTTGGATGACATCATCACACACTTTGTTGCATCATTGTCTACACTGGGATTTCGAAAGTTAAAATAACATTGATAAAAGTTATTATGGCATTGAGATGACATTGAATAAATGACCCCAAAACAATGTTGCAAATACAACCTTAAAACAATATCCATGGTCCATAATATATTATAACAGAAATCCGACGAACAGGACGAACGTAAGAGCTTCCAGAACACAGTGTGTTTATCTCATGTCATTTGTACACAGATGGCTTGAGGCATTAATGTGACCATGAAGTGCATTACAGCAGCATAATCAGTGCTAGTGTTAGCAGCAGCAAGACACACATAAGCAAAGGCAAATGGGATATCGATTTGGAAGTGAAACAAACGTGCATTAAACAACATGAGGGAGGAAAATTAGTGAATGATGTTGCTCATGATTTAGGTCTGTCACATTCAAACAGTGCGTCTACACTGTAATGTTCTTATAGCTTTACTAACTACCCTGCTGTTGGGTAATATGGTGTTCACACATCAGCCGAACTGCTCAATGTCTGGTTCTGCTGAATCTTAGACATAAAGTGTTTTTTTTTACCCTCTTTCATCTTCTTCCCAAATGAATATTTTGGTAAATTTCAGTTGATTCATATTTTTTTTACCAGGATGAGTGATTTTTCTGGCACACATTGTTTTACAAAGCAATATACTGTATGTGCTTTAAACCCGTCTCGGCAGCAAGTACCCTGGTGGACTGTTCGTAAACACTCAGCACTCTCACTGCCAAGTCCAGAGTTTGATTCCCACTCAGGAGGTTGGGTTAGTTTGCCAAAAAAGAAAGGAAGATACCAGCATTGTGAGCATTTCACAGAAGTATTTCTGTTGGGAAATTTAAAAAAAGATGCTATTTTAAAAACTTTTTCAAGTTATATTTGCAACATTGTGTTGGTGTCATTTGTTCATTATTATTCCAACATCATGTATTCAACTTTGGTCCAACGTGATTTCGTCAAAGTAAATCTAACTTTCAGCAACAACTTAATAATACCAATGATGTCCCAACATCCATAACATTTTGACATCCAAAAATTCCTGCTGGATAATGCTTTTATTGCACCCTAAAATGTTTTATGTCACCCTCCCCCTTTTAAAATAAATAATGAATGTTTATGACAATTGATTAAATGCAACGCCTCAAACTCGTAGTTCAAAAGTGGTCCAATTATGCTGGAAAAAAACATTCACTCCCTTGAACTTTTTTTACACAGAAAACTTATAATGCTGAAATACCTTTTTGGCCTCAAAAGAAATCACTACAGTTGGCAGAAACCTAATCATTTACCCTGAGAACACCAACAACCCCAGAGGCAGCAAGGGGATCCTTTTCATCAGCCAGGAAAGAGAACCTGGTCAGGTTTGAAAACTATATGAAGCCAAATACCCCTATTTTAGAAGCAAATCTGTTCCTGTCTACATTAGGTCTAGGACAAGAACAAGAGGCATAGGTTCCAATTTGCCACTTTCTGAGTTTCTTGAGTAGGCTTCATTCAAAAAACAAAGAAACTGTAAATATTCAAAATTAGACTGTCCCAATCAAAGCCAAGCCTCAGTTTCTGGTAAGACGTAAATTACTGTTCATCAACAAACTAACAGAACTTGAACAATTTTGCCAGGAGAAATTGGCAAAAGCATCCAATAAAAAAAAAAAAGAAACTTGTGAAAGACTGATGAAGACGTACTCCAGAACATTTATCAAAAATGTATATATTCTATTTAAATCAAATTGTAAAAGTCCTAATTAAATCCATTTCAAATGTAGCCTGTAACTTTACAAATATGGAAAAGCTAACACTTGTGCAGGGCACTGAAGTGGCTTTTTGATTAGGAAATGCTCAACTTTCTAGAAACATTTTATTGTTATTAACAAGCACAACAAGTCAATTAGGCATACACCCATCAGCCATAATATTACCATGCAAAACATTACGCCTGATATTGTGTAGGTTCCCCTTGTGCCACCTGGGCAGCTCTGACCCCTTGGGGCCTGACTCAACAAGACCTCTGGGTCCTTTGAGTGCTGTGGGTTGTGGGGTCAGGCCTTGTTTGGGCTCAGACTTGTTTATCCAGCAGATGCAATGGGAGCTTGATCGGATTAGGATCTGGGTCCTGTGTATGGCAGGCTATGGTGCACTGGGTGTCCTGGTACCGTTCTGTCATGGCCAGCATTGATTTCTTTTCTGTGATTTGTGCTACATTGGCTTTGCTGTGGGATCAGACCAGACAGCCTAATCTTTGCTCCCCACAGGCAAAGATGAGCTTTGGGCACCCATGATCCTGTCACCATTATCCTGGTATTTAATTGATAATCAATGTTAATGAGTTAATGTTATGTGTTGTAAACATTGAAAAAGAAAAGGAACAAAAACAAAAAAACAAATTAAATTAAACAAATGCATAACAGGTCCTCTGGGTTTACATCACATGCATATTATATAGTAACCCAAGTTCTTTGTTGAATAGGGGAACTTTTCATCATTGCACCCACCATTCCTATCACAATTATCTATATCATTAATCTATAAGATATAGTATATAAATAATATGCTTTAAATTTTACTGTTTTACATAGAACCAAAGCCAGAGAGTTAATTCCTGGGACTCACAGCCAACACATTCATTCAGATATGTGTATAAAATACATTGGCTCTTTCTTAGGATTACCATGTGAAGAAGACAGAAGAAGCTTAATCTTTAATGCCTTTTATCTTCTGTCTAAAGTTGCTGATGTGATATCACACCTCTCACTTACCATACAATACAAAAATGACAAAAGTAAGTTTACTATTTGCGGGGCTTAGGTGTGTGGGCTCATTGGTAACTTTTTATGTTCTTATACTCTTATACTGATCCCCTAAGGCGTACATATGGCTGCTGTTATAGACAACCCCAAATCACCCACATGTACACACACCCTGCAAGAGGTAAGGTTCGCACAGAGGGGTAAATCATAAAAGTCTTCAGACTCATACATTTCACTAGGTTCACACACAGGATGTGGCGAGGATGAGATGTGTATGAGTTATAATGTTTAGTTCTAATTCTATTTTCTACTAATATTAATCAATTTAATCAATTTTATATGATGGATTTAACATGGTTCTGCTTCATCAGTTGTGCACAGGGCTGGTTGGTATATCTTTAGGCATACAGTACCAATAATTGTACAATTTATTTTTAAGGTTTTTAAGGTCCTGTGGAGTGTTTAATAGCGCTCAAGAGATCTATACAGAGCAATGTTGATACATTTATCGATCAGCCATAATATTTACACTACATAAAATGGACATATTAACATTGATTATTAATTATATACAGTACCAATCAAAAGTTTGGACAATATTGGAGATTTCAAAACTATGAAGCAACACCTACAGTATGGTATTAGGTATTTAACAGCAGTCACTTGTTATTTTAAGTCAGCTGGACGAGTTCTTGCAAGAGCAGTATTGTCAAGTGTGTTTGTAAAACCCATCAAGCACCATGATGAAACTGGTTCCCATGAAGACCATCCCAGAACAACCATACAGTACCAAAACTTACCTCTGCTGCTGAGGAGAGGTTACCATTTCGAGTTACCAGCCTCAGCTATTACGAAGCCTTTACAGAACATAAGTAGCAGACACATCTCAATATCAACTGTTCAAAGGGGATTATTGCATATTTTGGATGACTTCAGTTTGTTTTACAATGTAGAAAGAAATAAACATCAAGAAAGACCATGGTATTAGACAGTGTGTCCAAACTTTTGACTTGTAGTGTACCACCAATCTCTCTCTCTCTCTCTCTCTCTCTCTCTCTCTCTCTCTTTGTCTTTCTCACACTATCAGATAGCTGTGATATCTGGAAAGAGGACTGTTTCTGCCGGAGGCACCACAGATTCCACACTGATCAAGAGACAGAAAGAAAGGAAGAGAGTGTTTGAGAGAACGGCAACGCCTGTGTGCGTGAAAAAGGGGGAGGGATGTATGGCACAGTCATACTCTCTTCTTTTCTTTTCTCCCTCCATGCAAGTTGCACTATACAGTTGCACGGACATCATGGGTATCCAGCATTTTAATTATTATAATGTGCATGTGTTCATTCAGATGCCCTGGATAATAATAATAATAATTATTATTATTATTATTATTGCCCAAGTGATGATGATGATTATTAGTATTAGTATTGTTGTTGCTTAAAAATTATTTGAACATACTTAATCATACTGCATTTTGTGGTGGATTTGAGAAGAACAGGAGTTTTGCTGTTTGTTTGATATGTCAATTGTAAGTTTCAGTGCAGATTTGAAGAAGTTTTTCCTCCTGTTCATGTGTTTTTGCCTAATTAAACTGCTCTGTTTAGCATGCATGACGACAAAGATTACTTATACTGAAACAAAGTATATTTTGTAAAGAGGTATTTAGACTGGGCAGTCCTAATCCAAGTGGTGTAATAAACAGATGCTCAGGATCTCCCTCAACTCTTGGTTCCACTAAGGAGCTCTCTAATCCTGTGCATGATGCAAATTTTCATTATTACTTTGTTTACCTTGTGTTTACAATGACCGTTGCTAACTCTTGCCTCAGTTGTATTATTTGTGTGTTTTTAAGGTTGTTTTGGCCTTTTTTATGTTTTCTTTGGCCACCAGTTTTTGTCTGGTATTTTATAAACCTCACACACAAATATTAGCCGACACATTTGCAGACACCCTGCAAAATCTCATTTCAGGGAGATCCCCCTGGACACCAGTACCCGGTTATACAGTTGCTACTGAACAAATGAGCCTGTTAAATCACCTTTTACAACTATTAAACCCACCATGGACGACAGAAGAATCGCTGCTGCAAACAGTGCAGTGAACAAAACCGCCATTTGTGCTGCTATGAGGCAGGACTACACTATACTAGACAAGTGCATTTTGTATTTACGCGTTTTCTTTCTTTATAACCCTGATTCTGATGCACTGCAGGACTGATGGAGAGAGAGAGAGAGAGAGAGAGAGACAGTGTAAAGCCAACTGAGAAAAATAATAGGCTCACTAGAAATTCTCGCTGATCTGTGCACATCAGGGATCTGTTATCAATATGCAGTAGGCTCTTGGAACTTCCGGGAGAACCGGGATGTCTGCATTTGTTAAGCTTTCCAGCATTCATGGCAGGCTTCGTCAGCTGTTCAGGCTAAGAGATAAGATATGATTCTGATAAGATATGAGTACAAAAATCTTACTATCCTGTACGATTACTACTAGACTATAGATCAAAGACTGTGAATGTGTGCTGTGAAATGAAATTAAACTTTCCTATTAATTAATTAATCCTTAGAAGATTTTAGTTTAGTTTATTAAAAGGAAAGTGAGCCCAAGCAGACCAGGCACAGCAAGAATATGTTGAAGAAATACAAAAACAAGGGTGTGTTTGGGAAACACTCAAGACTGGCCTAGTACGTCTGTTATGGCACACCGTAAATTTTAACAGGCATGCTTAGATTTAGATTTCTGTCAGTAAAGTTTGTGATTGAATATTTACCTGCCCTTGAGTGGTGGAACAGTAACGAGCTCGCCTTGTTATCCGGAGAATGCAAGCTCAAATCCCAGAGGGTGCTGTAGCCATCAGCAGCCAGGGAGCCAAGAGAGAGCTGATTGGCTGAGTTCTCCTGCTTGGAGGGATTGGTGGCATTCTAGCACTCTGGACAACACTAGACAATTATGGGCGTCTGTGACCTTGTGGAAGGAGCTGGATAGTGCTTTCCTCCAAATGTGTTACGCCACTCCCTATCAAGCAGTTTGCAAAGATGCAGTCCGCTGGCGTCTAATGTCTTGGAGGAAACATGTGATACGTAGCCTTCGCCCTCTCTGGTTGTTGGTTGTATCCTAGCTGGGTGAGTGCCCTAGTGATGGGTGAGAATTGACAACAATTAAATTAGGCAAGAAAATTAGGGGGGCACTTGAATTCTTCTAGTCCGTCCATGGCAAACCATGTCTTCATGGACCTTGCTTTGTGCACAGGTGGAATGCGATACTGGAACAGATTTGGACCCTTTAGTTCCCCTGAAATGCTTCCAACTTTGCGTCTAGAGAAGGTCCACGTATGGGTGTAGTGTGGTGGCCTATCCACAAACTTTTGACTATATGGTGCATATTAAATGCAAACAGTTGTGTTTTCATAATAAAACTCTTGTATTAGAATAATAGCTTTCACTGCTTTGCAGCGTGTTCTCACATGATA
Source organism: Clarias pachynema (assembly GCA_030014365.1). Lineage (NCBI taxonomy): Eukaryota > Metazoa > Chordata > Actinopteri > Siluriformes > Clariidae > Clarias > Clarias pachynema. The sequence goes on along the minus strand of JAQMYL010000011.1, from coordinate 17,341,757 downwards.
AACTTTCACCTCATTAGGAAAAAAATTAATATACACTACCGTTCAAAAGTTTTATAACACTTGCAAATTTCTTTGTTTTTGTTTAGTGATTTATTTTCTACATTCTACAACAATACTGGGGATTTCAAAACT
>JAQMYL010000011.1:17321086-17335267 GCA_030014365.1 Clarias pachynema | reverse complement strand
TCTCCACATCATTGCATTCAGTTTTTATTCACAATTTGTTTAGTGTCCCAACTTTTTTGGAATCCGGTTTGTAAAAAGAATTTGGATATTATGGCTTTTTGTGCAGACTTGTGATACCGTGTTGTGTATCTGCAGTTTTCCAGTAGGCTAGTTGGCTAGTCTCATGGAAAAATACAAACTACCGAGAATAAAATGTCTTTTTATTCATCACATGGAATTCCATTCTCCCTTATTTTTCTATTTTAATACTCAGTTTTGGGTTAATCCCTATTCTTTCTTTAAGGTCATTCATTCATATATTTCTCTCTCTTTGTTTCTCCCTCTTTTTCTGTGTGTGTGTCTCGCTCCTTCCTTTTACACATGCTTAGCCTCACTTTCTTGTGTAACTCCAATAATACACACATCTGGTACAGATTCTCAAGATATGATTATGATATATGTGTATGCAAGAAGCCAAGTCAAATCTAACTTGGACATGTAAGTTGTACATGTGTGTAGTACAGTATGTAATTGGCTGCCCCTCATTCAGGCCCTGATCAGGACCCAAGCAGTGGAGAACCAGGTTGTTGGAGTCATGCCAGTTAGATATGTGCTACTGGGATTACAGTTTCCTCTTGTAACTTAGTGATTTGCATAACACTTTGTGTGTGTGTGTGTGTGTGTGTGTGTGTGTGTGTGTGTGTGTGTGTGTGTGTGTGTGTGTGTAACAGCCTAATTTGGAAAGCACTCATAACATTCCTGGGTTGGGGTCATCTGTATAAGAGTAGAGTTTTCTGGCTCACAATGAAAGCCGCTGCAGATTTGGGATTTGGTAATGTTGGCATGAATGATTTTAAATGGAAAGCAGAGGAAATAATAATAAAGAAAACATAGGATAGATAAAAGGGGTATCCATGGTCCAATAGCTGTTCTAGCTCTGTAGCAAAAGTGCCCTCTTCTATTTGCTTATAAATTATAAATATGATATATTAAAATCTAAAACATTCAGCCATAGCATTAAAACCATCTGCTTAGTATTGTACCTAGTACAAGCCTAGTACTGTATCTGTATACTGCCTGTGTATGTGTATTGTGCTTAAACCATTTCTGAGCCACGTTCGCAGTATGGCAGGGCACATTATCTTGCAACACTGTTTAGATAGGTGGCACATGTCAAAGTAACAACCACATGAATGCAAGAACTGAAGGTTTCCCAGAAGAACTTTGCCCAGAGCATTGAATTGCATTTGCTGGCTTGCCTTCCTCCTGTAGTGCAATTTGATTCCATTTTTCCCGAGGTAAGCGACCCACACAGGCCTACCCATTCATGTGATGTAAAACAAAAATAATGCTCACATTCCCCATCGTCGCTACTTTTGGAAATGGACAGGGATGGCCATCTAGCCATCACAATCACCGTACAGTATATTCACATACAGTCACATTGTAGTGATATAATAACTGTTATTCATTCTCACTTAGTTTTTTAAAATGTAGTTTTAATGTTATGGCTGACGGTTTATTTTTACAGCATATACTGTATATGTAGTGCAAAAAATGTAAAGGACACTTTACTCTTGTTAGGACACTTCCCATTCATCAACTGCTACAGTTCCACCTGGGAGGGTATAGCATGTGATGGGAAGTGTCGCTGTGATTGATGTGAGTATAGGTATGCCACACTTCCCCCTGAGAAAGCATGGCCAGCCTGCTCTCTCTATGCCCTTGGCTCCAGATGGCTGTAGCGCCACCAGGGAAACAAACTTTTCCAGATAATAGGGTGCACATGTTTCTGTTGTGCCACTTGGGAGCACCAAAGTGCACAGTGATTGTGAGTCGTGCAGACTGTAGGAGACATTTATTCATTTAATAGTGTTTATTCTTCATGTTAGTTTTAGCATTTAAACAGGATTCATGTACAATTTATTTTAAAACTCATATCCATGAAAATGTACAATTGCGAATAGAACATTAATTTTAATTAACTGTATTAATTGAGAAAATCATTCAGCACTTCTTGCTTTGAGATTTGAATGTGGAGCTAAATTATAACCAGTGAAAGTGTTTTGGAATTTGTTGAAACAACCATTTCACCCTGAAATCTTTTGGATAAAACAAGTGAAAATAAATTAAGCTAATCATGGATAAAGTTATATTACATTCATCTAACTCTTTAAAAAAATCAAAAAAGGTCCATGTGCAACATTTTATGATTTTGTGACCAGATTACTCTTTGGCACATGAAATAAAGATGTAAAAGAATAGTTATATTCATTTCAGTCATCCCTGCATATGTTTCACACTTTCTAGTATAGAATGTGCTGTAACAAATTATGTTTTATAGACTAAATGTATTGGTAAATCAGTTATATGCCGTGATCACATGATTAACATAATTAGCATGACCAGAATTTTTTCTACATTCTGTTCATGACAATCTGCCTTAATTTATTTAAGATATATGGATGGAGGGATGGATAGATAGATGGATGGATATTAAACATACTAATAAATGTTTGTGATGAATGTTGTGGGGTTTTTTTTAAGTTGGTGGTAGTGACTCATGACTGTGTATGCATGTGTTTATGTGTGTGTTTAAAGGTGGAGAGGTAGGGCTGGTGGCTAATGTTACAGAAGAGGTCCAGAGACTCAGGAATAGGGTACAGCTGCTGGAGCAGGTAATACACACATGTGAATACACTTTGTATAGTGTGGACCTATTTCGCTGTAGTTGATTAATAAATACAGATTAATTAAAAAAAAAAATAGAATCAGACTATTTGGAGTAGACAAGCCACATTCCAGTGACTTGAAAAACACATGCTTTACATCACTGCCACAGGATCTGAAGCAAATAGTTTCTTGTTAGTCATATTCGAATATTCCCACGGTTCAAAAGCTAGGAAGACTCTTAATATGATGAAGTTTGTGAATTTTATTCAAATAATTCTGTTTTCATTTTCACCAATCATTTCTCACGTTACAAAACAAAAGTAAGTTGAAAAATTTTTGGTCTCTTTCCTTGTAGAAATTGGAGATGGTTCTTGCACCATTTTCCACTCTCTTTCCTCCAGAGGAGGACATGACCAACACAAATGGTTTCCTGTTAGACAGGACGGATTTTCTGTCAGACCAGACTAACTTCCTGTCACACTCACTGCGACAGCTGGACAGAATAGACTCTCTCAGCGAGCAGGTCGGCTTCCTAGAGGAGCGTCTTGGATCATGTAAGTGTGCATTATGGGAATAATGACAGTTATAGTGAAGAGTTGTTGCCAGTCAGTGCTATAAGTGAGAACTTTCCCCTTTTGATTCTGTTTTAATATAAAGTGTGTGGGTTTTCTTTCCCCAAAGTTCCCTTCTGCTCTCTGGACCTTCCTGATTCCGTGCTTGTGTTTAAAATTCTCATCATTTGGACAGAGACTGCTGCTGAGAATGGCTCCATGTGGACTGCCTATAAAATTCTGGAGATTACTATGGATGGTATCACTTAGAAACTATGAAGATGCCTTTGAACTGCAGTTGATATGAACAGTTTAGCTACGATGGTAGTCTACATCAGTGAAGAATTGATAACTTCAACAAATAGACTTCATCTTAAAGCTATAATGAATTTCCTGGTTGCACAGTTATGCTTTTTGCCCATATAGCCCACAGTATTCGAAGGAAATTATTTACAGTATAATCGCATTATAATCTGCATCACTCTAATGAGGATGGGTTTCCGTTTGACTCTGGTTTCTCTTAAGCTTTCTTCCTCATATATACCCAGGAAGTTTTTCCTTTCTACTATCATGTCTTTCTGTCACCTTCAGCCAGTCTGGCCATTCTCCTTTGACCTCTTTATCACCAAGGCATTTCCGGCCACTAAACTCCCACTCACTAATGTTTTTTCTTTATTCTACCATTCTGAGGAACCTCTAGAGACCTGTGTGTGTGTGAAAATTCCATGAGGTTAGCAGTTATAAAAATATTCAATACCAGCCTGACTGGAAGCAACAATTGTGTCCTGCTCACAAATCCCAGAAATCACATATTTTCTTCATTTTGATGGTTAATGTAAACATTACTCAATTCCTCTAGCCTGCATCTGGATGATTTTGACAGGTGTTTCTAATAAAGTGTGCAATGAATGTATATAAGAAAAATCATAAGACATATTCTGTATGTTCCTAGTTAGGAAATTCTGTGGTGTAACTTGAACTAAGAAGAAACATCACAGAGCTCTATGACCTTTGATGACAATGATATGACGATCTGTTGGCTGAGAATATAACTTTATGTAACTTAACTTTTCATTTTGGTCAACCCTCACCAATGTACATGAAGAATACAACATTTACGAGACAGAAGATGGCCGCAAGTGTGACTTTGCATCTCTAAATATGTGAATTTGCATCTTATGTTAATGTACATCACTGTCTGTACATTGTAAAACAATGTGTAATAACCAATACACTCCTAAGCACTCATGCCTTCTCATAAATTGGATTTCGTAGCCCATATGTAGTTGAGTTATTTATTTGAGCTGTTTATGTAAAAACAGCGTTATTAACTACAACAACAGTGTATATTTTATCTTTCATTAATGCTGAAATAGGGAAAAATGTCAAATGTTCCTTTTAATTTGTCTGAGATTTATGGTCAGGTTCTATTCCCAGCCAGGTTCTATTCCCACCTTTGTGTGCATGGCGTTTGCATTATCTCCCCATGCTTGGTGGGTTTCCTCTGGGTACTTTGGTTTCCTCCCACAGTCCAAAGAGATGCCCTGTGATGGATTGGCACCTTGTCCAGGGTTTCCCCTCCTCATGCCCCAAGTCTCCTAGGATAGGATTCAGGCCCAGCGTGACCCTGTACACAGGATAAAGCGGTATAGACAATGAGTGAGTGTAATACTGCTCCACCTGGCAGAAATATATACTGTAGCATTGCAACCATCTTCCTAACAATGCAGATGGACGTTAATGAGACACAGTGAATTTGTCTCTATCATGCACGTTCTGAGCATGGGTCAGGCAGGAACCAGTCAGAGATCGACCTGTGTCTTGTGATGTACCAGCCAGCAATTTAAAATTTACATTTACATTTACATTTAGGCATTTGGCAGACGCTCTTATCCAGAGCGACTTACATTTTTATCTAATTATACATCTGAGCAATTGAGGGTTAAGGGTCTTGCTCAAGGGCCCAACAGTGGCAACTCGGTGGTTTGTGGGGTTTGAACCTGGGATCTTCCGAACCGTAGTCCAATGCCTGCATTCTTCCTGCAAAATGACTGCATCTGTACAGTATGTTGTTAAATTGGTATATTGTTCCTTCATCCTTAATGTTGCTGTATCTGTGTGTACATACTTTTTCACACTGAATGACCACTTTTTTTTTTTTTGTTAACTTTTTTTCCAGGCTCTTGCCAAGAAAACTAGATGATCACCAGATTGTGCAACAAGGCATACCTTCAACACACAACTGAACACACCCTACCTTCAACTTCGGGAGAAAGAACACTTAACCAGCCCTGGAATCTGCACTAGAGTGGGCATGTTACAACCTTGTAATGTTTAACACTGAATCACCAGACCATCTTTAAATATACAGTACTCTGTGACTCAAGTATCTAAGGAGTAAGTATGGACACCTGACCTTTACACCCATATAAGTATGCTGAAAATCCCATTCTGAAATGCTGAAAATGCTGAAAATCCCATTCCAAAATCATGGACATCAATATTGAGTATTGCATGGTGAGTGCCCCTTTACAGCGATATCAGCCTCGACGTTTGTGAGAAGGTTTTGTACAAGATGTTGGCATGTGACTATGGGAATTTGGGCAGACACTGATATTGGATGAAGAAGCTTGGCTTGTAAGCAGCGTTCCCTAAAGGATGCATCCCAAAGGTATATCCTAAAATTGGGTTGAGGTCAGGGCTCTGCGTGGGTCAGTGGAGTTCCTCCTCACCACTCCACCCGGCCATGTCTTTATGGACCGTGTTTATGCACGGGGGCACAGTAATGCTGGAACAGGACATATATTGCCAGGTAGTGAGGAAGAATGAATTAAAACGCATTTCCACCGCTACAGAGTTCACTGGCTGTACTGTATGTGTTATAGCCACTCTATCTAGCCAATTTTTGGCATTGTACATATTAGGCTTGTTTGCTGTTGCTCAGGCATGGAAATGAAATTTAATGAAGCTATTGACACATAGGAGTGTGCTGATGTGGCTTCTAGAGGCAGTTTCGAGCTCAGTACTAAGTAAAGCATCAAAGAATCTTTAAATACTATATGCTTCAGCACATGGCCACCCTGCATTGTGTGGTCTAATGCTCTGTGGCTGAGACTCATTTTTGTTTCAGAGTAACAGCACTTACTGTTAACTGGGGCAGAAATGTCATGATCTGAATTGTGGCGAAGATGCCTTTCACTGAGCTCTTCGGTCTGACCCAACCATGTTTGTCCATAAAGATTGCATGGTGATTGGCTTTATGTTAGCAGAAGGTGTGGCTGAAAGACCTGATCTCCATCATCAGTAGGGGTGTCCACATAGTTTTCACCATATAGTGTAAATCATGAACAATATATTGTGTTCACCCAGTTAAAGATATATTTAATGTTGTGCAACATCTGTAAAACAAATTGACTTGTAATATCACTTACATTATAGCAGCTATAAACAGCCATTTCTCTTTCTAATATGATTTTAAAAATGCTGCTTGTCATGATACAATGAAACCTTAAGACTTAAAATTAGTATGTTACGTCTGCGTGTTACGAAGCACCGGCACTGGAGAGTCTTCACATGTTAAATACAGTCTCCTCACAGAATGTCTGAACGTATATAAAAGAGTTTTTCTTTGTTAAATAATGCATCATCAATTACTGTTAATCGTGATTTATACAGGGCACCAACACATCTGCATTTAAAAATTCTGTGATCTATCTTCACAGCCAGCACTATTATCAGAGAATTAATTATTAATCAACACCTTAACAAATGAAAATCCAACAGTGTGGTTAAATAAATTATGCATATGTTTTAAGAGCAACTATATAAATGCCACTATGAGCCAAGTATTTTGTGCAAAGATGAAATACTCAGGATTTAACGTGTGTACTTATATGAGCAATGATATTCTTGCTATTTTTATATGGGACATTTCTTTAACTTTCAGCTGAATTTTGTGGAGTGAATTTCTATTCATTTTTTTAATTCCATTTTTATTGCTTAGCTTAAAATGGTCAAGTCCTTTTTGCGAATCATTATTGGCAGCATCAGTAATGGCATGAGTATTCATTTATCGGTGTATTACCTTATTACGTTTTCAGTGTAGCCTTTTGTAATAAAGTCGTTTTTCATTTAAAAGATCAAGGCCTGATGTGTGAATAGTTTTTTAATGAAATGATATTTTACCATTGTACAGGCTCAAAGCAATCACAATCAATAGCAATACAAAGCAATACAATGAAACGCAAAAAAAGTATTCTCCCATACTGAAAAAGGAACTAAATTTATTTTGTCAATATATATTTTAAACACAGTGTTCATATCTACTGCATCTTTGTGTATAATGATCATGTAATATCAGATACTACAATGAGCCTTCACACTCAGCATTTTATATATTTGTATGTATACATATTCATTAAGAGTCAGTAGACCGGATTGTACACACAAAGTAAATATGTTAGACAGACTTGTTTGATTTAATGCAGTATTCATGAAAATCTTTAGTATAATGGAGAAACAAAAAACCCAAACGACTTTGAATAAAACGAGTCAAATACCTTAATAAGTCTTTTAATGCAGTATTAAAAATAATTATATTTATTATTAGTAATATTGGAATTTTGTATATTAAACCAGTCCCAGTTCGTTAATTCTTGATTCTAAAGCAGTATACTGTACTTGGATGATTTTTAGATAATAATAATTGTTTTCATAAGTCCATAAAGGTATCCATCATTAAAACGTAAAGATTTCTTTACATTAACTAGTGTATATACTATGGTTCACTGAGAATATTACTATTTTAAGTAAAGCATGCATTTCGATATTTCCTTTAATGTGAGGTTTAAATAAGTACACCTTATATGCCTTTCAGAGTGCTGGATGACATCCAGTTTGTTTTTTTTAGTTGTGTAGAATGAATATTTACCAGGTCCTGTTTTGTGCACTAAAATTCTATTTATTCACATACATTCATTTGTTCAAATACATTTCAGACTTGCCTGCATGTTAATATGCAGTGTTATCTCTAAAAACAAACCAAATCACATCTCATAACTGAAATATCAGCAGCCGTTTTTGAGCAGTGGACAAGTATGTCTTATTGTTAGCTACTTTAGAGCAAAATATTAAGTAAAATTTGATCATCAGACATTCAAAGACGCATCAACTGCAGCTGTGATGCAGTTTGGAAATATACTGTACATAATATGCCCATAAATACACTCACTCATTCCTTTACTAGGAATACATGTATACCTACACCGTAATGCAATGATCTAACCAAGCCATTGCAGTAGCATGTTGCAGAAAATTATGTAGATATTATGTAGATACTTTGCGTAGTGTTCACATTAATTATCCAAAACAAAACAAAAATAAAAATGTGGGGATGATTATTGGTGCCACTCAGGCTAGTTTTGTGCTTCAACTGATGATGAGCTTCAGTTTTCAGGCGAAGTACTCAGAATAATGCTATGAAAAAAGAAATCATCAGTGTTTGGCGATTCTGCTGATGGAAACACCATGTTGATAGAGACGGCAATGAAGTACAGTCTAACTGGTTTAGGCAGACAGAAAGGCTTACAGTAACACTAAACAATTGTGGCAAAGAGAAAAGCATCTCAGAATTCACATATCAAACAATGAGGCAGATAATCGACAACAAGAGGCTAAATCAGGTTCCCCTTCCGTCAGCCAATAACAGACAGCTGAGGCTGCAGTGAACATCGGCTCACCAAAATTGGACAAATGAAGACTGAAAAACTGTAGCCTGGTCTGGTGGATGTCAATTTCGATTGAGAGAGACAGATTTTATTGTCAGGATGGAGTGCCATGGATCCATGGAAAGCAATAAAGTGCACCTGAAACCTCTGCAGGAATTGCATGAGGCAATCTGAGCATGGACCAGAATCTTAAATCAATCTCAAAACCATTTAATGGAATCCATGCCACAACGAGTTAGTATAGTCTTCTATAGTGTTAGCGTAAATATAAATGTATAAGTTTGTAGAATAAGTACTCAGTGGATGTACAGGGGAACTGAAACACTGGGCAATTTAGTGTTGGAGGTTTCATGGCTAAATTTGACCAGCCTGGTAGCCAATCTTCACTGATTGCACAGTAAGAGCAGCTCTGTGAAGCTTTAATTAGCAGAGTAATAGCACAGTTTTGCTTAAAATATTGCAATGCACACAACATTATGGGTGACATATCAGAGTTCAAAAGAGGACAAAGTGTTGGTGCGTGTCTCGCTGGAGCATCTGTGACAGCAGATCTTTGTGATGTATCAAGAGCCACGGTATCCAGGGTAATGTCAGCATACCACCAAGAATTACATTTAGGCATTTGGCAGACATTCTTATCCAGAGTGACTTTAAAAAAGTGCTTTGAAGTTTACATCACTGAATAGATACTTACACTGGGTTACTAGTTTACTAAGTGCCATCAGTCAAACAAGTGGGAAGAGGTTTTATCTATCTATCTATCTATCTATCTATATATATATATTTATTTATTTATTTATTTATTTATAATTAGTAATTAGTCAAAGTAATTAGTCCAAGTATTGAAGAAACGAATGCGTCTTGAGTCAACGTTTAAAGATCATCAATGACTCTGCTGAACAGACATCTAGAGGAAGTTCGTTCCACCAACTACTGTAGGTGCCAGAACAGAAGAGAGTCTGGATGTCGTCCTCGATCCCTGAGAGATGGTGGGACGAGGCGAGCAGTGCTGGAAGATCGAAGGGAACGTGGTGCATCCAACAGAAGTGGACGCAATAGGAAGCTGTCTGAAAGAGATTGTATCCAAAAAACATACCACAGCTGCCCAACTTACTGCAGAATTAAATGTGCACCTCAACTCTCAATACTGTTCGTCGGGAGCTCCACAGGCTCAATGTACATGGCCAGGCTGCTATAGCCAAACATCGGTTTCAATGGTGTCAGCAGTAAAAATCCACCAGGCTGTGGACAATGTGAAACATGTATTGTTCTCTGATGAGTCAACCTTCATGTGTTTCCCACATCCGGGAGAGTTACGGTGTGAAGAAGCCCCAAAGAAGCGTACCACCCAGACTGTTGCATGCCCAGAGTGAAGCATGGGGGTGGATCAGTGATGGTTTGGGCTGCAATATCATGGCATTCCCTAGGCCCAATACTTGTGCTAGATGGGCGCGTCCCTGCCAAGGACTACCGAACCATTCCGTAGGACCACGTGCACCCAACATTGTATCCTGAAGTCTGTGCCGTGTATCAGGATAATAATGCACCAATACACACAGCAAGACTGGTGACAGGGTGGTTTGATGAACATGAAAGTGAAGATGAACATCTCCCATGGCCTGCACGGGTCACCAGATCTAAATATTATTGGAGTGTTTTGGAGGAGCGAGTCAGGAAACGTTTTCACGTAGTGACCTGGCCACTATTCTACAAGAAGAATGGCTCAAAATCCCTCTGGCCACTGTGCAGGACTTGTATCTGTCATTCCCAAGACGAATTGATGCTGTATTGGCCGCAAAAGGAGGCCCTACACCATACTAATGAATTATTGTGGTCTAAAACCAGGCGTTTCAGTTTCATTGTGCAATCCTTGTATGCACAGTAATCACCTGGGATGTTTATCCCGTTCCAGAGTTGTACCCCTCTTTGCTGTTAGAACATCAGCCTCTCTTCTTCCTCAGCCACAAAAGCATTAGTGAGGTCAAACACTGATGTCAAACAAGAATACCTGGTATGAAGTTTGCGTTCCAATTTATCTAATTTATTCAGGGCTCTGTGTAGACTTTGTACAAAGGGGCATAGTCATGCTGGAACATGTTTTTGCCCCTTAGTTCCAAAAGATGGAAACTGTAAAATTATAGCAAACACAAACATACTGGACAATTATGTGCTTGCAACTTCTAGAGAATTAAAAAAAAAAGGCCTTAAACAACTGCATGGTGTTCCAAATGAAATAAATATTTATTTGAACCCAAATGAAATGGAGGAAAAAGAAAAATTGTATAGTTTTAACAACATTAAGCACAATAAAACATTTTAATCAAATATATGTCATCAAGAAGAGAGAAACAAGAAACAACTTTAAATATATTTTCTGCAATTTTTAGAAGGTTGACTGTTCAGCTACTGGTTTTAAGAAATAACTGTTACACTTTCAGGAAAATGTTTATGATATCACCTTTTTGTATATCCCAGTCAATATGAAATAGTTAAAATTAATAAGATATTCTTACACAAAATGAACTGAGCCTCACGGAACTAAAATTCTGTTTTGGGAAAGGTGGGACCAAAAAAAAAAACTGTCTGAACACTCTCATCCATCGCTGATCACTACCTGACTCGCTCGGTGCTGTACCTGGTAGCAAAGAAAGTTTACATACATGGCACAAAAAAGTTCATATACCTAGATATATATATTTTTAACTTGATTGTATCAATATGACAAATAGTATGTGTTGTGTGTATATATTATATATTACATATATATAAAATATAACACACAGATCATATCATCTATATCAGTATTTAGTATTCAAAATTTTTATACAAGTTTTTCTTTTCCTGAAGTGTGTATACATTTTTTTGGCTGACTGTATACACACACAGGTAAATCTCAATAAATTAGAATATCATTGAAAAGTTGATTTATTTCAGAAATTGAATTCAAAAAGTGAAACTTATTATAGATTAATTTAAATATCTGAATGAATAATAATTAATCAAAACTTCATATTAAAACAAAACCAATAATTTCATAGCAGATGGCATGTTAATTTAGCAGTTTCAACAAAACAAGAATTCTCAATGTTTCGAAATAATCAAGATACATGTACACATCAGGCTGGAAAGTTTACGTAGCATACACAAGCATGTGTGGTTGCGATCGCTACAAATTTCTTATCGAGTAGCTGCTGAAATGTTACTTTGAAATGCAATGAACTGCTCAAGGCAAGTGGGAAGAGGGGGGAAGAAAAGGAAAGGAAAAAAAAAAGCGAGCTTGTGGTAGATTCTGTTTGTTTAATCGGGCAGAACTGAATAAAGTTATGACACAAATTAAACGCATCATGGCAAATCAAACATCATGAAATGGAAAAAAAATACCCATTTCTAATTCACAAGTAAAATAAATTATTAAATACTACATTTTAATAGGCTAGATTTCATTTCTTGTTTGTTTTTCAGCAGCCAACACCCCGATACAATCCAACACTACGTTTCATGAAATTTACAGCTAAAGAAATGCTCCCCCTCCCCCCCCAAAACAAGGGACAAAACTTTAAAAGGCAAAAAGGCAGAAATCCAAAATAAATAAAAGCTAAGCAACAGAAAGGGTTAGGTTTTTTTTTTTACGTGCAAACTCCAGTGATAAGGCATATTAAGGAAAAATAATAGTTAGCAACACTGAGTACAATCAGGTGAAAAACTTCTCCCAACCTGCCGAATTCTGCTTTAAGGGGTAGAGACTTGGAATGGTGGAAGTTTGCCACTGGTGGTAGTTTTACATGTAAGGAACACTTTTGATTGGTTGGAGTTCCTAAGGCAGGACTGATGGCAAATAAAACAAACATGAACACAAACAAGAGGGATAACGATTTAAAAGAACAAATGAACATAAAAAAATCAGCTACCAACTGATTACCAGAGAAAAGGCAGCAAAAGTAAAAACATGATAAATTGTTCAGGATCTAACAAGCGAAGGGGAGACGTAGCGTCCAAAGGCATGCACAATAAATGCACAAGAAATTTTCCCTTCTGAAACAAACCCATTGAGAAAATGCTCCAAACAGACTGTGCCCAGTAGGCAAGGTCAAAGGTTGCTGCCCTCGTTTAACTCCACACCCATGCACTTTCAAATGTCCCCAAATGAGAGACCAGAGTGTATTGAATGTGTGTGCTTATGTATGTGTGAGCGCATGTGTAAAAGTGTGTAATGTGGTTTTATATGGACACTGAAGGAGATACTTGAAGTGTCTAGTTGCCACGGCTACTGTCAATCACCACGACTGCAAAGTCTCGAGCCGTCAGAAAGCATTGCAGCTGTGAGAGGCAATGAGAGAGAAACCGTAGATGAGGTCACTGAGATGCTCAGTGACTGGACGGCCCATTAGACTGAGATGATTGGCCAGAGATTTCCAGGAAGGCAGTACGCATCACAGCATACGACTGGTCACAGAGTGACGTCACGTCGTCTGACGTCAAGCCTTTTGTCTCAATTTTGGGGAGGATATTCAAAGTGATCGCTCCTGTAAGAAAAATATTAAAACAAAACATAAACACAACTAACAACATAAGACACCAACCAGTTCTTCACATCACAACTACATACACTAGGGCCCAAAGAGTCCTCTAGCAAAGGTAATAATGATGGTTGATAATCTTTTTGAGAAAGTACATTCCCATTTGCCACATCAAAGAATTTTAGCCTAGCTTGCAACATGCAATAAAAACTCAAAAACAAAATGTTTCCACTAAGTTGTACATGTGGATGGATGATGGGCATTGTGTTGAATTCTGTCACTCATGTCTTTAAGCTAATACACTAAGAAATTAGGACAGAAAAACATGAGACTATTGATTGGGCAGGATAACAGAACAGTTATGAAAGTAAAAACTACCTTTATTTCTTTATATAATCAGCTGCTACACAAATGCACTCATCTCAGTGTCTCACAAGTGTTGGATACCAATCAGACTGCCTGCTTCACGTCTGAAATGCTGGCCTCCTAGGAACTCTTTTAATATGTCAAACATGTAGAAATGCTTAGAGCTAGTTCAGGATTGTATGGGAGATGTGGCAATAACTCCCAGCGGTGGTCCTGTCATGTGCATGTGGTGTCCATGACCTGCAGTGGGCTCCGGGACACCTCGGCCGGGATTATCGTTTATGGTTGAATGTAGGGATGCACCGATACCGGTATCTGGTATCGGCCTCGATACCACATTTTCTAAAGTACTCGTACTCGTTAAAAGTC
>JAQMYL010000011.1:17267345-17292157 GCA_030014365.1 Clarias pachynema | reverse complement strand
GGTTCGGAAGATCCCAGGTTCAAACCCCACAACCACCAAGTTGCCCTTGAGCAAGGCCCTTAACCCTCAACTGCTCAAATGTGTAATGACATAAAAATAAAAAAAAAAGGTAAGTTGCTCTGGATAAGAGCGTCTGCCAAATACCTAAATGTAAACAAAGTGCATGTGCAAATGTGCAGACAAAAGTAACAACATACTACAGTATGTTTCAATGCTCTATAGAAGTAATTTGAGGTAGTGCAATGAGAAACAGTAAACATTAACCTGTAGACAGCAGCAGAAAAGAGTTTTTTGTGCAAATAACAAATATTGTGCAAATATTGTGCAAAAGAGCAATTTCAGGTTGGTATGTACAATTGTAAGATGGTTGTTGATCAGTGTGTTTGTGCATGTGTGTTTATCAGTTCAGTACCAATGTTATTTAGGTGAATGGTTGTGTGTGTGTGTGTGTGTGTGTTTGAGTGTTTACTAGTCCAGTCCCTTTGTGTTGAGGAGACGGACGGATGGCGTGTGGGTAAAAGCTGTTGCACAGTCTGGATGTGATTGCCCGAATACTTCGGTGCCTTTTTCCAGATGGCAGGAGGGTGAAGAGTGAGTGTGAGGGGTGTGTCCGATCAGCCACAATGCTGGTGGCTTTGCGGATGCAGCCTGTGGTATAGATGACTTAGATAGAAGGGAGAGAGACCCCGACGATCTTCTCAGCTGTCCTCACTATCCACTGTAGGGTCTTGCGGTCTGATATGGCACAATTCCCAAACCAGACAGTGATGCAGCTGCTCAGGATGCTCTCGATAGTTCTTCTATAGAAGGTGGTGAGGACTGGTGGTGGCCTGGTAGTGGCCTTCCTCAGCCTTCTCAGGAAGACAAGACGTTGCTGGGCTTTCTTGTGTAGAGAGCTGGTGTTGAGGGACCAGATGAGGTTCTCCTCCAGATGAACACCCAGGAATTTTGTGTGTCGCTACACAATCATGAGTCAGCAGCGTGAACAGCAGGGGGCTGAGCACACAGCCCTAGGGGGCCCCAGTGCTCAGTGGTGGTGCTAGAGGTATAGTTCCCAATCCGCACTGCCTGAGGTTTTTCGGTCAGAAAGTCCAGGATCCAGTTAAAGAGGGAGGTGTTCATGCCCAATAGACTCAGCTTCCCGATCAGGTGCTGAGGGATGATTGTATTGAATGCTGAACTGAAATCTATGTTCAGCATTCTGACGTAATTGTCCTTCTTGTCGAGGTGTGTCAGTGCCAGGTGGAGTGTGGTGGAGATGGCGCCATCCGTCGAACGGATTGAAATATACACAAACTGTAGTGGGTCCAGTGAGGGGGGCAGCGGGGTCTTGATGTGCCTCATGACGAGCCGCTCGAAGCACTTAATAATGATGGGTGTGAGTGCAACAGGGCGGTAGTCATTGAGACAGGACACAGAAGACTTCTTCGGCACGGGGACGATAGTGGTAGACTTGAAGCATGTGGGAACGACGGCGCTGCTCAGAGAGATGTTGAAGATGTCCGTGAGAACATCTGCCAGCTGTTGTGCACATTCTCTGAGCACTCTGCCTGGGATGTTGTCTGGTCCAGCAGCTTTACGTGGGTTAACTCTATGTAGAGTTTTCCTCACATCAGCTGTTGTGACACACAGCACCTGGCCGTTCGGAAGTGGGGTGGTCTTTCTCGCCATCACGTCGTTCTGCTTGTCGAACCGTGTGTAGAAGCTGTTCAGCGCATCTGGAAGGGAGCCGTCACTGTCACAGGTAGGTGATGATGTCCTGTAGTTGGTGATGGCTTGTATGCCCTGCCACATGCGCCGTGTGTTACCGCTGTCCTTGAAGTGGTTGTGGATTCTCTGGGCATGTGCGCGCTTCGCCTCTCTGATGTCCCGGGACAGTTTGGCTCTTGCTGTTCTTAGGACCACCTGGTCCCCCGCTCTGAAGGCGTATCGGGTCCTGGGTCCATTAGTGTGTGTGTGTGTGTGTGTGAAAGTCGTCCTACAAGTCCCACCCCGAGAACCCACCCCCCTCTATTATTCCTGCTGTTAGAAGTTAACAGATTATGGGCCAAACTTTGCTGAGTGATGATGGTGGAATAATTATAAAGGTCTTGACTAAAACAACATGCATGAGGAATCACAAAGGAGTTTTCATTTTCTGCAATGGAAAAGTTCTCTAACTAGTTACTTTTATCAGAAGGTAATGTTGTAATGTAACTGATTACTTTTTAATGACAGTAAGTTGTAATGTAATTAGTTACTTTAAAAAGGAACGTCTCCCAATACTAACTAGTGTGTTGGGGGTGAAATTAAAATGTTGAGTAAAAGCGCTGTTATGAAGAGTTATGTGCCGGATTTAATAACCTATTGTACAATAAACTATTAATAAGCTACTTACTCAATGTAAACAAACACCCGCACCAACAGATATTAATTAGACAATCTAAACTGAATATTTTTACTGGGATTACTTAATATTTTCACCTCTGAAATTACAGCACTGAAGTGGTATTAGTGATTTTCAACATGCTAGAATCGTTTTAAGACAAAAATTAATCTTTATCCAATATACTTTTTCAATTCTTTTTCGATTCTCATCTGTGATTCACTCTCCAATTATCGGACAGGGAGTGTATTTGGCTGATGATGAAAGAGGTACACCTTAGTGGGTCAGTCATGGTATGGGGTTGCATATCTTAGAGGGAAAAATATGCAGAGAAATATGTTTTTTAGAGCAAAATATGCTGCCATCCGAACACTATCTTTTTCAAAGACAGCAAACCAAACACCAAACCGCATTCTTCTCAAATTACACATGGATGGCTGCTAAACACATTGCCTGCTCCAGGTGAGAATGTAGTGCACTATAAAGTCTAAAATATGGTAACAAAGGCCCCATAAAAACTGATTAACAGAAATGGTGATGTTACACATTGGTAATTTCAACTGTCCTAACTTTTTTGGAGAATTTTGCAGCCAGTAGGTTTGAAATAAGTGCATATTTTCAACAAACAATTAGATTTACATGGTAAATCATTAAATAATGTGTTGTAGAGTTTTCAATACAGTACAAGCTGAAGAGTCATTTGTAAAATTTCATTTTTGTTTTTATTCCCAATTTCCAAACTCTTCCAAATCTTTTGGAAATGGGATTTTACTATGACAACATGCTGTTGTCAACTACTGACGTGTAACTGACATTGGTACAGGGGGAGGCTGTAAATTGAACTTTTTGTATTATTTTCATGTTTCTCATGAATTTCAACAATACTGTATAAAACAGGTTTGTGAAAAGGTTTTGTGTGCATATGTTCCAATATGATACTTTTTTTTATTAAAACACAACCAACATATTATTGATACAAAATATTAAATTGCATATATTGTTTTAAAAAACTTATCTGAGTTAGCGTGTTTCAGTATAAACTCTATACATGAACTTGTTTACTGTATATTGCATGTATATGCTTGTCTCAAAAGGCATCTTAGCCTCATTTACTCTCAAGACAGACTATAAGCATTTGTACCTGCTTAATGTGTCTACATTTCTTGCTCCTTTCCTCTGTATTTAGGGCAATGTAGGGACTGAGATGCACACCTGGATCAATACAGGTGGACAGAGATCTAGTGGAGCAACACACATATAAATACATACACACAATCAGTATAAGTGCACAACAAAACAAATTAAAGGAATACTCTAAACACAAATAAATGTTTAAAACATGACTACGATGCAAACTTAAATGAAGCAAGATCCTACACTCTGTAAATCATGGATTAAGGAATAGACATTTGTGAAAGCTTGGATGACAAAGCAGTTCCTATGACATGTTAACATATTTTAATTAGTAAGTTGTAATAAACACAAAAACTCAAATAAAGTGGTTAGTTGCAGTTTACAGAATGTTGTAGTCATACACCATCAGATGTATATAAACTGTGCTGGTAACACATTTAGTCTGCAAATATTATGAAGGCAGGTATACAGGTACAAAATGTGTTTTATATTTTGCCTAAGACAGAGCTCGATAACTGGTTTTAGAATTCCTTTATAAATCATGAGGTCACTGTTCACTTTTTATTTTAATTTGTAATAAGCACATCAAGAAATTTGTAAATTGAAATTTTATTCAAAAGATAATGCAAATATTATGTCCAAGTAAAGCAACAGAAAAGTCATGGAAATGCAAACCAATCATACGTTCCTACAATGCTCATGATGAAGCTTATGAAAGTTATAAAAAGATCGGTAAAGCTTCCTAGGAGCACAGTGAAATCATTATAACAGAATGGGGAGACGATGACTGCATTTTCTAATTTAACGACAAGAACAGTGTGGCAGCTGTTACGCATGTTTTTAATAGCTTCCTGCTTTGAGGCTGTTTGGCTCCCAGTGTAACTGGTGCATTGCCCAAAATGTAAGAAGGAGGACCACCTCAGAATAAGTTTAAATTATAAGTTAAAGGATTGAAACATGAACATAATTAAACACTGTTCCAACAGTGAGAGGGAGGAAAGCTAACCATTTGAACCATGGCCCACCCTCACATGAGGATGGCTTAACCAAAAAAATAAATAAATAAATCTACCAAGAACAGTGGTGAAATATCCAACCAGTGTTTTCATTTAGTTCTATGTATTTGTATAACTCTTTAAACAATAGATATTGTCAAAGCAACTTAATAGAAATCTGGATGTAGGGCTCTAAAATGACAATAATAAACCCTTAGAGGAAGAAGACTTAAAAGGGAACCTATTGCATCTGGGACAATATTGTATGAATGCATATATAATGCATATATCTTACTTACTGCCTGGCCAAAAAAAATCTTACATTCTAATATTTTGTTGGATTGCTTTTAGCTTTGATTACAGGGTGCATTCACCCTGGCTCTGTTTCAACAGCTGTATGCGACACTGTAAAACTTTGTTCCATTAGTTCCAGTTGTATTCAATTTTGGGAGATACTGTATCTTGTATCAATGACGGAAGAGTCAAACCACTCCAAGTCTTCTTCTTCAGCAAATCCTGAATCCTTGCTCTGATGGACTTTTACTGGTGGGTAAATCATGTGTGAAAATAATTCCTTCTGCTCCCAGTACCACTCCTTTAAAATTTTATCTCAATTAATCATGGTATTGTCATCCTGGAACAACAAAGAATCAAAGAGTTACCAACTTATTTTGCTGTGGGTAAGAGGTGCCATTCTTTGTATGCCTTCCTCTTTTTTTTTGACAAATACGACCGTGGCCAAAAAGTAAAATTTGTAACTCCAATGTTGCTTGGCAAAGTTCATACGATGGCGTTTGTGTCTTGGTCAAAAAGGGTTTCTTTCATGGAACTCATGCAAAATGCTTCTGTTCATTGAAGTGACATGTCACTTTTGATTTTAAAATGGTGAAACCCCAATATTCTTTGTAGTTCTGAAACTATGATCTTTGGACTCAATAGGGCGATGCCTCCCCTCCCTGGTCCAACCTTTTTAAACCTTTTTACACTGTTGCTCTGATGGTGCTCCCCTTAATTTCAAATCCTTTGGTTTCATTTATGTTATATTTCAAGGGGGTAATTTTGACAAAATACTTTTGAAAGAATTAACTATTTTGAAGATAAAACAACAGCAGTTTTTCCAAACTTTTGAACAAAGTGAGAATAATCACTTGTATTATCTATATAATATTAATACTCAACACTCTCAGATAATACTCAACAACTCCACTTATTGGAACCCTTCATGAAAATGAGAAAAAACATTATCTCTCTCTCTCTCTCTCACACACACACACACATTCAGATTCCAGGTCCCCCAGTACCAGTTGAAATAAAAATAAAAAAATCTTTAAGTGTAAACTTTACCTTCAGTTTAAGCTGTTTAACAATAATCTATTGTTTGATGGCCAATTTTGGTTTTAGGTTTTCATTATTTCATGAGAAATTAAGGAGACAAAATGTCGGACAAGTGTTGAATTAGGATTTGGTACAGTACTTGTTATTCGGAACTTTCAATATGTGCAAGTAAAGAAAACCTTTATTAATACGTAAATAATCAGGTTTTACCTCAAGATGCAAACCACTGGAACGCTCAATAACAGAAAGGCCAGATTAGATTTAAAAAAGCCAAGTTCAGTTCAAGTCAAACTTGAAAGATAAAAAAATGGTTTTTGTCCAAATATGTATGAAGCTGACTGTGTGTTTGTAAAGTACACTGCCTGCCAGTTATAGCTGCAACAATTCTGTTAATGAAGCAGTGAGTGGCTTCCCATTTCCTAAATTACCATGTAGGAAGATATGTCCCATGCTCATGGAAAAGCTGTTACTGTGCTTCAGCAGGGTCAAAATATTGGTCAATATCAAGCAGGAAAAAACAACTAACAAGACTGCTAAAATGATTGGAGTTGGATTAAGAACTGTCCAACAAATTATAAAAACTTCAACTTCACACAAGAAAGTGTGTGGGAATGAGGCAGACATAAAAAGGGATCAAAAAAATAAATGACTCATTCAGATAAGGTCATGGGTGAAGTGGTGAGTTAGAGTCAGGTGTTTCCTTGGTCATTTTCCAGGTGCTTAATATTGTAGGTTGTTGACCTGATCTTGTAGGTTGCTGACCTGATGCTTTGGATGGTTAATTCCAGTCATTTTATTTGCCTGATGCATGACAATAATATGAAATACGACTGTTTAAGAAATTAGAATCAAACAAGAGCAAAAGAGAGCCCCCAGTAATAGTATATGACTGACTTATAAACTGGATCATTCCAGGAATCAACTAATGCCCCCTCCCACCCCCCAAAAATGTAGTGGGCATTTTACATAGTTTTTAGTCATGGTACATGAGTTAACTTGAGAAACAGAACACGGTTGTGTTGTTCATCATCTGGTGAACAACCACCTATAGTTTCAGTAGCACCTTGCCTACACAGCTAACAAGGGATTCTTGGCCAAAACTTGAACAGAGCTTTCACCACCTAAGTTCATGATATCATGAAGTTTGAGAAAGCCAAAACAAATTTTTATTAACTTAAACACCTTGGCCATTATATCAAACTGTCAGATATACAGTACCTGGAACTGCTTTATGGTCATACTATCTGATATCACCCAAAAGAGGATGGGTTCCCTGTTGAGTCTGTTTTTTCTCAAGGTTTCTTCCTATTGTCAACTCAGAGAGTATTACCTTGCCACCGTTACCCTCGGCTTGGTCATCAAAAGCAAACGAATAATTCTAATTTACACACATTGCCTTTATTTGCCTCATTTATTATCTGATAAATTTTTGTCATTAAAAAAAAAAAGGTTTTTCAACAATGATTACT
The DNA here is from genome assembly GCA_030014365.1 of Clarias pachynema. Lineage (NCBI taxonomy): Eukaryota > Metazoa > Chordata > Actinopteri > Siluriformes > Clariidae > Clarias > Clarias pachynema. Next base: position 17,284,859 of record JAQMYL010000011.1, on the reverse strand, counting down.
ATTAAAAAGCACTGTACAAATTTTTTTTTTCAACTCACTCACTCATCGTCTATACCGTTTTATCCAGTATTCAGGGTCACGGGGACCTGGAGCCTATCCCAGGAGGATATATCCCTTAGGGAACGAGGCGGGATACACACTGGACACGTTGCCAATCCATCGCAGGGCACACACACACACTCATTCACACACTACGGGCAATTTGGGAACGCCAATCAACCTAACTTACATGTCTTTGGAGTGTCCGAATTAGCTTGAAAACCCACCAAGCACAGGGAGAGCATGAAAACTCCATGCACACAGAGACGGGAATCAAACCCGGACCCTTGAGGTGCAAGGTGACAGTGCTAACCACTACACCACCGTGCCGCCATTTGAACTGAATGACTAAAATACTCTACTAGTAATGCAGCCCAACACATAGATCTACAGGCAGATGTTCGCGCATCACTTTTTATTACGTTTTTAAGACACTTTGTGTATCTGGCCTTTAAAAAAGCTGGACAAAAAAAATAATAATTTATGCAAAAACAGTGAAAGATGGCACAGCCCAGAACAGTCTCCTTCACATCTACAAAACTGAAATAAATAACATTTTTCTTACATTGCAAAATGCACACACAAAATCAGATGACACACAATCGATTTCCCATGTTACACCTTGCATTAACATATTATTCATGTCTCTATATTCATGTATAGGCAACAGATGCTCTGATAACAGCTTTGCGTTCACAACTTATGTTTATGTGAAATCATGTGACTCATTCTGTACAAACTGCAATGATATTTCTTCCACACATTATGCCGAGAGGCTTGGATATCCAGTCAAGAGGGCAGGAATCTGATTCCCGGGGACAATTTTAATGAATAGCCTGTTCTAACTTTTCCTTAACTGAGGATAACGTCATCATTGCCAATGGTTGTTAAGAGATAAACTATGATTGCAGAAATTGAGATATTAACTGAGTCTTTCTCTCTGGGACTGTTGCTTTATTTAGAACATATTCATGATCTATCCTGTTAGTACATATTTAAACTTAAGATTGTTCTTTTCTTATAGGTTCACACTATACAGACCGCATTTATACCTACCTGAAATGTGATCAGTGTGTGACTGTTGGCTGATCACATCCCAATTCCTGTGCTTGCTTTGTGTATTTTACATCTTTTGTGTTATACTGTCAAATGGTAGCTAAATTTTGATCCAATCACAGAAAATGTGCATTTATGCAATGTACATCTGATTAAATAATTGAAAAAGCACACAAACAAGTGACAGTATACAGGGGCAAACATGGGTGAATCTGTAAACAGTAGAAGCAAGTAAGCTTTAAAAACGTCCCTCTCTGGATTTTTGCATGCCAGTAAACATTTTCATGACTTCCACCATGTTAGCATAGATATATACAATGTAAAGTACAAGAATACCTAAAAAAAAAAAAAAAAAAAAAATCTATCAAAGAAAAAAGATTAAACATCAAACACATAAATTTCTCTTCAGTGAGGTCTTCTTAATTCATTGACAAAATGTGACAAAATATCATCGATGTTATGAAAATAGTTCTACATACATAAGAGTGTGAAAGGACCACTCATTCATTAGACCTTTCAGTCATTTGTTTTGTCAGGAACACGCTAGATTGAGAATATAAGTTCACACATTGGTGCACACCTAGTGGCAATTTATTAAAGCCAATTCTTCTACAATTTTTAAAAGTTTTGAGTGAACATAATATTCTGGACAAAGCCTACAAGAACACAGAGAGATCAGATATTCAACTGAGCTAAGGATCCAACTGGAGACCCTTGAGCTGTACGGCAGCATAATGTCTATGAAGTTTAAAATCATTTCTGTGTTGGGTCACAGCACTACTACTTCTCTAGCTGCTGAACCTGTACAAAGTACAGTTCACACTTTTGTATAAATTTTGCTTACAAATGTTTTCTTAATGTTTACTCTGCAAAGAAGACCAAGCAAATATTGTATAAAGGGTATTAGTGTACATAGCTGTGGTTTAGTGCATCTGAGCTGAATTGATATCCTTTAAGTAACTGAAATGTGTGTGTGTGTATATATATATATTTATTTCTTTTTTTAAGCCAGACTATTTATACCCTGGACTGAATTATAAATAACTTAGCACTTCTCCATGTGCATGATGTCATGTAGTCATATATGATACAATATAATATATTTTTTTAATCAAGATGACTAGCAATATGAAACAATATGCTAGGTTATAATTGGTTCAGCATGATCTATATAAACGTTTTATTAGAGATAGGAATGTTAATGATCAAAAGATGGCACAGATTCTACAGGGAAGTTTCAGTGTAATTTTGTCCTTCAGTTGTGTAACATGACATCTAACAGCTCAAGGTACTTCACGGTCACTGTTTTAGTATTCTAGTTTCAATTAGTGCTGAACTTGTGGTACCCTCATTTGGTATGGACATAGTCTCTGATTTAAAATTACACTGAAAAGAGGGAATAAAACAAGTGAAACCCCAGTATTTTAAATAGATGGTATATTAATATGAACATGATCTAAGTCAAATCATTAATTTGATAGAGCAAGAAGAGGAAAGTGCTGAGGTAGAAATCCTTGTGGCTTTCTTTGCATCTTCTACAGTGGTTCTTCAGTGGGAGTTCATTAAAGTCTTAATATCATTAAAGGCTTAATAAATACAATGTGTGTAATAGAAATGACTAAACATATGCAATGCAGAGGGGGCCTCCAAAAGGGTCGGACTAGGATCGAGTCTTATGAGTCTACTAAACACACCCATATAAGCCTGATCATAGCACAACCCGATTCACCTCAAAGGCTATGTTCGCATTACAAGCCACAAAATCAAACACTTCATGAGTTTGGGTGAGCACTCGTTCATTTCAACAGTGGATTCGATTTTCACAAAAATATGATTGAGATTTTGTTCTGGAGGATGACGAGCAATTATTCAACTATATTTGTTGCAGTCCAAAAGCAGGAAGAAAGTCAGGTAGCTGTTAGCTGTTTCAGTAGCTATTGCTAACCCGGATATGAAATCTCAACACTGCCACTGCTGCATCAGCAAACATCTTACTATATGTGGAGAGGCAAAGAGTCAGAAAAATTCCGGTCTGCTCGCTTTCATTCAAGTCACATTACCACATAACAGATATGTATCTGATGTAGGACCACATACGAATCCCATCAGATCCAATCATGTGTGTTCAGATAGCCGTAAAAAATTAGATCTCTGTCACATTAGGGTAAATAAATCAGAATTAATTCACTTCAGGCTAGTAATGTGAATGTAGTTGAACAGCTCAACCTTGCTTGTGCTGAATCAGGTGCATGTCTGACTCCAGTGATTTTAGGGTTCTTCTGGTGAAACCAGAAAAACTGAAGTACTGTACAGGGATTAAGAAGGTAAAAAAAGTAATGTATCTAAATGGGAAACCTGCACACATTCTTACCAAAAATAATTATGACTTTCAGTTCTTGATAAAACAGAACAAGTATAACAGAAAGCACATTCATTTTTTCCCCCATTTTTTTGCCACTGTAACCATTCTTCAAGAAGGACTGCTCTTTATTCTGTGATAAAAAAAAAATCATTTTTATGGTAAGACAGACAAACAAACAAACAAAAAAGATCACTTCTGGTTATTTCATGAAATGACAATTTGATGTAGTAATTCTGACCATTGTTTTTGTTTACAACACAATATCTGAAATAACATGGATATAAAAGTTGAAATAAAGCGCACAAAATATTTTCGGGATTCATTTTTGAATGATGGCAGAGCAAATGGAATTTCAAGGGTGCAAGTGAGAGAACAATTGAGAGTGGACTCCAACTGCATTATGTCAGCTTATAATGTGACTCACTCTAATACACATTACAGAGAGAGAGAGAGAGAGAGAGAGAGAGAGAGAGCAACTTTGGAGTGCTGATAAAAATTTTCCCCTGAACAGAGCCAACATGGACCCAAAGCTTTTACTGCAATTTCAAAATCCTCAATCAACAGAGGTTAATAGACCTGAAAACTGGGTGAAAACTTTTTTTTTTTTAACCAAAAATCAATATTTATTCCAAAAACTTTTATATCGTTTATATTTTGCTCTCAACATGCTGACAGCATAGCCTTATAGGGACTACATCCTTTAAAGCCTCTGTCTCATCGCAAAAAAAGAACGAAAGAAAAAATAAATCCTGGAAGGCATCATGTTCAGGTCACCCATTAATGTCATCACTCACCACATGTTTGGCACTCTGGTCACATGATATTTGTTTGTGAGCTATTTTATCTGGTTGCCTGAGGGTGGATCCCCAATTATGGTCTGCTGTCTTTCTGCTTCTAAGCTAGATACTAGAATTTACTAGATTACTGTCTGTTAATGATATAGCTAGCCAAATTAGCATATTTACTCAACTTCCAGCAATCTATGAAGAAACATTTTAGCTACATTACAAGATTCACTTAGAACTGTAAACATTTCCTCAGGCAGAGTTTGATCTACCTTGATTGTTTAAAAATTCATTAAACTCTGGTCCAGTGAACAAAATGAATGGATTACATACAACATGAATGCACATGATGCTCTTGAATTGGGCCACAATAAATGAGCTCAGAGGCAACTTTTATCTGAAAAGCACGCAACGTAAACAAATTAATCCTATTAATCACTGTAAGTGTGCTAAAACACAACAATGATTTTTCATATGTCCAAACTCTATGGTGTATTAGAGGCCGTAAGGAATACTGTAGGTCGAAAGACATGCATAGGGTCTATGCTGGCTCTTTGCAGGTTCTGTCAGACAGAGATTAAAGAAAGAGATAAATAGAGCCTGTACTCACTGGCTGCAATGCTGCTGTCTCTTATCTGTCCTCTCTTCACCTGATTCTACATCTGTCTCATCTATGCATCTCTCCTCCTCCTCCTCCTCCTCCCTCCCTTCACTCATTTTTCTGGCATCTATCTGTGCATTTCTAAGCTGCAGGTGATTGGACTTGTGAGCTGACAGAGCTACAACTGAGGCCTGATCTCTGCGCAGGGGCACCAAGCTAGCACCAACACGTGGCTGGGACAAGGCGAGGGGCAAGGGGACACATGAAAGATGAGAGGAGTAAGGAGGGAGGTGGCGAGATAGGTGCGCAGGGTTTGAGGGTGTGTGTCTGGTGTTAGAGGTTAGATTAGGCGGTTGGTCCCGTTGTCCTTTCTTTTCCCAACTGCACAGGTCGAATGAATCTGACCTGCTCTCAGCAGGGCTTTCCTGACTGTCTTCCTTGGCAACCATGAGAGTCTCTGAAGTGGAACTAAAGAAGTGTTTCCCTGTTTGGGGTGGAGAGGGACACACAGTGCTGATAACCTCTATAAGAGGAATTTTACTTTTGTTCAGCAATTTGTTCGACAGGTCCACTGAAGATTTGTCCCGAGCTGTATTTATGCTGCAGTTATCATGCTTCATCAGAAACAGGTTCTGATGCTGCACTTCACTCTTGGGCTCCTGTGGGCCAACTGGTTCAGAATCTGTTCTGTCTGCGCATTTTCCTGTTACCGTTTGAGCCCAATCCTTCCCTACATCTGAAATTATTTTCTTGCACTCATGCAAAGTCCTCTCACCTGTCTTGTCCTCCTCCACACTGCAATAGCTGGCAAATGAAGAAGCTGGTCCCTTAATGTTCATTGCAGTGCCCCATGTTTGCTCTTCCTGATTTGGGTGAATGCTCAGTGAAGCCCTTTTGAGATCAGACGTCTTTACCTGAAGCTCCTCTGTTTTAACATTGTTCTCTCCAAATGTACTGAAGGCAACTTCTTCTGCACCTCCAGCGTTATCCTGCTTCAATGTGCTCATTGGTGCAGAAGACCCTTTTGCTTTCTCAGCCAAGAACCGACGGATCTCTTGCTCGATGCTGTCATCGCTGTCCACTGAGCTACTGTCCTCATCAACATGTGTAGACTGGGTGCTGTAGACTGCTAGCTGGTATCCAGAGCCCTGGTCTTCCTTTGTAGACAATTTAGGTTTCTTGCTGTTTTTTTGTGTCTTTGAACCTTTAGGTTTAGCATCTTTATCTTGTCCAGGTATGCTCATGAGTCCTTGGCTGCTTTTTATAGCATTGGGTTTCATGGGTTTAGCTGCAAGAACCAATTTTTGTTCCTTGACAGATTTGTTTTTTTTAAAGATGTCAGTACCTGGCTGTTGCATGGGTTTATGACTCTTTCGTGCTTTGAGTTTCATGTCCCTGACTTTCTTTTTCACTTTTTTCTTTGTCTTTAGCAAATCTTTTATTGCAGCATCAAGATCCTCATCACTGTCCAATGAGCTACTCTTATCACTCTTGTAATACCTCTCAGGGCCTATAAAAGACTCTGGGAGGCTGGTTCCACAAGTGGAAGCCTTGTTCATGGATGTGGATCCATCTATAATGCTATAGTGGGGACAGTTCTGTGTAGGGTTGCTGTTCTTTACCGAATCTGGGCTACAGGTGTGCCATGTAACAGGAGATAAGTCAGTCGGGGTTAAGGGTTTGGGGTAAGGCTCCTCTTTCAAAGTATTAGCAATGATTCCTTGTTTACAACTCTTGCTGTCTTCTTTCCGTTTCCTTTTCCGTGAGAAGGACAGTCTCAGTGGTTTGTTCTGATCCTCCTCAACTTTAATGTGCTGGGGGACTTTAGTTCCTGTTGGTACTCCAGGGTAGTCAATTGTTGTTGCCTGTTCATGCAGCTTTGCTTTCAGCTCCAGAAACTTACGAATCTCTTGCTCAATTCCATCCTCACTGTCCACAGAGCTCTCATCACTCTTTTTATACTGTTGCAATGAAACACCAGTGGAAAGGAAAGATGGAGTCTCTGTTGTAGGTGCACTGGTCACATCCAAGGTGGGCTCAAATGCTGCAGGCATGACAGTCTTAGAGATGTCCAAGATGGCCTCGGCACACATTAGCTCAGCAGTGGTGTTGACAGTGAGTGTGGAGTGAATCTGCCGTCCATCCTGTTGATCATCAGCTCTTGTGGAGCACAGTGAATCTCCACTGGCTCTCAAGCAACATGTAGGCAACATGCCTAGAGAAAGGCCTACAGGTTTAGGAGAATCACACTTCATTTCTATAGGCTGCACTGCATTTTTCTTTTTGTTCTTTTTCTTGGCTAATTGTTTAAGAGGCTTACCAACAACTTGATCAGCCACCAAAAAACTCTGCTTCGGGGGAAGTTTGTGGTCATTTTCCTTCTGCCTTTCCTGTTGATAGTTCCGGATGGCCTCCTCAATTCCATCATCACTACTAGAGTCCAGCTCCTCCTCCTTCAGCTGAAAGCACTTCAAGCCCTCGTGACGTTCTTTCTCTTCTTGCTGAAACTTTTGTATGGCTTCCTCAATACCATCATCACTGCTTGAATCCATTAAATCATCCTCATCCACTTTTATTCTGAGTGAAGGTGGTGTACAATCCACTTGTGGCAAACACGAAGGTGTTCCAGAGGAAGGTGGAGCTTTTATAGACAGGCCTCTGGCAGCACCTGATTTTCCAAGTGGGTTCTCCTTGACCGTTTTTTTCTTTTTCTTCAAGGCTACCAATGGTTGGATTCCTTTTGAACCTTTCAGGGTATGGTTGCTAGCGGTTAGCACCTTGGGGGAATGCATGATCTGTTTAGATGTGTCTAACATACAATTGCCACCATGCTGAATTTTAGGTGTCTGTAATGGGCTCTCTATTTGCTCCATTTTAGGCTTGTGGTCCACTTTCTCCTTCAGATACTCCTGGATGGCCTCCTCAATCCCTCGATCTACTGAATCATCACTGTCTGACCCTTCAGTGGCATCAGAGCCAGATGCATGAAGCTTGTTGCTTTCTGTTGCTACTCGTCGAGACCTTACTTGTGTGTCCATGTGACAAGATTTTTGTCCACCACATGATGGTTTGGGCAGGTTGAGGCTAGACTGGGCACTAGCGTTGACCTCATTGCTCATATCTGAGGACTGTGTGCTGCAGAGGCTGTCAATGATCATCTGGACTTTGTGTGGGATGGGGGTTCCACTTGAAGATACAAAGTCACTGTCTGAAGCACTATCATTGAAGCAAAGTGGCAGGCTCAAACTCTTACCGGACCTCCATTCTGAGTGAACTGCCACCACAGGAGGAACTGTTTTCAGAAACATTATAGAATGACAGGTTAGGGGAAAGGTGGGTCTTGGGACCTCTACCTGTGACCTTGTAACATTCTGAAAGAGGGGAGAGAGAAAAAAAATCATATTAGACACACATTCATTTTAATGTATTATAGCATTCAAGTTACAGTACACATGCCCTGATGTAAATATATTTACATTGTAAAACATTACTTATTGAACAATGGCTGATGACAGCATATTTACACGACGCACATTTGGATTATTTAGTCACTGACAGAATGCCAAGTCATACAGTATGTAACATCAAGAGTTACAGCATTCATAATTGTTACTACAGCTGAATAGCACTCTCTGTCTTTAAGCGGTAATCAATTACAATAAATGGATAATGTATAAGCTAATATCAATCAAATTCCTAAATAAAATTCTTGACAGATTCTCCATTAAAAATTACTAAGCAGCATCATGCTGTGGCTACTAGGATCTCATTGCAACCCGTGACATGCATTCGTTCATTTGTTCATTCCTTCTACACTGGTTATCCTGATATAGGGTCAGAGGAGACCTGGAACCTGGGACTTTGGACTGAGGCAGGGTACACCCTGGTGAGGGTGGCAATCCATCACAGGGACAACCTAACCTGGATGTCTTTGAACTGGGGGAGGAAACCGGTGTATCAGGAGGAAACCCTGCAAGCACGTGGAGAACATGCAAACTCCAGGCAAACAGACCCAAGGTGGGAATCTAACCCTCAACCATGGATGTGCGAGGCCACAGTGCTAACCACTAAGCCACTTCCACCTTTAAGAGGTGTGGCCTATGGGAGATGTGTAATAAGAACTGGGTTTTTAAAAGTGATTACAGTTGTCTAAGACATTTAGGCTATAGCATTGCAAGGTTAAGCTATATGCTAACGCTTTGTTTATGTTTTAGATAAATAGATAGATATTTACATGATAGAGTTTTTTTCTAAACTATTCCTTCATCTTAAAATTTCTACATAAAATACGCGTGAAAGTGTTAATGTGTTGAAAAAAAAAAAAACCCACACCATGTTGTTGATGTTCATACCAAGAGCTGCGGTGCAAATACGCTACCGGTGCTACGTTACACTAACGCCGTCGCGTCTTTTTCCGCTGCAAATGTTTACTTTCTGCGTGCGGCAAGGCGAGCAGGTGAATCATGCACGTGCAGCGCTTTGATCAAATCATAGAAACGGTTTTAAATCCAGCAAGAGTTACTATGTTAAATGTTTGCTATTAAGTCAGCCGTTACTGCATATTTCAGCGACGACTATTTGCGAGGAAAAGCGCTAGAAGCATTAAATCACATCTCTCGTCGCTTCACACGATGCCACGAGTGAAAGTTGTTTAATGCAAACGATGAATAACTATTTCATGAAAGAGTTCTAGGGTTGCCGTCATAGCGGCTAAAACAGTGTCCGTGTTCACCTCCAGCAGCCTTTAGCATGCGCGGCTTCAGTTCCAAGCGCCCGGGAAAAAAAAAAAGAAATATGCCTATTTGTGTAAATGAACTACTTTCATATCTCCAGGCTGACTTTTAGGGACGCCTACTATTCCGTATAAGTGTTTATCAAATCAGTTATTCTATAACTACTCAGCTTTCTTTGTTTAATTTCCCTAGTTCGGTAGCCTCTAGAGCCCGAAGCTCGCACCGCGCTGTCGCCGTATCGCTAGCGGCTCAGGCTGCACCGCTCGCCGCTCAGCACAGCTAAGAGACACCGCAGAGGAACCGGCTTCCGTTTCGCTGCCAATTCGTGCACCAAAAACTTGGCGTTTATTCTTGGCTCACCTTCCTTTCGTTAAATAAGAGCTTAAACATACCCCAAACAATGTGCTATATGAGTAATACACGACTAAAATCGAAACGAAGACCCCAACTTGTTTAGGTCGTGGCGAGGGGCGGAAGACTCAAGCACGGAAGGCTCAGCGCGGCCTCTCCGCCCGCGAGCCGGCTCGTTTTCTGGACCCTCTTTGTATCGTAAACATAATCAAACTGAAACCGGATACACAAAAAAACAGAACAAATTCGACGTGCTTACCCGAAGCCTGGCTGAACGCTCATGTGTTCATGTGCTGGTATTGTTGTTTCAAAGAGACTTGTTAAATTATTATATAAATTATTATTTTTCTGTCTCCACACGGTGCTGGTGTGCGCAGAAAATGCACGCTCTCGAGCTGCCGCGCTTCCTACTTACCATGGAGAGCTCTCTTAAAGCGACAGTACACCTTAAAAGCGGTCATTAAAATACTATATCCGAGAAGCAATTTGAAATATAATTGTACTTAAAAGTAGTATACTTAAATATAAGCAATATTTAATTACAATTATTTTAATATTGAGGAAGTTTGGAATTCGTGGGTTTGGGGCAACATTGTACCACAATGAGATTGTACTGAAATGATGAATATTTATAAAGACAAAAACAACAACAATTACAACAACAGTTACTAAACTCTCTCACTCCATCATAGTCTATACCAATTTATCCTGTATACAGGGTTGTAGGGGGCGAGGAGCCTATGCCAGGGGACTCCAATCCAGTGCACAAAAGCACACACTCACTCACGCTATGGGCAATTTTGGAAATGCCAGTTAGCATAATCTGCATGTTTTTGGACTATGGGAGGAAACCGGAGTACCCGGACGAAACCCACCAAGCACAGGAAGAACAATGCAAACTCCATGCACACAGAGCTGAGATGGGAATCAAGCCCGGACCCTGGAGGTTCAAGGCAACAGAGCTAAGCACTACGCTACCTTGTCACCTGTTACTAAACACTGCACTTAAAAATTGGTTACTAACCCAAAAATTGGTAGCAACTTGACCAAGCATGTGGAACATAACGTCATATTACAAGTGCATTATTTTTAAATAATCCTGTTTTCATTATGAAGTCTTTGTGAGGGTACAATTGTGTATAACTACTATAACATAATCAATTTGCCTTGTGGTATAGTGGTATGGCATAGTTAGCACTGTGGCCTCTCACTACCAGGGTGGAGGGTTCGAGTCCTGCATTGAGTTGGTCTGTGTGCATGGAGTTTGCATGTTCTCCCCATGCTTGGTGGGTTTCCTTAAGATACTCAGATTTCCTCCCACAGTCCAAAGACATGCAGAGTAGGCTAATTGGCATTTCCAAAATTGCCCGTTGTGTGTGTGAGTGTATGCTTGTGTGCAATGGTTTGGACTTCCTTGGGATAGATTCCAGGCCTCTCACAACCCCATGCAGTCTAAGCGGTATAGAAAACAAGTGAATAAATTAGTATATGTCATTGTATATATTATCACAAAAAATGTATATTTTTATTTTTTTGATTGTCATTTGCATGCTGCATTACAATGCATCTGTCTCTGACTCTGACCATTTTGATTCATACTTATTTTAATTAATACATTTTCTTTTGATTTCGTAAAGCTGCTTTGCGACAATGACCATTGTTAAAAGCGCTATACAAATAAAATTGCATTGAATTGAATACATTATATGCTTCTTACAATGTCAGGTTTCCCATTGCAAGACACCTTATAGCATTCCTGCTTTATTAAGTCCTAATTAATAACTCTATTCATTTTAAAACAAATGTATCAGTATTTGGCAGATAAGATAAGTACATTTTCTATTTATCTGCTTATATTAATGTTTTGGCCTTATGTGCAATTGAGCCATGAAATGGAAAAATATGGATGCCTCTGTGTTTGTGCTTTGTTTACAACAAGATACTTTACTGTCTGATTTTACTGTCTGTGTTGAAATTTTGCATGCCCTTCCTGTGTCCAGGTGGGTTTCCTCCTGGTTCCCCAGTGTCCTCCCACTGTCTAAAACACAGTTAGGATGATTTGCTATGCTAAATTGCCCCTAATCAAATTTGTGTGTGTGTGTGTGTGTGTGTGTGTGTGTGTGTGTGTGTGTGTGTGTGTGTGTGTGTGTGTATGTATGTATGTAATTGTGTGTGTCAATGCAGCCCTAGGATAGCCTTATTTTATTATTTAATTAATTATTATACAATTGTACATTAAATTCATTACATTTATTATGTCTTTTTAGTTTAATTATTTTTTGCTGGCTATGATAGCCTAACAAGTAAAATTCACAATCTATATTTCTAGCATGTGGCAGATGCCATTATCCACAGCAACCTACAGAAGTGTTTTAAAGTCCCTATCAATAACTACAACCTCATAAGTGTTCACTAGGAGACACTAAAGACTAAGAGTAATATCAGTCTAAAAACCCTGTTGGGATTTAAAAATTACAAATTGCTAACTTAAGCATATGGTTAAGAGATAGGACTTCAGTCATTTTTAGATAACCAGTGTTTTAAATCTGATGTAGGTAGATACAGGAAGCTCTGGAAGAAGCAAAACAAAATGGTAGCATGGGAGAGCTTTGGAAGGTTGGTAAATGCTGTTACATTCTTCATTAGTTGCAGAGCATTAGCTAAGATGGCTAAGATGCCTGTAAATCAATGTCTTACATCGGACATAGTAAGTTAAAGAAAAATTAACACAATGTAACATTTACAGACCATTAAGGTACTTTGTAATTAGCAATATGTAAAGTAATTATAGGTCGAAATGTTGCCACATAGATATTTCGTCATTACAATCAGAAACATGATGTGACGCAGACAAGACATAGTACAGTATATCCATTACATGAGTGTGTCAGCTAGAAGTGTTGCAAAGTAATAAGAAATCAAGTACTGTACCACTCACTCAGTCACTCATCTTCTATACCTCTTTATTAGTGATGGGTTCTTTTTGAACGAATCTTTAACGTGACTCAGAAGAACGGGGAGTCTCGGAGAGTGATTCGTTCATTTTCGACTGGGCGCGCATGCGCAAATCACAGCAAAACCTCGATAGGTTATGTACAGGAAACAGAATTGAGCGATTCTTTCTAAATGACTCTTCTACTCCGAGTCATTCGTTCCTTTGTCACGTGACTCACATAGATGCTATGCAGTGCAGTACACAGTAAACAGAACTGAATAGTTCTCAACGAATCTTCAAGTCCCGAGTCATTCGTTCCTTTGTCACGTGACTCCCATAGATGCTATTTGGTGCAATACATTCAAAAGAAAATGGAAGACTCAGACTGGAAGATATGAGAGGTGAGTTACTCATTCTGTTTATTATAATATGTCCTTAGCTGCATTGTAATATTTTCATTACTGGAACTATAGCCAAATTGTGTGTATGTAGACTCGCTTTTTATTGAAAATGCAACATTTTATTTGATTTCTGATCAAAAAGAACGAAAAGGACAAAAAGACTCAAAAAAAGATTCAAAGAACCGAGTCATTAAAATGATTCAAACTTCCCATGACTACTCTTTATCCTGTATTCAGGGTCTCTGGGGGCCTGGAGTCTATCCCAGGAGACTTAAGGCATGAGGCGGGATACACCCTGGACAGGGTGCCAATCCATCTCACGACACACACACACATAAACACACTCATTTACACACTACGGGCAATTTGGGAACGCTAATTAGCCTAATGTGCAAGTCTTTGGACTGTGGGAGGAAACCGGAGTAACCCAAGGAAATCCACCAAGCACGAGGAGAACATGCAAACTCCATGCACACAGAGACGAGAATTGAGCCTGGCCGGGCGACAGTGCTAACCACTAAGTACTGTATGATTTAAAGTAAATTTAACTCCAATATTAAAGTTACAAAAACATACTAGTTTGTTGAAAAAATATTAATTTGTTTGCATTCAACACAATGTAAAATGTGTTCCCAAACCATCTGACGCAACACATTTCCTCAAAGATTTTGAGTGAACTGAACTTATCCAGGTTTCCAATTACTTCCCCAGCTCAGAGTAGTCCTTTTCCACTTCACACCAGAACAGTATCAGCAAGTTTCATTTCAGCCCACAATCAAGGGACACATCCATCAGATGTTTCTGACAGCCACAGGAAGACTTGTGTTGTGCTCTGTTTCACTGAAACCCACCTATTTTAGCAAACCTGATTTAAAAGTTTCAAGGACTGTGGCCAGCTAACTGTTGGAAATGTACTTTCATCATCTTCAAAATGAGATATGTGTATTAATGGAGATAAGATGTAAATTCGAGCTGTGAGAAACAGACTCATGTCTTTAACCTCATAGTCATTTTCCAATAGTATGACCTTTCTTGTTATCCCTCAGGTGCAACTTGTTGGCTTTGATTATCTTAACATATGTCAGACTTTACTTGAGTCCACCTGAGTCCATTCAGTGGTTAAGAAAGGCACACAACTTTATTGTACAAATTTATAGGGTGTGTCAGGTGCCCTTATCCATAGCAGCTTACAGAATGTTTTGAAGTTGCTATCAGTAACTACAACCTCCAAGGTGTTTACTAGAAGACACTAAACACTAAGAGCAATATCAGTCTGAAAACTCTGTTGGGATTTAAAACATCTAAATAACTTTGCATCTCTGCACATGGTGAAGAGATAGGACTTCAGCCATTTTTAGATAACCAGGGACTCAGCTATTCTTATAGCTAGGGGAAGTTCATGTAACCACCTACAGTATGTGCCTGGAGTGAGAAGAGCCTTAATGCAATTATCTGTTGCACCCTAAGAGATGGTGGGGCCAATCGAGTAGTGCCAGAGTATTGGAAGGAGTAATGTACAGTAAGTTGTACAGTCATTTGTGGCTTTATAAGCAAGAATCATTATTTTAAATCTGATGCAGGTAGATGCAGGAAGCAATGGGAGAAGCATAACAAAATGGTATACTGTAGCTAAAATGGGAGACCTTGGAAAGGTTGATAAATGCAGCTATTTACACAACTGTGTTATACAAATTTATACTGTGTGTCAGATGACAATCAAAGCCATGAAGTCCAAGCCTTGAACTCTCCTTAACCTCAAACTATATTGAAAGTTGCACATTACTGTATATATAACCATTTCTAAAGTTTGGGGGTTTTGTAGGAGCACAGTGGTCTTCATAATTGAGATGGAATAAGTTTGGAACCACCAGGACGTTTCCTACAGCTGGATGTCTGGCCTAACTCAGTAAACAGGCTAGGATGGCCTTGGCCTGGAGAAGTGACCAAGAACCTAATGAACACCCAACAGATCTTCGAAGTTCTCACCAGAAATCACAAGATAAAATGTTTTCTGGTTATAATTTGTCCAACCAAAATTAAACTTTTTGGGATAAAACTTTACAATTGGGTAAAAACAGGTACAGTACTTTTTTTTCAACTAGCATTTCCATCCCTATGGTGAAATATGGGTGTGTCTTCATTCTATGGGGTGCTTCTTCATGGCAGGAACCGGGAGACTGGTCACAATTTAGGGAAATAATTAATAAAGAGTATACATTTTTTTTTTAATGGGTGCTTTCATTTTATATTAGATCTATACCACAAAAGGTATAAACCCAAACCCACTATACTTCAGAGCAGGTTTATGTAAATGAGTTTTGCCATCACACATTAGTGAGAAAAATGGGTTGCATATAGTCTATTCCATTCTCAGATAATAACTATGAATCGTTCTGTGATTTATAGTCCAGGACAGAATGCATTTTATATAACAGTGTCTATTTGCATCCTGGTGAGAATAGCCAAACAGCAGCCATCTGCTTTTTACACCAGCCCCAGCTCTCTTTTTAAAAAAAAAAGGGTTACGCTAATTTCTGGGTGTTTTTAGTGACATGCGTATGCAAAAGCTAGTAATAAATTAAAACATATAGATGAATTCAGTCTTTACCTCACCAAATCAAAACATGTCTACTATATAATAGTCAGAGTAAATGTAAATGGATGCAAATAGCATTTGGGGTATGATTATACAACACCTAGGTGTAAATAGTATGGTTGGCTATGAACACATGGGTACAAATAACAACATGGGCTATTCCACTGCAATGCAACTACTGTAGCAATTAGCATTGTTGCCTATGGACACCTGGGTGCAAATAGCATGTCATTTTATAATGCTATCTGCATCATGTCAGGATTATCGCTAATTTAGCACTGACAATGACATAAAAATAGATTTGATACAAAAAAAATTGGAAAATTTGCAAAATAGAGGTTCAGATCAAACAGTTAAATGCTACATAATTAATAATACACTGTATGGAACTGTTAAATCCACATTTTATTTCTGTTGTTTTGAAGCAGATTGTTTAATTATATTGTATATTGTTATATTGTATATATTGTAACATTATAACCCCAAAACAGAAAAAGTTGGGACTGTAAGTAAAATTCAAAATTAAAATTGATGTATAGTAATTTGTAAAATATTTTCATTTTGTCTTGTCAACATAAATAATTTATAAATATACGTCCATTCATGACATTCAGTCCTGCAATATGTTCTGAAAAAAGATGGGACAGTTGCATTTTAGGGCTAGTAATGAGTAAAACAATTAAGTAATGGACTTATTTGGAACAAGTGATGTCAACAGGTCATTGCAATTACAGTTTGGAACAATGGCAAAGATGGTATCCAGGAAAGCCTATAAGAATAAAGATGGGCTGAGGACTGCCAGTGCAGTGCAAGTTTAAAAACAACAATGGGCAAAGAAAGGTAACAGATATACAGGGCAAAACAAAATTAAAAGATTTAAGGAATCAGGACTTCGGTAAGGTCAGGATGGATTTCAGTACTCTGGGCTCAGAGGCAGTTGGTATGGACCATCACGCAGTGGAAACATGTATTGTTGGTAGAGAAATCAGTATTTCAGTTATTTTTGGAAAGAATGCATAGGACCAAAAAAATGGCCATCCAGCCTGTTACCAGCAACAATTCAAATAGCCAGTATCTGTAATGTTAATGTGTGCAGTATGAGGTTGTGTCAGTGCTCTTGGCAAAGGTAACTTTGGAGCAACATATGCTGCTGAAAGATTACATCTTTTCCAGGGATGCCCATACATTTTTCAGTAAAACAATGCAAAAACCTCATACTGCATATATTACATGGGCATGATTGGGGAAGCAAAGGGTTCGAGTACTGGACTGGCTTGTCTGCAGTCGCAATGGTAGTCTCAAAAAGATAATACATGAGACATCTTGAAATGCAAGGCCCAGGCCAGTTGCACATCTTTAGACTTTGTTGCAGGAAGAAAGAGGCAAAATTACACCTGAAACACTCAATCCCCATAAGATTTTTAAGTGTTGCCAAAAGGAATGGTAATTCACTCCATGGAAAATGCTTTACCATCCTAATGTGCTGCAGGGATAATAAATGAAGAGTTGCTAATTTTAAAAAGTTGGTGAGGTAAATCAGATTTCATTTTTATTTTATATACCATCCCAACCTTTTTTGATTTAGGGTTAAATTTGAATAGTACATGAATAGTGTATGACACCATAGGCAGGAAAAGTTGGGATGATGTGTTATT
>JAQMYL010000011.1:17252899-17263704 GCA_030014365.1 Clarias pachynema | reverse complement strand
TATGGCTCTCATGGAATTACATTTTAAAATATATGGCGTTCATGGCTCTCTCAGCCAAAAAGGTTCCCGACCCCTGATCTAAGGCATACGGTACTGTCAGACATGGTGGAGACAGTGTGATGTACAGTACAGTAGGGCTTCCATTGGAACCAGGAGACTGGTGTTTATTGATGACCTGACTGCTGATAAAAGTAGCAGGATGAATTCTGAAGTGTATAGGGCTATACTCTCGGGTCAGTTTCAGCAGAATGCTGCAAAACTTATACTGTAGGCTGCTGCTTCACTTTGCAGATGGATAATGGTCCAAAACATACAGCAACATGATCTTAAACCAAGAAAGCATCTTTTCACTTATTGATCATTGACTGCAAAGGATTTTCATCCAAATATTAAAGGCAATGTTGATAAGATAAGATAAGATAAGATAAGATAAGATAAGATAAATCTTCATTAAACCCAATGGAAATTGCAGTTCTGCAGCAGCATAGAATATATAGAAGTATCTCTATATGTGTGTGTATGGTACGTATACATGTACAGTGAAGAAATTAACCGGTATGCAGTGTGCATAATTGTATAAGCAGATAGTATGTTGTGAGAAGACATTTTGTGCAAATATTGTGCATACTGTGTGTAGGATGGTTTAGCAACCGACAGAACAAACATATATACTGTACAGTAGTAGTTCATTGCACATCAGCAACAAGAAGGTCAATGTTACCCCATCCCTGCAGGGACTCATTAACGAGCCTAATGGCTTCAGGTACAAGTATAAGTGCCCTCCCATAACGCTCCTTAGAGTGTCCTTTGTTTGACTACACTCTCTATTGAGTCCAGTCTGACTTCCACAACTGCGCCTGCATTCTTGAGTAGCTTCTTAAGCCTATTGGCATCTTCCACATTCACTCCACTGCCTCACTCAGTGCATCACAACATAGAAAAAACATACTGGTAGAACACATTCAGAAGTAACTAACTGTTTGTTTACTCACGCACTCGTCATCAATACCATTGTATCCTGTATACAGCGTTGCAGGGGTCCTGGAGCCTATCATAGGAGACTTAGGGCATGAGGTGGGGTGCAAATCCATCACAGGGCACACAAATATACACACACTATGGGCAATTTGGGAACGGTAATTAGCCTAATCTGCAGGTCTTGAACTAGAAACTGGATCACCTGGAAGAAACCCAACAAGCACAGAGAGAACATGCAAACTCCATGCACATAGACCCCGAGGTGAGAATCGAACCCAGACCCTGGAGGTGCAAGGCCACAGTGTTAACCACTAAACCACCATGATGCTTTAATTTGTTTATTGTTTATTATTTATGAACCCAGCAAAAATGTGTGTGTGTGTGTGTGTGTGCGTGTGTGTGAGTGAAAATTCCTGTAATGCCTGACCAGTTAATTTCACACTTTTGGCAAACCCCTTGAATTAATACTGAATGCATTGACTTTGCTCACATCATGTGTGTTTAATTTCAAATTCAATGTGGTCAAACGGTCTGATTTTACTTCTTTCTACATAGTAAAGCAATGCTGAAGGCATCCCAAATATGTGATATCTCCTTTGAACCTTTGAACAGATGATGTTGAGATGCGTCTGCTCCTTATGCTGTGTAAAGCATTCATAACTCTAAATGAACGTCTCCTCTGCAGCAAAGGTAAGCCTTGGCCTTTCTTTCCTTGGATGGTCTTCATAAGAGCCAGTTTCATCATTTTGCTTTATGGGTTTTGCAAATGCACTTAACAATACTGTTTTTGCAAGAACTTTTCCAGAACAGCTGACCTTCAGGTCTTAAAATAACAACTGACTGTTGTTGTTGTTGTTGTTGTTGTTATTGTTACTTAAATTACCTAAAGCCATATCTATTATTTCATTGTTTTGAACTTTTCAGTAATGTTCTAGAATGTAGAAAATAAATCATTAACACTGGGACTGTATATAATTCAACTTTATTTGTATAGCGCTTTTAACAGTGGTCATTGTCGCAAACCAGCTTTACACAATTAAAAGAAAATTTGTATGAAATGTGAGAGAATGTATATGAATCAAAATGATCAGATAGTCCCTGATGAGCAAGCCGAGGGTGACGGTAGCAAGAAAAAACTCCCTGAGATGATATTAGGAAGAAACTTTGAGAGGAACCGGACTCAACAGGGTGATAACATATAGCAAGAATTGTTGTGCAGTTATACTGTGTTTTAGGCAGCTGGAAGTTCAGACAGGTCTAGAGGGCAGAGGGTGTCTGGATCACTGGCAGCTCAGGAGCAGCATGTGTTTTGGGTTTGGTCACAGTCACATAATGTATAAGGTGAATGTACAGTATATTTAATGCATAGTGCAAGCAGGGACTCCAGCAGGACTACCGGTAACTATGACAGCATAACTAAAAGGGAGAGCCAAAAGGAAACACAGATATGAAGACTCCCTGGAAAGTAAACCAACCCGTCACTCGTTAACAAACCTGAGTGATCAATGAGAGTGGAAAAGATATCATCTAAACATACCAGTTCATTATAATACTCCACATCCATGAGTCCCCAGATTTGCTCTTCTACCTAAGACAAATCAGTCACTCACTCATTGTCTACACCACATTATCCTGTATTCAGGGTCATTTTGGGGCTTTGTAAGAAAATGCTCTGCCCCCTACTATACTTTTAATAATCCTTTACATCCCTGCATCCTTTGATCGAAGTAAGTGTGGTGGATCGTAAGACACTAGCAGTTTACTCAGGTACTGTGGCACAAGACCTTTTAGTCCATTAAAGGTCAAAAGTAGTATTTTAAAATCAATTCGAAATTTCACTGGGAGCCAGTGCAGTGTGGATAAGACAGGGGTGATGTACTCATATCTTCTGGTTCTAGTGAGGACTCTCTCTGCTGCATTCTGAACTAACAGAAGCTTGTTCATGCACCAAGTTGAACAACCAGACAGTAAGGCGTTACAATAATCCAACCTAGATGTGATAAAAGCATTTTTCTCCATCATTTAGTGACAATATATTCCTTATCTTGCCTATATTTCTGCGAATATTTCTTTCTTATTTCTAAAACGACCGTGGTGTGATTATAGATTCCAATCTTTCATTTGAAGCTCATGTAGATAATGTCCTGGTAATGTCCTGGTAATATTATCTACATGACCTTCAAATGAAAGATTGAAATCTATAATCACACCAGGGTCTTTTACTGTTGTACATGATGAAAGAGAAAGGCCATCCAGAGTTACTGTGGATGAAAAAACTTAAAAACTTACTGCTAGCTGCATGTGGTCCTAGTTCCAGAACCTCTGTCTTGTCAGGATTAAGCAAAAGGAAGTTAATTAACATCCAGTCTCTTATGTCCATTGCTCAACTTTATTAAGCTGGATTTCTCATCTGGCTTTCCTGAGACATTTAACTGTGTGTCAACAGCATAAAAATATAAGCATATACTGTAAACACACAGCATCCATAAACCATGGTATCCACAATACTCAAGTACTCAATACTAAAGCTCCATGGAAAGCCTGCTGTGAAGACAAATTCTAAATGTCACACTTCAGTACACAGTTGTCTTACATTCAATGAGATTAGCAACATGTTATCATTATACAGCAAAGTTACACTTGCACCTGCATGAATAAAGCTTTTAATCTCTTAGTGACATACTGTACTATTGGAAGAGGGGGATTTTCAGATTTATTATTTCATAACTGTTGCAAGCATAGAGCATGACATGGCTCAAAAGCTATTATGAGTAACACTGTAATGCAAATGAAATATTGATGTTTCGTTTTATGGTGGCATCTGCAGTATGGGGTCATGAAATATTAAGATGTGGCAGGAGGAGGCATAGTCTATATTTCAGATGTGTGTGTGTTTGAGAGAAATGAAATAAAGCACAGCGATGTAGGGAGACGGAATATCCGAAATCTTTCTATAAAACCTGTATAATAGAATAAAAAATAGAAAAGATACAATCCTCTAATGGTTGTTGAAGGCATTTTTATCCTTTTGGATTTTTTATGCTTTATGGTAATACTAGCAGTTTGATTCAAGCTGTGTGTGATTCAGTGTTTTTAAATATTTGCAACGAGCATAATGAGAAATCAGCTGAAGTAAAAAGTACAGACCAACCATTATTATTCCACTGTGTTTTGTATTTGATAGAATTAGTAGGTTTTAAATATCCTGATAACATTAAGAATGTTATTAACGTTTGGATCACCCTTATCAGGTCATAAAGCCATTGTGATTGTCCAGTGTATGTTTCTGTTATACTACAAAAGAGATACAGTATAGCTGTTTTTTTCTTTCATAGCTAGATATGTCAAGGGACCCCCCTTTCTTCAAAGCTGAAATCTAGTCATGCTTTTGTAGAACTGCTATCCCTATAGTATGAGCTATACCTCACGGAGATGAGTTCTGTCTAGGTTCAAATTTCGATTCCTGTTAACACCCTTACAGGAACATCAGCACTGCAATGTGTTGTAAAGATCTTTTCAACCATGACCTCACACATACTCACTATCTGAACTTGAACCTCTTACCCACCCGACTTAATTGACTGTTTTTCCATATAGTACTGTATATAGATGGTGGCCAAAAGTCTGGATACAAGGGCAAACTTTTGTTGAAATATATTGATGGACTTTTGCAGCACTTTAATAGAATGTTGAACATTTCTTACTGTTAGAGAATTGATGTTATTCTGTGCAAAGGTGATTTCCTCTTACAGTGGAAAGGTTGTTATGGGTCGATTCTGAAGAACTACAGATTTCAGTCCCTAAAGAAAAAGTCTGAATTGTGTTGGATCTGGTTCTATTTAAACTTTGAAGCCATACTGAGTTTGGAAAAAAAATCATACAGTATATCACATGATCTAAGAAAAAATATCCCTAATTTTGAGCACTTTTTAATTAAAAACATTTATTATTTATTTGCATATTATATGCTTGTAATAACTGCATCAAGATGGTCATCCACTGGCGTCACCAACTGTTGTACAGTATTGCTCTGTGGTAATGTACTGAAACTTATTTAGTTGCTTTGTTTAGGTGTGTTGTTCCCTTCAGTCAGCTTTTCAGGACGTGAAATGTACAGTTGAGTTAAGGATTGCTTATACACTTGACCTTTTTTGTTTTGGTGGTGTGTTTTGAGTCATTATCTAGCTGCATGATAAAGTTTCTTGAAATTGTTTATCCAGTAGATACATGTCTATCTACTGTATATATTGACAACATGTTATTAGTGGTTAGCACTGTCGCCTTGCACCTCCAGGGTCTGGGTTTAATTCCAGGCCAGTCTTGATTCTCACCTCTGTGTGCAAGTTCTCCCTGTGCTTGTCCTAAGACATGCATATTAGGTTAGTTGGCGTTCCCAAATTGCCCCTAGTGTGTGTAGGTGTATGTGTGAGGATAAAGCAATATCGAAAGTGAATGAGTGATGTGAAGTTTTGACTACTACAGATGTTTTGTGGTTTCTCTGATTAATTACAGCAGTGATTTACAGTAGTGATTAATTTAAGCTTTAGGGTTTCAGTCTCTTTGTCTTGTGTCTGTCACAATTTTTGTCATATTCCTGTTTTTATTCTTTTTATGTGAATCTATAGTTTATATGTTCTGTTGACATTCCTGTCTTGTTTCTGGGTTTGGTTTTTGCAAATTTTTCATTAAAACCATATCATTTGCATTTATCCTGTCCATGCCTGTAACCTCAATCCATGACAGAGACAAGTTGTTTAATACATCTAAATGTACAGTATTGTGTAAAAGTCTAGAGCCACCCTTTATTTCTTTAAAATAAATGAAATGATGTAAATTAAATTAAAGAAATATTTTACTGTGACAGACTGTAAAGTGCCCCAAAACTTGCCAAAATTAAGACCCCCCTAATAAAGTCCTTATGGAAGTCTGGAGAATTATTCCTAAGTACTACTACAAAAAAGTACAAGGCAGTCTGGTTCTTTAAAAACAAATTATGAAGAAGTGAGAAGAGGCTCAGGACTTTTGAACAGTACTGTATATATCAGAAAATCAGACTGTTAAACTGTCTCAAATTCCGCTTTTGATTCAAATGAAAATGTCTTGCAAAAACAAAGAAAATGTCCTTGCCATTCCATTTATTTCAGAAGGGACTGTACATTGCATAAAGCACGAAATACTTTCTACGTTCTTTCTGAATGCAGGTAAAAAAATGTATTGTATTGTATAACATTATCATCAAGAGTCAGCACTCTTCCCTGCCTTGTAATGTACATTGGCATCTCCCAATGGTGTAAGAGAAAGAATTATGAACTCTTCAACTAGGTGTGTCCCACTGGTCATATCACCACCTGACAGTCATAACCTACAGTATGTTTCCTAAAGAAAAATAAGTCCTTTTTCATCTAGATGTAAATATCAGGAACAAAACCAATTGAGCTGAAACATATATGTGGTTGTGTAGTTGTGCTAGCAGTGGATGACTGCATTACCTCTCCTGCCTATGGTTTTCAACTAGCAACAGTGTGTGGATGAAGAGTACTGCAACTTTAACTACCTGCTGATAGCTTTATCTAAGCATAAAAATTGGTGGCATAGGCATACAACTGAGTGTCCATTATAACATCAGAGATGAATAATGATAAGAAAAAAGTACCTGAAGCTACTTTGATGCATTTCTATGCACATACATTAAATTTGCTCCTCGCCCAATCAGTATCATTCCTTCCTGAGGGCAAAACATATATTTTTTTTAAAGCTGAGGGACCAAATGTACACGTCTCCGGGAAAAGACTTGCATTCCCAATGAAGTGTTTACCATATGAAGTTCCAATTCAAGGCTGGTGCATACATTTTTGTTTCACCATCCTTTTCCCCTACAATGGTGAGTCACTAGCTGTAACTTTTGGGGTTGCTTAGGGACGTCTGCGTGTTTTTTCTCCATTGCTTTTTATTGAGATTTTTAATGGCTGTTTTAGTTTTCTGCGTTTTTTTTTTTTTTTTTTTTTTGCTGTCATCATATCACTGAAACAATGAAAGTTTTGGATAACAAGTGACAAACAGCTTTTATATTTGCTGGAGAATTGTTTTTTAAACTGAACTTTATGGGAGTGAGACTCAGGATGAATTTCATTTTCATCTGCAGGTAGGTCTACAAATTGATAAGTCAGAGTACATTTATAGAACAAAATATGCACATAATCTAATTTGTGTTTGATTTGCTACAGCCAGTGTGTGTGTGTGTGTGTGTGTGTGTGTGTGTGTGTGTGTGTGGTTCTGTAAAGCTGCTTTGCGACAATGACCATTGTTAAAAGTGCTATACAAATGAAATTAAATAGAATTTTGTGTGTGTGTACGGTGTGTGTGTGTCTGTGTGTGCAAGCATGTGTGTAAATCTGCATTCACCAGGCCTATACCTGTAGCTACTAAAGACCCTGCCATCAAACTTGAGTTTCCCATTTGATCCTTCATCATAAAGACCCTTTACAGTATGTCCGGAAAAGCAAAAAGAGTAGTCTAGAGTTTTCCCCTGGGGTCAGTACTGGTTTCTCTTTCTTTCTTTCTTTCTTTCTTTCTTTCTTTCTTTCTTTTTTACATTTATACATCTGATATGCCTATTGTAAATGCTCCCAGTACACCTACACACATTCCTGGGTCTGCAAACAAGTCATGCAAGTCTATAAGATAAGACATAATAAGATAAATCTCTATTTATCCCAAAGGAAATTGCCACTCTGCATCAGCATGGACATTGAAGCTGCCCTGAAGAAGTACTTCCACTAGTGACACCTAAAGCTGAGTTTACTCAAGACAAATTACATAGTGTTCCACATGTCGAATAGAAGTTTTACTTTCTCTAATCATTTAGATGATCATCTGTCGACAAAGACATGCATACATTCTGAAGAGAGCACAGGATGGGGAACCTCCTTCACCACCAGTAGCAGTTCCACCATTGCTCTGGCATACTCTACTGCAGAGTATGCTGCATCACAGTACACTACCCACATTACCTATACAAGGTCACTCAACATTGTGCTCAGCTTTATGTGACTAGTTAGTGGTACTCAATACTACCCATGTCAAGTCAGGCTACCAAGCTTTGCTGCAGCTTCCTGACTTATCAATTTGTAGACACAGTCTGAGAAATGCAACCATTTTTACACTATAGCCTATAGCCTTTCTCACCAGTTCCACCCTGACCGGATCAAACCACCCTGGCCTCATCTCATCTCAGCAACTACAACCCTACTGTACATTGACACCCCATTAGGTAAGTCACCTTGATGCAAACATACCCATGCTGAGCCTAGGTCAACCTACAGTACCTCCATATTACTGCTGCTGCCACATCTGACATCTGTGACTATGGACCCCCAAACATAAGCCATGTCAATCATGACAGCATTATGTACAAACTTCCAAATACTGTTGCCAGACTGACAATACTGGACAACGACACAATTGACTGGCTATTATCAGACCTACCAGTATAATGGTGACCATACACCACTCAGTCACACCACTAAAATTACCATGTGAATTGATTGAACATTCATTATCAACTATATACCCATAAGCTCAAGCCCTGCTGTCAGTGGGTTGCCACAGCCCATACTACCTGGCCACTGCAACTGCGGTCCCAAGCCCGGAAAAAATAAAGGCTTACGCCATGAACGGCATCTGGTGTAAAACCTGTACCAAGTTGTGTGCGGATCGGTTGGTCCGCTGTGGCAAACCCCTGATTGGAGCAGCCGAAAGAAAGTTAAACTGGTGACAGGATCATGGACACGCAAGGCACATCAATGTCTGTGGGGAATAAATGCCACCCAGTGTGATTCCACAGAAAAGTCAACGTAGCACAAACTGCTGAACAAAGTCCTACCCAAATTTGAAAGGTAGTATTAGAAAAGTACTTCAAATACGGCTGATGGCATTCAGAAGTGTTTTCTGATTATACAGCAGCTCTAGTATTGCCTTAACATCATGTGCAGATGTGGATGATAGAGGCAGTCACTGACTCCAGTCTCATGGGAAGCTCAAATTGATGATATTACTAAGATGTATTTTATCCACAAATGCTGCTAAGATATATAGCAGTACATACAGTAGTAGCAGTATTTGTGGGTAAAATTTGTGGGTACTTTTGTTCCAGTAGGTTCAAGGACCTTTAGGTGATCCATTCAATCCAGGTTTTGTTGACTGTAACTGTAACATAATAATAATAATAATAATAATAATAATAATAATGCATTGAATTATATAGGCACCTTTCCGGTCACCCAAGGTCACCTTCCAGATCAAACAAGAATAAATTAAACAATAAAACAATATTTATAACAAAGATGACAGGCGGGCAGGGGGTATAACAAGGAGCCTTGATGAAGAAGAGGGGGAAGAATGCGAGGGGGGTGTAGAATTGAATCTCTGATAAATAAGGGGGAGCGAGATTATGAAGTGCTTAAATGTCAGGAGAATTTTAAACTCTGTACGGTATTTGATGGGAAACCAGGGGAGTTGTTGAAGGGTGGGGGTAATGTGATGAGTTAAAGGTGATTTGGTTATGATATGGGGAGCAGAGTCCTGGAATGTAATCTTAAAGCAAATATGTGATGGAAGTGTTCATCAACTCAAATATAATTGGTTGGATATCTTTTGTCAAAAGCCGATCTGATAATGGAGCTTCCCTGATTTGGCTCATTGTGGGAGCTACAGTAGGCCTGTGGCACAGGGACTGTGGCCTCACCTAAGTCCAACTGGAAATTAGACAAGCAGGCTGGTGTCTGTGCTAGGCTAAAGGTAGATCCAGGCAGACTGCACCAACCATCTATTCTTTTGTTAAATGTTTCACGCTCAGGCTCTCTAGAATTGAGTGTATTTCTCTACAGCAGACAACACAGCAAGAGAAAAGGGACTGCTTTATTCTGAAACGTGGCTCAACCGAAGCAGGTTAATGGACTAACCACATTCTGAGTGGAAATACACAATCATTGGCCTTGCTAACTCTCAAACTCTCCCCTTGAAACCAGGAGAGTTAACACATTGAATTTACACTCAAAAAAAGGGCTCCTACAAAGAGATGCCCTGTTCCCACCTTGGTCTGTCAGAATATGTTGCAACACCAACATTCTCACTATTTTGTAAGTCAGCTAAATTGGACACTAAATAGAACAGAGTTTTGCTTTGAGTGCCCTGACTGGAGAATGTTCAAAGAAGTACTGTAGCTAGCAAAGGCAATCTTACCAATGTAAGTAAATTTGCAGTGGCAGTCATTATCTATATTAATCATTTAGAGCAGGAGATGATGCAACACTAAGGATGGCAGGAATGCACAGGTCCCGTGGCATTAGGCTAGTCATGTGCAATCATGCACACAAATTATCATGAAGCGATAAACCCAGACTCCTCACCACACTGAACCCTCTCCAGTTTGCATACAGCCCCAACTGCTCCACAGACAATGTAATCTCTCATACTCTTTATCTGGCATTAACACACCTCCACAAAAAGAACATGCCAGAATGCAGTTCATAGGCTTCAGTTCAGCATTCAATCAATACCAATCTCCAGCAGCTGATTGATAAACTGGACATGCTTGGTTTCAGCATCTGGTTTTGAACCTGGATCCTTTCGTCACCTGGAGAGCCTAGTCAGTTTGCATCAGCAACAGGACCACCCCAAACATTAACCTACAGTAAGCACTGGTCCCGTACAGGGCTGCATGCTCAACCTACTGCACTGTAAAAAATGTCTGTAATTTCAACAGTAAAATACCGTATAAATGCTACAGAATAAAACCGTATTTCACAAAACTTGGGATAACCATAGAA
>JAQMYL010000011.1:17240533-17252799 GCA_030014365.1 Clarias pachynema | reverse complement strand
TAAAATCTGTAAAATATACAGTATAATGAGTGCAATCCCGTACAACCAAAAACATTGCTACCGTATTTTTTACGGTAAACTTCTGGCAACCACAGCTGCCGTTTTTTACCGTAAAATTTACGTTTTTTCTTTTTTTACAGTGCAATAACGGTGCTACTGTATTTTTTACAGGAGAATTCTGTTAACCACAGCTGCCGTTTTTTTAACCGTAAAATTTACAATTTATTTTTTACAGTGTGCTAGATCACAGTCCTGCACCTACCCCTCCCGATTCATAAACATCTCTTCAATGTAGAAAGTCATGAGAACCAATTTCCTTGGTGTTCACATCATGGAAGGCCTCACCTGGACAACCAACATCAGATCCCTGGGCAAGACAGTCCTACGCTTCTTGTGGCACCCTACCTATCCTCACCACATTCTACAAGGGAAACTAACTTGGTTAGTGTCCTAACCAGCTGCATCATGAAGTTTGGGAAATAAAACATCTCCAATCATAAGACCCTACAGAAGATATCAAGAGGCTGAATGAATCATCAGCATGCCTCTACCCCTGTTTAGGACATCTTGTACGCATTGAGATACTCTATTACTCTACTACCAACTTCAAAGTTTATAAAATATATATAGTTTGTATTATAATAGTGTGTGTAAGGATGGGAGGCAATTGCAGTCATGATTGTCTTTAACTTACTTGTTGAGTGACAATGTCCATGATTGTTTCATGTGCATAAAATGTATGTGCAACAGGATAAGAGCAGTGCCAAGGCAGTGCAAGGCGAGCATTAACAAGCTGATATAGTTATGTTGAAATCACAGCATGGGAGGTGAAACAATAAATAAATAAATTAATTAATTAATTAATATGAGAGGGGTAAATGTGTAAATAGGAGTTTAGTCCAAGGTGTTGTCTGTTTCCAAATGTCCTGTGGGAAGAAGCTCCTCTCTGTGTAGCCAGTCAAACATTGGGGAGGCTGAGGTCCTTCACTATCTTCCTGGCCTTGGTCCAACAAAACTTGCTGTAGAAAGAGTACAGGTCAGGGAGCTCAATGCAGATGATTCAGTCAACTGATTGCGCAACCCTCTGTAGAGCTTGTCAGTCCTGCATGCTGCTCCCAAATCAGGTTCTGATGTTTCCCATCAAAATGCTCTCTATGGTGTAGATTTAAAAGTTTTCCAAACATCTAAGATGTTAAAGATGCTGCTACTGTAGGCCTTCTTCATACCATGAAAGGTCCTACGTTATGTGAATACTGAGGTCTCTGTTGATGACATTAGGCTGGTCTAATAAATCCAGACTCCCCACCACAATGGACCCTCTCCTTTTCTGCTTTGTGCTAAAGTTCACTATAAACTCCTTTGTCTTGCTGATGTTCAGGAGGAAGTTATTCTTCTCTCACCAGTTCTCCAGGTGTTTAATCTCCTTCAGGTAGGCCTTCCAAAAGCCTACCCATTGCTACTGCTTCGTCTCCTTCACTGCACTGCGAATGTTGTGTGATGCAGCCTTGTACATTTCCATGTTCTTAGAGGTGAGGCCCATGTTGTAGGCAGTGGTGCGAGATCTCAGAGGGTTGCAGATGGTAGCAGATGATAGTCAGTAGGCTCCAGGTTGGGTGTGCAAGAGCAGGTGCAATACTTGGGCTATTGCACCAGCTACTGCTCACCATCAGACATGCAACAGATCCACTTGACATACCCGACTCCACTGTTCTGAGTATGCAGTGAACATAGATGTGGTCTGGCACCACTGGGTTCAGCAATATTTCAGTAAAGCAGAGAAGACGGAGGCGGTTTCTAATGTCCCTCTGGAATTTACCCCTGGCCCTGAGATCATCAATTTTGTTTTTCAGAGACTGGAAGTTGGCTAATAGGATGCTAGGCAAGGGCACAGTGTGCAGAAGCCCTCAGCTCACTTCCCTTGTGCATGCTGTTTCAGGTTGCATCCTTTGTTCTTCCTCAGGATCTTAACTGGGCATCATTTATCCGATTCCAAAAGTAATGAATGGTGAGAGCATTGTAAACCGATAGAAATAAGAGTCTCTTTCATATCTAAGGGAAGCCTGAAAAAATTGAGTGGTTATGGTTAAGATAAATGTGAAAAATGTAAACAAACAAACAAACAAAATGATTGGTCAAAGCAGTCGTGATGACATCTTGGGATCAATGCTGAAAACTCAGTTGCTACTTCTGAGGATGACCTGCCACGGACAGGATATAACTTTCCCCACATGCTACCACATGGATATTCTGAAGATTTGTGTGGATGGGTTCACTTGAGTAGTTAGAGATTCTGAGGTGGGTAGTAACGAGTTACATTTACTCCGTTACATTTATTTAAGTAACTTTTTGAAAAAAATTTACTTCTATGAGTAGTTTTACAGCACCATACTTTTTACTTTTACTTCAGTAGATTTGTGAAGAAGAAACGTTACTCTTACCTCGCTACATTACTGTTTCACCAATCAGATGTAACAAACAATAATCACATGACTTCGTTTGACCAATCAGCCGCATGGAGTCAAATGACCAGACAGAAGGGTGGGATGGGTGAGGGTTGTCTTCAGCAGTGGTAGACTGTGAAGCAAACATGTCGGGGTTAGTTTAGCTGTTTTATTTAAGGTGGCAATCTTAACATATATAATTAGGAAATAAACTAGAGGCTAAAATATATAAGTCTCTTACATTTGTTCTGCTGGATACAGTTTATGGTAAAGTGAGACCTCTTGTACACATGTTCTAATGTTATTTTCTATCTGCTGAGCCATTTGCAGGGCAACTGAATATACAGTATATCTTACACAGGAAATAGTTTACACTGTTCAAGCATACATATGTTGCCTACAGAAGGTATTTATTTCAAAAGCTTTATATTGTGAAAAAAGGGAGATTTGGAAATTTTTGTTTCTTATTCCTTAATTTGCTATTTTGTAAAGATATTTAGGTATATTCATTTATTTTATTACATTTATTTTATTAATTTTATTATTTGGAAATGTTGTAATTTGTACATTATTTTATCATTTTGTCTGACTCCTTACATCATTTCTAAAAAAAATAATAAATCGGACATTATGATGAAACAGTTACTCAGTACTTGAGTATCTTTTCACTGAATACTTTTTTACTCTTACTTGAGTAATATTTTGGATAACTACTTTTTATTTCTACTTGAGTAATATTATTTTGAAGTACAGCTACTCATATTTGAGTACATTTTTTGGCTACTCTACCCACCTCTGTAGAGATTACATTTCTTCAGTGCTCAATCCATTCTTTGTTCTTGAATATACAGTCACTGAACACTAGGAAGAACTGTACATATACTCATTCATGCAATTATCTAATCAGCCAAATGTGTGTTTAGAATGATGCAATGTGATTTTGATGAATTTATCTATAACTGCTGGTCCCTTGAGATTTTAACAGACGGCAGTAGAATTTACTCAGAATTGTGAAATAAAGAAAATATATTAATTGACCAGCAATTCTGCAGAAAGAAACACTTTGATGATTAGCAAAACGTAAGAATGGAAAGATTAGTTCAAGCTGACAGAAGGGCTACAGTAAATTAAATAACCATTCTGTACAATTATGTTAAGCAGAAAAGCATATCAGAATGCACAACATGTCAAACACTGAGGTAAATGAGCATGAACATAGATAACATCAGGTTTCACCTTCGTAGATGAAGAAAAGAAAACTGAAGCTCAATTTGAAAAACATATCCTGTTTTGAGAGCATAGGCAAACCATTTTCAGTACATTTATAATATATATTTTTTTATAACAAATAAAATGTTAAAGTGTTTTCTTGTTTCAACCTTTAATAACAACAAAATGTAAATTCCTAATAATATTTTACAATGCTACAATCTCAATATGATTTGAAGGTTCCATATTACGGTATTTTTACTGTACTGTATATCTGTATATTGTCCAATCTGGGTGCTGTTATATATACAAAGTACATATCCCATACAGTACTGTGCAGTCTTGAACCACCCCTTACTTCTTCATATTCTGCCTCTAAAAGTACCAGACCTTTTTGTATTTATTGATGCAGTCTCAAGAATATTTCTGCAGGCTTCCTGAAGGACTTTTTTGGCTCTCAGAGGAATGTTTTTTGTTTATTTTGTTTGCCACACAATGACCTATGAATCATTCAAGCATGAAAACTATAAGGCATGAACCAGTGAAAAATAAGTGCAGATGATGGCAAATACTGAATGCTGAGTGGTTGGAACAGACAAGAGGGGAAATGAGGTTGATGCTGAGGTTGTTACATAAACAACCAATTTTTTAATTGTTACTTTAGCCTGCTTCAATAAAAGAAAAAGTTTGTTCCCATTTTTTAAAATTTAATTTAATATGAAATAAACAGGGAAATGATTTTGCACAGTACATGTACTATATGTATGATTAAATTATATGATTAGTTTTTATTTAATAACATAGTCTAATTATATACTAAGTAGCTATTGCACTTATTCCCTTCCCACAGCTTTGTGATTATATATACTGGATACATAAATACAAATTTAACCTGCACTTTTTAACTGTTTTTCAAGCCTACAATTCATACTTCTTGTAAATGCTAAAGTGCATTTCATTGCTGAGTACTAGAGTAGTATCTACAGTTTAAACACTACCTGGTCAAAAAAGGTCACCACCTGAATTTAACTAAGCAAATATGTAAGAGCCTTAGATAGGATAATTACTGCAGTGATTAATATGGTTCAGCTAGCAAGACGTTCTTTAACCATAGCATCTCATTTTTTTTTTACAACAACCATGTCAGTATATATATTTTTGGTCATGGCAAAGATTTTACTTTGTTCCAGAAGGATCAAAATGAGCTGAAACTGCTAAAACTAAGCTGAATCTGCTAAAATTGGTTTACTAACTGTCCAACACATTTTTAAAACCTGGAAGAATAGTGGTGAGCCATCATCTTTGAGGAGGAAATGTGGTCTGGAATATATTTTTTTAATGATCATGATCAAAGATCATTTGGTGAAATCAAATTGTAAAAACAGCAGCAGTAGAACTCATGACTATGTTTAATAGTGAAAGTAAGAGCATTTCTACATGTACAATGTAAAGAGACCTCAAGGGATTGGGACTAATCAATTAAAACAAACTAAGAAAACCACTTATCAGTGAGGCAAATCTAAAAAAAAAAATAAAAAAAAAAAGGCTTCATGTTGCTAGGTAACATAAAAATGGCCTGTGGAGCATTGGGAAAAGGTCATGTGGTCTGATGACTACCCGGATTTGCTAAATTACCAGGTTTTTCCATCTATGGATTTTTTTTTCTTCCCTGATGGCACAGGCTTATTCCAAGATGATGATGATGCCAGGGATTCATTGGGCTCAAACTGTGGAAGGGAGAATGACACATCATTTTCACACATGGATTGGCCACCACAGAGTCCAGACATTAACCCTATTAAGAATCTTTGGGATGTGCTGGAGAAGATTTTACACAGTGGTCCGACTCTCCCATCATCAATACAAGATATTGAACAGAAATTTATAATCAAATGCAAAAAGCAGTGAAATGAACAATTAGAATGTGTGACTTTTAGCTGGGCAAAGCATTTTTAATGCAGTAAAAAGAAGCATTTCATTAATATTTTAGACTTCCAAGTTCAATTGATTAAAACATTAAATATTAAATGATAATAAAAGCCTTCTATAAGTGTTGAAACTTAAGAACATTTCAGACCTCAATTTCTATTCAGACCTCCAGCTTTTTGATTCTCTCAGTCACTAACTAGAAGTGAGTCACCATTCTCTACTACCAATTATGAACCTTCAAGCTGTAGTGATGTCTTAGGTTAGAATAAACAAGTAATGATAGCCTGCGAGCAGAGATTTTTCCATTGTGTGTGTTTGTGCATTGTATAATACAATAGTATGTTAATATTGGCTCATAAAAAATGTTAGAAGAATCACATGTTTTGTTTTTTTTTTATACCAAAGATAAATATACAATAACGTTTCCAGAAGTGGCAGTGTAGACTTGATTAAGATTTAATGTTTATTATACCTCATGTAATATAGACACTATGTAATGATGAATAGGTTACTTCTAAATGCATTCCGTTAAATGTATTGTCTAATACACAGGCATATCCAGTAAAAACCAAACAACAAAATACACGTCATCATTATGATCCTATCATTATCACTTTTAGGCATTTTGCACAACATTCATTTGTAATCTGTTAATAGATTTTAAGTAAATTTTAAGTTGTAAGTTTTTTACAATTCCTCAAAATAATAGCCAATCACATTACAAACTAGATAAACTTCACACTGGGTTATGGACCTGGAAAGAGATTCCATTTATTCTGACAGTTTTGTTTAACAGGCAAATACAGACAGTCTCCACCTCACATGGTAACACAAGCAGTTATATCATATTGACCATCATTATTGGTATAAATCATTGCTAAAATAGCAGCATCCAGCCAAGCACAAGGAAAGAATTAAAGCAGACAAATACATCATTCCACAAGAGTAAAACGAATTACATTTTGAATAACAACAATAATGTAATTTAAAGAAAACTATGTTTTATAATATTGAACATTAAAAAAATCTAATTATGTTCATGTAATAATTTTTAAGCTTCAAATAATGTATCTTTGAATATAAAAGTACAGAAACCTATACACATAATAAAAGTGTAAAGTGGATGTGTCTGTACATTGAAGATATTTGCAAAAAAATTATTTGGGTCTACAGTACTGTATGTAAGATGAGTAATAAAACACATCAATGTGAATTTTTGTCTGGCTGTCTGTTTTGTGCAAGCATTACGTAAAACTACTGAACTAATTTAAATGGGGGTTTTAAATGTGTATTTGGCCAAGCTTGAGGTAACATACTGTATAAGCTTTGTTTCATCGCAATCGGGCCATTTGAAGAGAAGATATGCTAATTTGACATTTAAATGGAAATCGCCCTTTTATATAATAAAAAATTGACCTTGAAAAAATCATTAGTTCATCTCAAAATTCAACAGATGGAGCTGTACATTTTTTAATACATACTTATGAGTGTGCAATTGAAGTCTACTTAACGTGGTGAAGTGGACCTTCACTCTACGCACTTCACGGTAACACATAAAAATTTTAGTTCATTCCAAAATTCAACAGATGCCGTTGTACATTTTTAAAATGCACTTTTGAGTGTCATCTATTGTCAAAATAAGACAGCTCTCTGTAGTGACTTTGTCGTTTGGTCCCTTTTACCACTTCATAATAACAATAATATTAAGAAGACGAACTTGACAATTGATATTATTTGTCACTTCTACCTGTATTATAACTGTATCATTGCCCATGCAAGTACTTTCAAAGTTGCTGACATTACCTAATGCAAAATTATAGTGCTGTACCAGTAGTAAAGCAAACGTGGGTATAACTATTTTATTAACTGACACAGATGGTCACATGTTGATAGAGTAACTCTTCCTCTATACAAAAGTACTCAACATATTCTCCATTACAAGCCATGCATTTGCGCCATCATTGATTCCAACTCTTAAATCATCTTTGAAAATCTTCATCTTCTATACCGCTTTATCCTCTATTCAGGGTCGCGGGGGGCCTGGAGCCTATCCCAGGAGGCTTAGGGCACAAGGCAGGGTACACCCTGGACAGGGTGCCAATCCATGTCTTTGAAAATCTTTTTTGAAAATCTGGTTTCAATACTGGTTTCTGTTTCTTTAAACATCTTCATCTATTGGTGCACATTAGCATTCTGTAGAGTAGTGAGACCATCACAGGAGATTTTCAAAGTGGATTCATGTGTTGGCACAAATGCATACTCTGTAATAGAGAATATGCTGAGTATTACCTTTGTGTAGAGGAAGAGGTACTTTACCAATAGATACAATCTGAACCATCTGTGTTATTTAAAGAAAAGGTTATGCCCATTCACTACAGCCCTCGTATATGATGTTCCTTGAACACTGAGAACTTTAGGTTCTGCCAGTTCCAGTCTGAGATAACCAAAAACTTAAATAAAAATGTTTATTTTCTAGAACTACACTGCATTTTGCTTAAAGAAATATATTTTAAAAAATATTGCCTGGCTTGAAAAAACATAAAGAACTTCAGGTTTCTTCTTTGAAGTGATTTTTGTCAGCCTTATTATTTTACATAATTGACATGGACACTATTATATAATCATCAAAGTTGTACAGAAACCAAAATGGTGCTACCTGAATAAAGATATGTAATCAGTTTGTGTTCCATGGGTAAAAGCTCCTGACCAGTGCTCCCTTATTTATGCATGCATATGGTGGACCCAAATTTGTCCTTGTATAACACTAATTTATATTAATACTAATTTTATGTGTGAACTAATTCATGTAATATGGACATAAAAATGTAAGCATTTACTGGGCTACTGAGATCAGAGGAATGAAAAGCTATCTTAAACTGGGAGGTACAATAAATAAATAAATAAAAATAATAAATAAATAAATAAATAAAATTAGTTTTAGTAAATCTGTGAAAGAAATGATTGTCAAATTTGTGGACGCTATAAAAAATACACAGCAGTTATGTCAACCACAATCAGAAATCACAATCAAAATCTCCTGACCTATAGTTAAGTCAACCTTAAGGAAACATTAAACACTGATCAACCAAAAAAGAACATAACATGAGTTGTGTTGTAGTGTTGATCTAAAATTATATAACATTATAAACACATTAGCGCTATGTCACTTAGCATTAGTGAGTAGACTGTCACTCAATAACAGGACTAATGAGCTGATAAACATCCATTTCAGCATACTGTATTATAATTCACATTATAATGACATTTTGACACTAATCCCCATTATCTGTATTTTAGTTTGACCGTTCAGTGTAGAGTTGTGATTAACATATCTATCTTTCTTCAATTTGCTTCTATTACACTATTTATTATATTTGTTAGAATTATTAATTACACTGGTTTTAGCTATTTAACTGCAAATCAAGCATTTTTAACAAGTTGTTAAAACAGCATTCCTAAAATGATACACACTGGGCTCAATTTATAAAGATAAATGAACTAATAAAATGTTCATAGCAGCTTTACACAAGAAATCTTATATTCATGGAAATTCTGTAAATTCTGAAAAAATAATAAGAGTTACATATGAGACTAAGTGTAAAGTTGTGCATAATAACTACCTCATGTACTGTAAACCTCAACTTGATCAACTTCCAGAGGAAATCCACAAATGCATTTAATTTGCATGCATTAGTGCCCTTTTACCTTAATTATATTGTCATGTATAAATGTCACTATTTAAAAGGTTTATTTTAATAATTTTTTTTAGGTTGTTAGTATTTAGTAAACTCCCTTATCAAGAGTGACTTACAGAAGTGCTTTGTAGCGATTATCAAAAACAAATCTATATGCTATACTGTAGCTTACCATAAAGAAGATTTTGTGAAAACCAGTTGTGTTCCTTAAATTATAAGCATTAATTAAAACATAAAAATAAAAAATGTCAGCCAATACAAACCCATAAATAAAGCAAAATAAAACTAATCATTAAAATGATAAAATGCCAACATGTGAAAATAGAATTTGTAAAACTTTGTAAAACCAAAAAGATTGGATTTATAGTTTGAGTTTGTATAAACTTGTCATGAATAAACGGTTGTGTGAGTGCCAATCAGAAGGCAGCATTCCCTTATTTGTTACTATATGTTGGAGCCCCCTTTTTAAAACACATTTAAGAAAAACCTTTTATGTTTCCTTCTCTGCATATAGGATTACTGCTTTGCCCAATAAGATATAACTGTAAATTAATTGTTTGTCTCATCATTACCTAACAGTCCAATTAGCTTGTACCTTGAGAGCTCTGTAGTTAAAATTTTCCTTGCCTAAATAACACCACTTTGCGCTATATATAGCTATGTACATCATGCAGCTGACTTGCTAGCCTTTAGTTGATAGAAATTATTAGCAATGCTCCAGTTATTTTTGTTAACTAGCTGTCTAGGTATACTACTGTATATTATTTAGCAAAATGTAGTGTAGTTCAACAACAACAACAAAAAACTAACAGAAAAAACAGCTGCTACTTTTTTGGAACACATCCTTGGGTAAGCCAAAAAGTAGTAAGAATATTAATTAAACTAATTCCACATATACAGCATGCTAAAAGTTAAGAATAACTAAGGCAAAAATTAATCAACTATAACAATAATAACACAGAAATAAAAAAAAGGTATCTCATCAAGGTTGTATTCCCAGGATAGACTCGACATCCAGAGCAACCCTAACCAGGATGAAGAGATTACTCCAAGTGACTGAATTAATAATAAATAAGCCTACAGGCATTAGTACAAGACACAGAGAACATATTAACTGCAGCTGAACTGGAGTTTTTCAAAAGAGCTTGATGATCACAAAAAGTGACACAAAAACGATTTGTCCATGTGTTTCTAAAAAGTAGCACCTGTCCCCTCCCCCATCAACACCTACAGTACATACATATTAATGTAAAGATCATAAAGTTATTAACATTTTACCATAATGCTTATTTTGCTAAGAACTGTTCATGCATACAAATCACTTCTAGTCACCAATATATTAGATATCAGTTAAACTGCATGTTGAAACATTAATGCTGAGTGGACGTCAGCTTTGATATGTTAGTCAGCATGTTAGCATATATTTGAATGGTGCCATTCTATCATTTAATGCCTTACAACAGTCTTTGGTCCAAAAGGCTTCATTGCTTTACATACACTGATGGGGCATTAGAAATGGCAGGTTCAAGTAAAATCTCAAGAGATATTGACAGCAGAACTTTACCAACAGTCAATGCCCTTATTAACTAATGCCTCTAACTAATTAGCTTATTTTTGTTGATTACTTTATTAGCCTTCAGAAGACTTTTTTTCTTTTTTTGCTGTTGCACAGATGATGGTAAGCTCTTAGCAATCACATATAACTACATAAGATTATATTGATAACTATATTGATAGAGAGAGATGAGGGGTATGGTGGTAAAGCAGATGGTACCTCAAATGTCCATCAATTTCTGAGAGTTATTTTCTGAGGTTTTTCAGGTTTGCTTTAGTCCACTCTGAGTTCTCCTCCCAAATCAAAAAAACATGCTTGGTGGGGGGTTGGCTGTGTTAAATTGCCCATTGTTGTGAATGAGTATGTGTGTGTGTGTGTGTGTGTGTGTGTGTGTGTGTGTGTGTGTGTGTGTGTGTGTGTGTGTGTGTGCGCGCGAATGTGAATGCATGATGCCCTATCCAGGAACCCATCTAGTGTCTATTTGCAGTTTGTGACTGATCAGGACAAAATGCTTACTGACTGTTTAAAATGTGTACTAATGAATGAGGTGGAAGAGGGTAACATTATAGAGCAACTGGTGCCCATTGTTCCATGCGTAGAGAGCACGATCCCGTGGGTTGTAATCCAACATGGAGATGTGAGAGTATTTATTCTGCAATGGCACATCAATGTACTCGTAGGTGGAGGAGTTGGTGTGGTACGCATAGTAAATCTTTGTCGCTCCAGAGTACCCGTTGGTTACATAGAGTGTGCCACAAATCATAAAGGATTCACCTGCGCTGCGCTTCGGATGATTGGTTGTCCATGACTTGATGATCTGTAGCGTGATTGGGTTGAGTTTGCTAATGACAATGTTGCCTGCATTTTGATTTGTGGCATACACTGCCCAAAGCCCACGTTCATCCACCATAAGATCAATGTCAGAGTGGCCACCCCATGCGTAGTGGTATGCATTGTTGAACCCAGCGCTGTCTAGCCTTTGGGTCTTGCTGATGGTGGACGTCTTCAAGTCAAACTTGATGATAACGTTGCTCTGGAACTTGCTGAAATAAACGGAGCCATTGTAAACAACTTGTCCTGTTCCAGACCATGGGTGTGGAAGGCGGTAGTAAGTGAAGTTGTCTGATATCATGAAGTCTGACATGGAACGGTACTCTCGCACAAAGCGGTTGTTGTGGTAACCATCCATATACCACACCTGCAGATAAAAACATAAAACATAACATATAATTCTCAAACAACATAAAAAATAGTAAAACAAGTCACAAAAAGTGACTTTATATTAAAATCATGCTTTGTGTCATTAAAACCTAGCACTGCTTGTAACGATCTGTGGTGATGTTGGACTGTGGGTGTAGATATGTAGGCATAAGCGCAGAGGGGGTTCAGGTGTAATAAACCATAGTCTTTAATGATATAATATAAATAACCAAACAA
>JAQMYL010000011.1:17219594-17232487 GCA_030014365.1 Clarias pachynema | reverse complement strand
AAACTGAAGCAACGCTGTAGGGATCTCGTATGGTGGCCAGGGCTGGACAAAGACATCGAACAACTTGTTCGAGACTGTGTTCCATGTCTTGTAAGTGGGAAAATGGGCCCAACACCTCCGCCACTGCCTTGGCCGACTCTGCCTTGGGACCACATTCAACTGGATATCTGTGGTGAACTTCATGACGTGCCCCATCATTTACGCTTCCTCGTAGTGGTCTATGATCTACACTCAAAGTGGCCAGAGGTTACAGCTGTGAGCTCTGTCACGTCCAGCGCCATCATTGACTTTCTGGAGGTGCTCTTTGCCCGCTGGGGGTGTGCCAAGGACCTTGACGAACGACAACGGCCCTCAACTAGTGTCTGCTGAGTTTACCAGTTATATGCGAAGCAAAGGGATCAAACACGTATGAACAGCTTATTATCATCCGCAGTCAAATGGGGGCATGGAAAGATTTAATCAGACGCTGAAAAACGGTCTGAGAGCTCATTTGGCACAAGGCTTTCAATGAGGCCTTGTCTCAGACGCTTCTACACAACAGGGCGGCTCAGCATGCCACCACAGGGGTGTCA
Organism: Clarias pachynema; assembly: GCA_030014365.1. NCBI lineage: Eukaryota > Metazoa > Chordata > Actinopteri > Siluriformes > Clariidae > Clarias > Clarias pachynema. Next base: position 17,231,915 of record JAQMYL010000011.1, on the reverse strand, counting down.
CCAGCAAAACTAATGCTGGGTCGAGAGTTGGAGTTACCCTTGCACAGACTTTGCCCTCCTGTTTCTCACAGTGGAAGCCCTATGGTGAAAGCCAAGGGGCAAGGACAACAGCTCAAGGCACAAGGCAGATACAATGCAAGGAAAAGAGTCCAGATTCCCAAACTCTTTCCAATGGACTGGGTACGAGTTCTGCGGCCACAGCGAAAAAACAAGCTTTGCACTTTCTGGTCACAACCCCAGCAGGTACGGAAGCAGTTAGGTCCAGTCACATTCCAGTTATCGGATGGTTCCCGCTGGCACGCGGGTCGGCTTAGGAAAGTGCCATGCCCTTCAGAAGCAGATTGCACCCAGGAAGCGGTGTTTCCCTGCTCTATGCTAGGTGTTCCATGCCCTCAAACCCCAGGGCAGCATTCAGTGACTCCGCAAGCTACAACCCTGCCACTATCTGCAACGTCGCATACGTTCGTTTTCAGGATTAGCTAACATCTTTTCACACTTAGTTCACCAGGAGGGGACGGGAAATGTTGCATGTTTAGTAAGACTAATAACCTGATGGTTAGTTAAAGTAATATGTTTTGTTGCATTAGTTGGATAAAAAAGAGCGTCCGTCTCTTTAAAGGGTTAGGAATGGAATGACGTAGAGGGGCTGAACTAGAGGAAGTGCTGGGGATGGAAAAAGTGTGTGTTGAGTTTTTATGTGTGATTAAAAAAGAAGTAAAGAAGTTCAAGTACGAGTCGTTCTTACAGATATAACACTAATTATAGCATGAAGCATTGAAAAGTAAAAAGGAATCAGGAAACAAAACATTCAGAGATAGCTGGCATTAACAATTAGACCCACAGATATTCATTTTAAACAATAGCAGTATTAAAACAGATGTCTAACAGCTGTCTGGAATAATGCCAACATAGGTAGAAGAATAGGTGGAATATAATACTAATTATTAAAAGTTTGTCTTTAATAAAAATGACTTTCACCTACATCATCATACAGCACTTTATAGCATTGTACAGTTCCGGAAATGTGCTTGTAATCCAATGCACTCGTATATCAGAGTTCCCCATAAGAAATACCGGAAACTTAGATGATTTATTCCACAACCCAAAAATATAAAAATTATAAATACAAAATATAAAGTAAAAATATAACAAATTAACCTGCACTTTTCCTTTGAAAAGGATCGTAGCTGGCGAGAGTGAGACGAGAAAGGAGAGGAGGAGGAGGGGGAGGGGGATGTTATTGTGTAGGATGGCTTTCACACACACACACACACACACACACACACATACACACATACACACACACACACACACGCAAACACACAATAACAGACAGTCTCTATCAGCTCACTGGAATATTGCCCTTTTTGTGTGATTTTAACAAGGAACCTCTCTAATGACAATTGCTTTTGCCTCCTTTTGAGGATTTCGCGTCAATGTGACATTACGTTGTCATTAAACAGAATCATCTCCCACACTGCTACAGCCTTTATAACTTTTTTCTTCATGGGGGCCGTTGTTGCAGTACAGTTATTACAGAACAGTCACTCCACTTGGACACAAAATTAAAAAATGCTTTACGTGCACGCAAACATGTGGTCACAATGCATTAGTAAACAGTATAAGCGCGCACGGATGTTGACTATATGAGTGACGCACTGAGACTGAGCATGGGAGACAATTACCCACAATCCTGCAGCGCAAGAGAGAAAAGAACCATTGGCTCAGCTGTGATCACGTGACACTCAGCAGACAAAGCGTTTATGTACTACTCGTATTTCAAGACCTCGCTCGTTTATCAAGTTAAAATAGATTTTTGCTATTACTGTGCTTGATTCGGCAATGGGTTTGCACAGTGAACTTATAGTAAAAGAACAGAAACTTTGAACAGTTACAGCTTATATACAGTAGTTCATTATTCAATCCACAAACTATTCAGTCCTCAAGATAAGCAATGTCTCCAATGAAAATGGTGTCTCCACTGATCTCCTTCTCATTACATTGACTTACAGTTGATGGAGACATGAAGTGGCTCCATCAACTGTCAGACAGTATCCCTAGTCTGTTCCTCAAATTAGCTGATATTGTACAAAAAATAGCTTCTAATTAAGGGAAGAATTGTAAGTAACTGAGACACAATTTTGTTGTTCTCACAATCCACTCCACATGAATGTCTGTCAGTTGTAAATATGATCAAGAATTTGGTGAGACTGGTGTGCTTATACACTCACTCTATTATCTCCCTCTGGAGCCAGTGGGTCAGTCATCCAGGATCCAAAGCGAGATCCAGATGATTTAATGGTTACAGGATCACTAATGGCCGTCAGCTTTCCACATGCTGCAAAAAAACACATTCACAGAATAACAAATGCAAATGAAAATTCTTACACTATGTGTGTATATATACTGTATATACTGTATTGTCATGTGTAAAAGTTAGTACACCTCTTTTCATTCTATGTGGTTTTGTGTAAACACATTATAAAAATCATCTGATTATCGTAGTAGGTCTTAGTATTAGGCAAATACAACCTCAGATAAACAACATATAACTTTTTTCCACTGTGCCATTGTTTATTTAACAAATATGAAACCAAAAAAAGTAAAAAAAAAAAAAAAATGTTGCTAATATGATTCAATAGCTTGTATAAGCACCTTTAGCAGCAACTAATTGTTTCCTGTGTGACTTTAATTCAATTGAATTGAATTGAATTTTATTTGCATAGGGCTTTTGACAATTGACATTGTCGCAAAGCAGCTTTACACAATCAAAAGAATTATTATGTGTGTATGAAATGTGAATGTGTATGAACCAAAATGATAAGATTGTCCCTGATGAGCAAGACGAGGACGATGGCGACAGTGGCACGGAAAAACTCCCTGAGAAGAAACCTTAAGAGGAACCAGACTCAACAGGGAACCCATCCTCATTTGGGTAAAAACGGATAGCAGGGATTGATCTGCATCATACTGTGTGAGACTGGAAGTTCAATATAACAGGAGATGTGTTTAGGTTAATATGGATTCCAGTTCGTTATTGGAGGCTCAGACTTTATCAGTTTGTCATATCATTATGGAGGAATTTTGGCCCATTCGTCTTGATAACATTGCCTCAGTACATTGAGGTTTTGTGAATTCACATATGTACAACTCTCTTAAGTCTCTGCCACAGCATTTCAATTGGGTTGAGGTCTGGGCTTTGACTAGTCCGTTTCAAAACCTTGATTCTTTTATTTTTCAGCCATTCTGATCTATATTTACGAGTGTGCTTCAGATCATTATCCTATAGCATGACCTACTGTAATTGGACAGCCTCTCATTTGCCTCTAGAATACTCTGGTATACAAAAGAGTTAATGGGCGATTTATTAACTGCAAGTTGCCCAGGTCCTGTGGCTACAAAACAAGCCCAATTCATCACCCCTTCACTGCAGTGCTTTTTACGGTGGGTACGAAGTGTTTCTGCTGAAATGCTGTTTGGTTTCACCAAACATGGTGCTGGGCATTAATGCCAAACAACATCACTTTGGTCTTATCTATTCATAGCACATTTCTCCAGAAGCCTTGTGCTTTGTTTAAATGCAGTTTTGTGAACCTCAATCGTGCTTCCATGTTCCTTTTAGACAGAAGTGGCTTTCTCCAAGCAATCCTTCCAAACAAAACATATTTATTCATCGTCTTTTAATTGTGTGTTCATGAGCTTTAACATTTACATAAGATTGGTGATTCTTGCTTTTTTTTTTTGTATTTCTCTGAATATTGGATGGTCTTGGGGACATCCACTCCTTGGAAGATTGGCAACTGTCATAATTGCTTTTCACTTGTGAATAATCTCACTGTAGAATGTTTAGAAATGGTTTTATACCCCTTTCCAGATTGATGTGCTGCAACAATTGCTTTAAGTTAACACACACCTGGATGCCCCAGACCAGCAAACTGTTTCTGCTTTTATAAAAGTCTGCACACCTACTGTACGTACAGTACTGATCATCACTTCAAGGAATCAAGGGATGATGATTATAAGCACGTGGCTTCAGCTTACCCTCTTAAATCCTGTTGAAGCAGTAAGGGGGTACTTAGTATTGCCTGCTTTTTTGTGTTTCATTTTTGTTAAATAAGTAATGGCATGGTGAAAAAAGTTATATGTTGTTATTTATTTGCAGTTGTATTTGCCTAATACTTAGACCCAACATAATCATTTGATTTTTACACAAAAACACAAAAAGAGGGGGTAACTTTTGACTTGTACTTTACATATTTATACACTGGCCACTTCATTAGATGCACATTGTTAGTACATACAGAGTTGGGCCCCCTTTTGCCTTCAGAATTGCCTTAATTCTTCGTGGCATAGATTCAATCAGGTGCTGGAAACATTCACTAGAGACTTTAGTCCATGTTGACATGATAACACAATGATAGCAGTTGTCAGTTGCACATCCGTAGGCATACAGTGCTGTGAAAAAGTTTTTTTTTTGTATATTTGTCACTTAAATGATTTAGATCATCAAACAAATTTTAATATTAGACAAATGTAACCCAAGCAAAATGCAATTTTTAAAGGATGATTTCATTTATTAAGGTAAAAAAGCTCCAAACCTGCCAGTCCCTGTGTGAAAAAGTAATTGTGTAATTGTAAAAGTGGGCCTACTTGCTAAATCATGAATAATCTCTGATAATCACCTTAATAGAACCTGTCTGACAAAGTTGATCTTTCTGAAAAAGATCATCATCATCATCATTATCATGTTGCAATCTAATGAAATTCAAGAGCAGATGAGAAACCAAGTAATTGACATCTATCAGCCTGAAATTGTTGCAAAGCCATTTCTAAGGCTTTGGGACTCCAGCAAAAACCGGTGAGAGCCATTATCTACAAATGGAAAACCTTGGAACAGTGGTGAAACTTCCCAGGAGTGGCCAGCCTACCAAAATTACACACAATGACGACTCATCCAGGAGCTCATAAAAGAACCCAGAACAACATCTAAAGAACTGCAGTCCTTGCTTGCTTCAGCTTGCCAACAAGAAAGAGACTGGGCAAAAATGGCATCCATGGGAGAGTTCCAAGATGAAAGCCACTGCTGACTAAAAGTAATACAAAGGCTTATCTCCAATTTTCCAAAAACATTTTGTTTATACTCAAGAAAAGTCAAACATGGTGGTGGTAGTGTGATGGTCTGAGGCTGCTTTGCAGCTTCAGGACCTGGACGGCTTGAAATAATTGATGGAGCCTTTAATTTTGTGCTCTACCAGTAAACCCTAAATGTCTGGCTATCAGTTTGTGACCAGCAGGACAATTTGAATGGCTCAAAAATAAATAAATAAATAAAGTTTTGGAGTGACCTAGACAACTTCATCTGACTTAAATCCGATTGAATTGACTCCTTGCCAGTTATTGCAAAAACTTGCTGCCGATGGTGGGACAACCAGTTATTAGGTTTGGGGGCAGTTAGTTTTTCACACAGGGCCAGGCAGGTTTAGACAGCTTTTTTCCCATAATAAATTAAATCATTATTTAAAAATTACATTTTGCTCCGGTTATATTTGTGTAATATTAAATTTTATTTGCTGATCTAAATCATTTAACTGTGACAAATGTGCACCAAAAAAAAATAAAAAATCAGGAAGGGGTAAATACTTTTTCACTGCACTGTACCTCGGTTGTAACAAGTTGTTATTGAAATTATTGTTGTATGTATTTCAATCATCTTACCAGACTGGCCCTTCTCTGACCTCTGGCATCAACAAGGCATTTGTGCCAAGAGAACTGCAGCCCACTGGATTTTCTGTTTTTCAGACTCTCAGTAAACCCTAGAAATGCTTGTGCATGAAAGCCGGTCTAGCACTAACCATGCTACATTGAAAGTTACATGGTCGAAGCTCATCTGCTGAGTTATAACCTGAGCATCAGAATGGGAAAGAAAGGTGATTTAACCTTTCTTTCCCATTCTGATGCTCAGGTTATATTCAGCAGATGAGCTTCGACCATGTCTATAGGCCTAAATAAATTGAATAGCACAGCAGGTGAACAGGCATACCTAATGAAGTGGCAGGTTTATACTGTACATGTTTGGTATATTTTGTATAATACACCATTTAATAATTGTAACAGGTTTTTAACTTCATTATTCAAGTACTATTCACGTGCCTTCATACTATTCAAACCTACCTAAAAACTTTTTTTTTAACATTTTAACATTCCTTCTTGTAGACCACAGAAGAAAAAACCCTGACATGTTTTTGCTTAATTTTTTTTTTTTTAAAAACAACACAAGAAACAACTATAATTTGTCTATGTTATACATACCAAGTTTCTGCATACAGGCATGTAGTCTTTCCTCCAAACTGGTGACATGCGAGTGCAATTCATCATAGTCATAAGCTCCCATCTCCTGCTGAAGCAGTGCCAGACTGGCAGTTACGTTTTGCACTTCCTGCTTGAACTGCAGAACAAGCTGTGCATCTGCCTTGTATTCTTCCAAAACAGGAATCAGTGGTCTCAGTTCTGCCATTTTCTCCTTCATGGCCTAAAAAATCCCACAAATTGTTCTCAGACCTGCTACACAGATTTTTATGTATAGTCCTGTTCTCCAATATGCTTATTTAAAGTAATCACTTAGACCTCTTAAACACCATTTCACTACATTGTTAACTCAGAATAATGTACTATATGAGTATGTTGGCAAGAATAAATTAGTAAAGTAATAAAGTCAGTAGATGCCTTATAAGTAATTTGTTAGTAATATTTTTTAAAAAAGAATAATTTTCTGAACAATGTCTGAATGCAAAGCCAGGAGCAAACTGAATACTCTGAAAAAAATACAATAGACACAATCCATGGTAAACAAACTTTCAGCGATGCTTCTTTTTAGGCATCTCTTTGAATAAAAGACAGGGCTAGATACTAGAGTCAGTAAGTCATAAATGGTGAGCTCTTGCAGTTTTAAGAAGGTACTGTATTTCATTTTAATTGCTGTCTGCTGTCAATTACAGTATATACCACTAACCTGGTGGCAGGGACATGGGCACCCAAGAAACGTTCATGCCTGAGGGGACCAGAGGCTAGCCTGTCCGGTCCGATCTCACAGAAAAGCCAACATAGCACAAATTACTAAAAAAAGGCAATGATGGCCACGAAAGAAAGGTATCAGAACACCCAGTGCATCACGACCTGCCACATATGGGGCTTAGTAGGCAAAGAGATCAAGGTTGTTGATCAGGCCTCCAAATTCCCCAGATCTGACTCTGATCAAGCACACATGCAGTGTTTCCCACTCATGGTGTATATACATTGACGGCTGCCCAAGTATATTTGCTGAGCCTTTTTAAAAATCTGTCCATCTGCCATCCACAACTGATTAGATAGTAGTGGACAGTTCTCTCTCGTGCTAGCAGAATAAACAGGTACAGGAGCGGTAGCACGAGCGCGGCGTACTGAGAGGCAGTAAATGCAGTAAAAGGTGTAAGAATGCCGTACTGAGGGTCTCACATGCTCTGCAAAGCATACAATTTTCGCACAGTGATTGGGCTGCACTTAAAAAAAAAACAGGAGGATTAAATCTTAAAACCATGCTACACCGATTAAAAAAGAACAACAACCATTTATATGGAAGGCCTGCCTGTGTGTAGTTAATCATTACTGTTAAAACGTGTTAATTGTTCTGCTCAACATATTGCCTAGGTTGTGCTGAAAAAAAGGTATGTCACTCTGTACTGCACAATCCTCAGCCAAATATATATTATAATGGTATATTAAATAAATATTGCAAATAGTATATACTCTCTCTATATAATGCCAGCCCTATATCTACTCTATATGTTATGGACACAAGTTTAAGTGATTGAGGCCCCAACCTACAACCCACAGAATCCAAAAGATCCACCACTAATGTCCTGGTGCCAGTCACCACAGCACCCAGCACCTTGTGGAGTCATGTCCAGAGTGGCCAGAGCTGTTTTGGTGGCACAAGGGGACACTACACAATACTTGGCATTACATTTTATGATTTAAATTGGCTGATTGGTGTAAAGTCATATACAGTAAGACACCACTATGAAACAAATCATAACCTCTTTGTCTTATTCATAACCAAAAATTGTAAAGAATTGTAAATGTTGCCACCATTCAATCACTATTTAGATATTATCTGAACCTTTAAAATATTTTTGGATACATCTGATAAAGACCTTTTCTGTCATAATGACCTTACTTTTTTAATTATTCAATGAATTTATGGAAACTTATTAAGAGTTTGGGCTATTGTTCTGCTCAGACTTTGCTGTTAAACAACAGAAGTGAGGTGGAGTCTGAGGTAGTCTTCCTTCCAAAACTACATTTTTATATAACCCTATTTTGTGAACAAATGAACCAAAATGTCAAATTAAAGTGGTTTGAGGAATGATTATGAAATTTAAAAATGTGAATGTAGTAGATCGGAAAATCTTCACCTTCATGAAAGTCCTAGTTGGATGCATGAGGAGATCCTTGAAAGGTCTATAATGAAATGAATGCTGGCCAGACTTGTAAAAATAAAGGGTAAAAAAATCTTTTCAAAATGTAAGAAAGGTGGGCATAGTTGTGTGTCTGCTCTGAAAAGATTTGAATAGGATGTGATTTGTGGCGTGAATAGAAGAAACTCCAGCCAGACTCATGGACTTAGATGTGTTGAGACAGTTAGATCTAAAGTGAAAGAAGCCTTAAGAATAACTAGGGTTCAGCATAGGAGGCCCATTCTCCTCTATAGTTGAAACATTACAATGACTAGGGATCCTGTTTTTTCCCCTTCACACATACACTGTCCATCTGATTCCAATTCAACAGTATGCTGTTTTTATTTGTCATTTTATTGTGTGTATTTTTTGCATACTATTTAATAGGTTTTTAATTGTAGTTATTGTACAGTAGGTGGTCCATTGTTAGTGGTAGAAATCTGCAAGCCGGTAATTATAACTAATAGTTATAACATGGACTGCATAATAACTGTTGTCTTCTGACATCATGTGGGCAAGCTCAGCTCAGACTGGTATAATAGGCATTACTCTTGGCTGTTGCAACGAGCATAAAATCTTTTCTAAAAGCCACTCATTAAAAATTGTGCCCAAAATTGTGATACCATGCAAATTCTCTGCTAGAAAGTTAGCAAGCTGAAGTTATGTGAAGAGAAGCAGACATTATAAATAATTAAAAATCTGGCAAATGCAGGTTTAAACAGTACTGGAATCTCTACACAGGGTGGGGTTAAATGAGCACGTAACAAAAGTGCACTTAAACAGCTTCATGCTTCATCCAAGAAATAAATAAATACATAAATAAATAAGATAAAGAACACTATCTAAACTTAACTCCCTTCTTTGTGTAGGTTTCAGGCATCTATGGTGTGAGCCTTGGTGTGAAGAGAATGTATAAATACATATTTGTGTATGCAGTGTAGAAGAGCAGTTATGAGGCCAGAAAGCATTACTATAAAATCTGAGCAAAAATCAAGTGCTCAAAACACAGTGAACAATTTTGGAAAGCACTTTATTGATTTTTCATGTATTCCAACAGCAAAAAACTAGACATGCTCAATTTGACATGTTATACAGAACACTGGTTTGCAGCCATCTTCTATTACTTCTAAATATTATTGCAACAAACATATATTGCATAAAAGCAAATAGAAAATAATGTGAGCAACTATGATTGTAATTATAACTATATATAGCAATTTCACTTCAAATAAACAAGAATATCGATTAGGATTTACGTTAATAACACAAATGAAATATAATAAAGGATTTAGAGGTGCATGCAAAGAGGAATCTGATTAGTTGTTTGGTAATGATAGGGAAGGGCTTATCTTAAACTTATTAGTATGTAATGGAATACAAGAACTGTGACAAACGGTGTGATTCGTGCCCAATCGTGGGTGTGACCTGCCTCTTCTGGCCTCAGGCTCTCCTATAATGTCTTTATAGTTAGCCCTGCAAGCAAAAAACAACAAACTGATCATAGGACACTAACTCTCTAACCTAGCTAATACACATTCTCATGCACACAAACATATGCACATGTTCACTTGTGCATGCAACACATGCATATCAAACTTAGGGAATCTGTGCAGGTTAGTATGCATGCAGTGCTCGGTGAGTTTTTATATTTTTGCATGTTGATGTTGAGTGATGCGAGTTTAAACTGTGTGCAAACATCTGACTCTCACAGAACAAATGTAAATGAAATTCAATGCTGTAATATTAACCATCTTTGAATGTGTCCAAGTATACGTGTGTTACTTTTAAGCTTGTATTAGGTAGTGTGAATTGTTTACTAAAATCAATTAATATAATAGTAAACAGCATAATTATAAACATTTATTTGCTATTTTCTAACTTGACATTTTTCGAACTTTGTTTTCCTCCAGTGGTTTTACAGTTATATAGCTCACTGAAAATAATCGCCTGCTTTTTTGGTTCATTTAATAGAGTAACCTCTCAAAACCAATTCATACTTATTTCTAAACTGTTATTTAAAAAATTATAAGCTACCATTTAATAAGTGTTTTAATCTATATCCCTTCTGTTAGCGCTTTATTTTAAACCAAACAAACGGTGTACTGAAATATTACTCATGCATGATGAAAAAAAGAAACTGCATGCTGTTTTGTGCTCTGTCCCACTGTCTCACAATACTTTTTATTGTTCCCAAATTCTGCTGCCCTGTCAGACATGGTTCAATGTCATGATCATACATTTGTGCATATATGACAATATTCTTAAATTGAATTGCACTGTAGGAATTGTGCCAAATATGTAAGGTGTAAATTTAATGAATGGTCACTACACACCACTCCTCCACTGCAGCCAACATGCTAAAGCAAACAGTCCTTTGTGAATTCAGTTTCAGTTCCTCTAAAATATATTTTGCTTCTTTTGCTGTCTTGCTTCTGTCTGTACATTATCAAAAATGGATAATATTCTACTGAATTTGAAAAATCTGTTTCTTTTAATGTATGTATGTGTGTGTGCTTTGTGACAAACCTTGTAATGCTTGGCGAGGTTTTGTTTGTGAGTTTCCTCGACTTGTCGGAATTTTGTTTCCAAGCCTCTGAGCTGGTCCTCCATTCTGACCACGTACTGTAAATCCTTCTGTGTCCGCTGGTCCAGCATGTGAATTGATTGAGTCATGTTCTGCACCTACACACACACACACAAACACACACAGAAAGGGAGCGATAAAGAGAGTGAAAACTGTCAGAGGATAATTTATTTTCTGTTATATAACTCTGATTGGACGAGAGCCATTCCACAAACGGTTATAACAGACCACAGGAGCACTGGGATGTTTAACTTTATCTATCACTCTGCATCACAGGTATTCTAAGAATCACAAATTGTCAGAAAGTAGGTCAGTATGGTCTGCAGTACTGGAAAGTGGGAACACTGTCTGCCAAAACGCACGTTCAAAACCATGGAAGAACTTTCAGCAATAAAATACATCTGATAATGTTTCATCTTAAACAACACTTCGTCTCTTGTCACTTTCCAAATTCTCTCTGACCTGTCTGTGTTGTTCTGTTAACGGCTACTCTGTCTGTTGTATACATTACTGTGGGTATAGAAAAGAATCGCCTGAAATGATGACAGACACAGTTTTTGTTCTATCTAACTGTATTTACACAGTGCAATTTTTAACATTCAAGAGAAAGATATAACACCAACATGTCAGAAAAAATAAACAGAATCACTGATTTGAAGAAGGATCGCCCCTCCTAAAAATTACTTGCAAATGCAATCAGTGAAGCTAAGCACCTTCTCAAAAACAAACAAAGCTTTGCACATCTTGACTTTGCAATATTTGCATACTCTTCTGAGATGAGTTAAATTTGATGGTGACTGTTTGTGGACTGCAGTCTTCAAGTCATTCCACAGATTTTCAGTCTGGGCTCTGACTAGGCCTTTTTCTCCTACGACCACTGTGTGGTCAGTTTTGCTGTGTGCTTTAGGTCATTGTTATGTTTTAAGGTAAACCTTCTTCTCATTAACAACTTTGTGGCAGAGGACATTAGATTGTTTCTGCGCAGTTAGTGATTGTGTAAACTGCGCTGCGACAATGACAACTGTTAAAAGTGTTATACAAACATTTTTAATTGGATTTCTATAATGAGCTGTCTTTAGGGAGCTTTATCAAATTTCCACCAGACATATCAATTGGAGATGTGGCCAAATAATTAAATTTTAGTCTCAACTGACCACCTGACTACGCTCTAGGGTTGCACGATATTAGGAAAATATGCGATATGCGATATTGTTGTTGAATATTGCGATAACGATATTTCTTGCG
>JAQMYL010000011.1:17195662-17219494 GCA_030014365.1 Clarias pachynema | reverse complement strand
GCGGGTATAAACATAGTAAGGGCCCATCTGATTGGTCAAATTTGGACACACAAATGCTTGGCACATAAATTATTTATTGCAACTCTTTGCGATATGGTTATCGCGTATACCATTATCGCGATAACGATATTTTTTCGATATATCGTGCAGCCCTACTATGCTCTGTCAAAAATTCCTGCAACTGCTTCAGAGTTGCTGTAGGCCTCTTGGTAGCCGGTCAGAACAGTTTCCTCCTGGCTCATTCATCCAGTTTGGAGCAACATATAGATCCAGGGAGGGTCTGTGTTGTACTAAATACCTTCCACTTCCTAATAACAGACTTCACTGAGTTTCTAGGCATTTTAAATGATAAGGCATTTTAAATATTTTTGCATCCATCTCCTCACTTGTGTATGTGCACAACTTTATCCTGAAGATCTTTTGACAGTGATTGCCACCCATAGTTAATTGTTTGCTTCAGTTGCACTACCAGGGACTGAAATGCTCCAGCTTTTCATCATGAGCTAATCAAATCAATTATTTAGTTTTTTCCCTGTTTTTTCTGACATTTTGTGTTATACCTTTATTTGGATGTTAAAAGTTGGACTGAATAAATACAGCTGGATAAAACAAAAACTTCATCTGTCTTCATTTCAATCTGAAAAAGCAACAAAATGTGATTTTAAAATGGGCTGATTTTTTTCTATCCCAACTGTACATACGGCACCAAACTATCCATCAAACTAATTAATATAATCCAACCTTACCATATTGTAAATATATTTGGCTTTACTGGGATCTCTCTCTCTTCATCTATGGTTGCAATAGATCTTGTTTTCATGAGTGAAGGATGATGCAATTATAAGGAAACTCATTAAGTCATGAATCTCTGTATATATGTGTGTGTGTGTGTGTGTGTGTGTGTGTGTGTGTGTGTGTGTGAGAGAGAGAGAGAGAGAGAGAGTGTGTGCATGTTGTTGTACATTTGTGTTAAGATCTCACACACCACTGGGTGTCCTAAAAGTGTCTTGTTTCTCCCAAGGCCATAGTTATCTACTAAAGGTTTCCAGCATGCTAATTGTGCCTGTAACAGGGCTATCATGGGACAAGGCTATTGGATGAGAGAGTTACTGCCGAGCAGGTGAAGATGTAACAGTTACCTTTTCCAGGAGCTGTCGGAGTTGCTTGGCACGAGCATCTCTGGAGCACATGGTATGCTGGGGAGCAACAATGGTACACACACATCTTCCCTCAGTGTCCTGAGCTGAGCTATACACCTGCCATGTTTCATCCAGATTAGAAGGTAAAACCTGAAAGAGCGGGTTAGGGGAGGTGAGAGAGAGAGAGAGGGGGGGGGGGGGCAGAAATAGGTAAAATATCGTGTTTCTGAAATGACTAACAAGCATGGACATTCATGAGCCACTCCCATGTGCAGAACCTTAACAGTCTTTTATAGTTTTGCCTTCTGCCCTTTTCACTTTTAACTCATTCTGAAGGTTAAACAGAACATAGAGCTGGTGTTTCCACAACCTTTACTTTGACCTTTACCTGTCTTTGTGAGTCTAATTTGTCATGATTGTGTCATGTCTTCATGTGTATGTGTGTAGACAGACAGACAGACAGACAGACAGATAGATAGATGACTTTATGCCCAACCGGGGACAAACAGGTTTTAAAAGGACTTCATACTAAATACTGATTGTTGTATGACACTTTCATTGCGACCAATTACAAATTATGTTTATTTTAATTATATAATTGTAATTATTGTAAGAAATTCAGAATATTATTAAAAAATTATTTTTACTTTTATTTAGATACTTCTGGCCACCACTGTGTGTGTGTGTGTGTGTGTGTGTGTGTGTGTGTGTGTGTGTGTGTGTGTGTGTGTGTGGGCATATTTGGATGTACTCTGGCAAATAATTTTTCTCAGAGACACAAGGTTGTCTATAACAGTTTTTTTGGTGGGGGAGGAGGAGCCTTGAAGTGTTACTGGTTTTGCTGCATTGGGAGCTGTGAGGCACTTCATGGGAATAATTTTGAAAGATTAACGATTAAAAAGAGAGATAACATTACAACATGGTCACATTTTGTACAACAGACAAGAAAAACACAACATTGTGTGAGATGCTTTTGTGTTTATGTCAGGTTACGGCCCGTGCTTCAGTTAGGATTTCTTAACTCTATTATACCTTATGGAGCCATGGACATATATCTGACTGGACGATCTCTTAGCTCGGAGGTCGTCATGTACCGAAGTGAAACTAAATCTGGTAGAGGCGGAGGCTGACCATGTTGTAAACTGAACTTTTTGTATTTTTAAAAAAAAAAATTATTTCCAAGGGCGAGGGTTTGAATCCTGCCTTCGGGTCTGTGCAGGTTCCCTCTGGGTATGCCAGTTTCCTCTCACAGCCCAAAAACACGTAGAGTCGGCTGATTGGTGTTTCTAAATTCCCTGTAGTGTGTGAGTGCGTGTCAGTGTGTGTGCTTGTATTCCCTGTAATGGATTGGTAGCCCATACAGGGTGTACTGTACCCAGCCTCATGCCCTGGGATAGGCTCCAGGCCTCCCGTGACCCTATTCAGGGTAAGCGGTTTAGAGAATGAGCATATGTGAACAAGAGAGAGAGAGAGAGAGTTTCTCATGATTTTCAACAACCGTCGCAATTAAAAAGCTTTGTGAGCCCCAAACCTCAACACGTTTTTTTCATGTTCCAATTTGCTACAAAACCGTAAAAAACACAAAGCATGAGTTCTGTTGTTGTCCTTTTTTTAAACATAAACAACATATTATTGATACTAAATTGCATATATATATTGCAATAAACACACTTGCAGGCTAATTTATCAACTGTGACAAAACTGAGGCAGTACAAAAATAACACTGATATGACAAACTGTTTTAAAATCATATTTTGGCATCTGTGCCACAAAATATTCTATATCAGTTTATAATACTTCTTGCTTCATTTAAAAAACATTTTTTCTCAAAACTGGCAAAATGGATTTACTTTACTAGCTTTGCTGTGAAACAGTTCATATGTTGTCAATGAAACAAATAAATACAGACCTTGAAGTATTGAGCAGTGCAAACTAAATAAATCCTACTATTATGTTGATTGGATTGACAGAAAATACCATTGCCGTTTCCAATCAAATAAAATAAAATAAAATAAAATAAAATAAAACAATGTTATTTAACTATGTCCAAAACTCGCTTCAGATACATAAACACACACAAACGCACCCACACACACAAACAGAAGCTTACGCAAAGTCCCATCTGCTCACACTACCTCAAACCACATTTCCCTGCCATCTACCATCAAATTCACCACACCAGACCTACACAGTTATTCAGGAAAATGGTTATAACAAGCCAAATGTTCCTCATATCAAAACAGTGCAGCAGAGCAAATACATTTTCATAAATTCTTGATGCATGTAATAACTATAAGTAATATCTGGTCTTCAGAATTTTACATACAAGAAATGAGAGTATAGTGTAGAAGATATATAATAGTGTATGTACTTTTTCTTTTTTTCGTTTTCAGCAATAGAACTCATGAAGGTTCATGAATCACCTGAACACCATTAAACTACCTGCTGTGTTTAATGCACACAACCAAAACTAATGATCTGTTATCTGGTATTCACTACATTATTTATGTAACTAATATGTTTCCCACATCACCCACATAAAGCTTTGTCGCCAAACTGTAAATGTTGTGTTACTAACGCCTATCTTTTATAATTAAATAATTCACATTAACAAGCTGGGTGAAAAAAAGGCTCCTTGTTGCACATCAACTATAAAGTAAAACAAGCCCTCCTTTTGCTTTAGCTGTCTTAAACTTTATTTGGGTATTTTAAGTAGATCTAACTGTTTCAGCATTATTATAAGCATCATTTTCAAATGTAGTTTTTCTGTTGATTTTAATGGGTATGTTTCAATCAAGATAAGATATGCTTAAGTGGGAAAAAATATCAGATAATATAGGCAGGCTTGCACTAGGAACAAAAAGGACACCAGGGGCCCACATTAAAAGATTTTTTTATATACACTCACCAGCCACTTCATAAGGTACACCTATTCAACTGCTCCTTAATGCAAATATCTATTAAGCCAATCACCTAACAGCAACTCAATGCATTTAGGTATGTAGACAATGTCGAAAAGACTGATGTTCAAACCAAGTACCACAATGGGGAAGAAACGACATGGTTGTTGGTACCAGACGGATTAGTCTGAGTATTACCGAAACTGATGAGCTACTGGGATTTTCACACAAAACCATCTCTAGGGTTTACAGAGAACAGTCTGAGAAAGCAAAAATATTCACTGAGCACAAGTTCTCTGGCTGAAAATGCCTTGTTGATGCCAGATGTCAGAGGAGAAGGCCAGACAGGTTTCAGTTGATAGAAAGGCAGCAGTAACTGTATTAGCATCATGTTACAACTATTAAACCCTGAAACTGCACATTAAACATTGAAGCTGATGGGCAATAGAAACAGAAGACCACACTGGGTGCCACTCAGCTAAGAACAGGAAATTAAGACTACAATTCCAAAAAATTGGACAATAGAAGACTGTAAAAGGTCAAAATTAGGAATAAACAATATACATAAGTGCATGGATCAGTCCTGCGGTTCAGGCTGGTGGTGGTGGTCTTATAGTGTGGGGGATATTTTCTTGGCACACTTTGAACCACATAGGGCTAATTGAGCATTGTTTAAATGCCACAGCTTACCTGTGGATTTTTGCTTTCTATGTCCATCCCTTAATGACCACAGGATAATACGCCACGTCACGAAGCTAAAATCATCTCAAATTGGTTTCTGGAACATGACAATGAGTTTGCTGTACTCAATTGGCCTCCACAGTCACCAGATCTCAATCCCATAGAGCATCTTTGGGATGTGTTGCAGCACTTTCTTGAATAGATGCCATAAAGAATTAAGAATTAAGGGAGTTCTGATAGCAAAATGGGATCCAACCATGTGCTAGTAAGACGTATCTAATGCCTATAGTGGCTTGTGAGTACATATATACAGTATGTGTGAGTGTGTGTGTGTGAATATATATATATATATTACTCTAAAGTAAATATGTGCAAAAGTGGTGAGATTAAGGCTCAAACAAAACTTAACACCATTTCTAATACTTGTGTATATTGTATAAAAGTGTTACCACAATTTTGTATGTATTACGCCCACTTAAACCTTGAAAGAAAACAACATCTGAAGTTCCATCTGAAATGTCCTATCTGGATGCTTTCACAGAAAGCAGCTAAATACCAGCATGACATTGCCAGATGGCTCGCATTAACAGACACTGTGATTTAATTTATTGCCAAAAAAAATTTCTGCTTAATTGTTAAGCTTATATTATAAGCATAATAAAAAAGAACATAGAATTTAATTCTTAATCATAATTTTTATCCTATAACGATCAGATGCTGCTTACTGTGGCATGTCAATTAGCACAAATGATAACAGGAAATTTCTTGGAATACTTGATTGACAGATGTGTCCTTTTTCTTCAACAAAATGGGATCACCATACACACACACCTAACCAGTGTTTTGTTTTACTTACAGTGATCTACACAATTATAACTTTTTTCTTAACCATGGAACAAATTCTTCTGTAATACAACATTACACTTTTCTGTCACCTTCTGAGCTTACCAGTCCAGAGCTCACCAGTGCATTCTTTCTTTAAGAACACACCGAAGAAGTGATTTGGTATCACATAATGTTTTTTTAAATTTTATTTCAATTCCAATCCACTGGAGTAGACAGTTAAAATAAAAATGTTTGTAAATAGCTATGAGCATGACTTCAATTATATGATGATATACTAGAATCAATGATGCAATTAAACGTTAATTGAATGTCGTTAACTCAAAATGATGAATTTTGTTTAACTTAGAAACATACATATAAATAGTATAATTACTTATACTTTTGCATCGTGAAATAAACGTCTGTAGACATAGTAAATCTACAGATTTACAGATATAGTACATATACAGCAAAACCCATAAGCAGGCTTTCATCTATTATACCCAGGTCTCATGTAAGGCAGATGTAGCTAGTGTAAAGATTACTTTACAGTAACCTTTTTATGCAAAGTAGCACCATCAATAGAAACTGCATATCTTTACCACCAAAGTACAGTCCAGCAGTGTGAAAAGTAACATCAAATACTGTACCTTTACATGATGTCAAATAACATACTTAACTGGACACAGATGTGTGTGACACTGTGCTTATGCAGTTTTATACTTGACATGTTCATTCTTAGTAAAGTCAAACTCTGCTCTTTCGTTTTCTAGCTACAGAAGCCTTGGAGAGGTCTCCAGCCTTGCAAACGCTCAGATTAATAAATGAACCGCAGTGGACATCCAGAGACCAGCCTCTGCTAATAAGTTCCAGGGACACATGGGGACTTTAAAAGGAAAGAAGAAAGAAGGCGAAAGAAATCAATGGAAAAAAAAGACCCATGGACAGAAAACGCGGCCACCCTCGGACGCACGGTTATGATAGATTGATGGACAGATAGATATATAGATAGCCTTTTTTCTTTAGTAAGGGGAGAGGTTCGCTCACTTACTCTCAGGCTTCGGTCCGGGTAAGCGCTCCGCGCCGCGCTCAGCGCCGTGCCGTTAAGGCCCACGAGTGATGGGAGCGTCTGCGACATCCAGTTGGTGATCATGGCCATCGTGCTGAGCACTACACCGATCTTCAGCAGTGGCAGCGACATCTTTGCGCCCCGGAGCTCTCATTCATTCATGCCACCGCGCGCGCTACCGGAGAACCGCCAGAACGCCTGGAAAAGCCTCGCGCTTTGGGGTTGATGTCTTCTGCTCATGTGTGTCCAAACCGGACGGTGGCATGGTGAGATTTTTCTTTTACGTCGCGGGAGATGATGCGCGTCGTTAAAACAGTACATGAGAAGTGACCGGGCTTCACCTTTCTCAGCCACGTCCCATCACGTAAATCCCTCAGTTATCTAATGATGAACCTTCGGTGCGCGAGACCGAGGTCCTTCCCGCTGTTACTGACGAGAGAAATGCGCCGGCGCGCGCCTTTTTATTAATAACTGATGTGCAATGACGTCAGGGCCACTACGGCACCACGCCCTCGACATCCGCGAGACCTCGTACTCTAGCGCGTGCTCTGCCAAGGTCAACTTTAATTTACTTCAGATGTAACAGGTTGATTTACTAAATCCAGCAGAAGAAGCGTTTAGAGGAAATTCTGTTTTAAATTATATAACGCGAAAATGTGGGCGTGGCAATGCACTAATGATAATTGAGAATGAAGGTGCAGAATTATTTTATTACAGTTCAGTGCTTTACTTAAGAAAAACCAAGCCTCAGTATACGCGTGGCAATGATCACCACAAAGATGATGATAATTGTAACGGAAAACCTGACATAATTAACAACAGATAAAGTTTAAAAACATTCATGTAATTTGCTTACTGCGTGAGAACAAAGAAACAGTTGCGTTGGAGTGCAAGTGTATTAGAATGACTCGAGCGCCCTCTGGTAGCCGTTAACAGCACTGCGCGGTATTGAACCATACTGATTCAGTATCGTGCTGCAGAACTAAATAATAATAATAATAATAACAATAATAATAATAATATATTAGTAATTACTTGCCTGGGTATCAACTAGTATTAAATCAATGATTACGTTTATAAGTGCAGTATCCTCTTTATGCAAATTACCATAAGCAATAGAAACTGCATATCACAAAACCGTGTGCCAAGGTACAGTACAGCAGAAAGGCAAGTGCTGCCGAAACCACCAACTGGCATTAATTAGTTGTTATAGCATACAGTCATCTCCAGAATTACTGCCATCATAAGTAGAGATGGAATTTAAAAAAATATATGAAGACAAAGTCTTTATGATTAATTAATTTCACACTTAAGATATGCAAAATCTAACCTTTAATTAAAGATAATGTATTTTATAAAAAATAATACATCATTTTCAAGAATAATTGTAACAATAAATTTACACTTATTGTCATTTATTCTCTACCTTGTGCAATCTGCCTTTGCCAACATGGCAGCACTGACTCCTCTCCTGTAGCATAATGCCTGCTGTGAATACAGAGAAAAGATTCTGAGTCTGCAACTCTACACAAAATCTCTTGTGGTCTCTCTCTTCAGTTCATCCCTCAGGCTTTCACATAAGGCAGTATTAGGGTGGCTGTGTGAAGAACTTGATTCTGTTGCCCTTGGACCATTTTTGTGTAAAATTGTATATATGTTTTGAACCATTGTACTGCTGAAAGACATCAGTAACACATCTTGCAGCCAGATTTTCATTTGAATCTTCTAGGAATTCTTACAGCCCATGATGCCATGTACCCTAACATGGTTCCTAGAAAAAACAACCTCACATCATCATAGACCGTGGACATTTCTTTTCTACATTCTTTTTTAAACACAGCATGCTGCTAAAAAGCTAAATTTTCTCATATCTGATCTGTTCTATTAAAAAAATATATTTCAAATGAAATGAAATATGTAAAGAAGAAATACACCAGATGTAATAATTTTGCCAGAGAAGCTATTGAAATCAATAGCTGTCAGATAAACCAAAATAAAGGGAGAAAGAGTTTTTTTTTTTTTTGTGATTGGAGAGGCTTCAAGTGCATGGTAACATACGAATAGAGGGATATAATGAGCCATAATTTCAAGTGGGAACTGGTGAAAACTGGTTTGTCACCATTTCATAGTGACAAAGGTGAATTTTGAATTGGCTCTACAAAAGGATGTTTTTGGCCAGATAATAAGACACCAGCCATATTTTTATTATAAACTTATCTTTTGCAAATTCATTAACATTGTTAATAATTATACTGTAAAGAAACACTCACAGAGAGGCACTGATGCCTATGATGTCTTTCTCAAATCGGCCCATGCATTTTCTACTTTTTCCCTTAAAAATTAGCTGCAAACTGTCAGTCTTATTTTTTTTATTACTGCTACCATGAATTAGCAAGTTCACTGTCAGCTAGCCAGGCTGTGTTCATGTGAAAGACAGCTGGTAAGGGGTCTTTCGTTTTTGGGCAGTTAAGACCACCTGTTGGTGACACCAGCCACTGGGCAGTTTTTCAACAAGTGCCTGGTCTTTGTTTTTTACTAAGAACCATGACTTTATGGAAAATGAGATAATCAGAAAACAAGTCACAGCAAACGTGGATAAGGCAAAGACTGATGCTCTCTTCTTTTTCTTGTTTTCCTTCTTATACTTTTCTGGTTCTCAAATCTGAAGTTAATATTAACATAGCCTATAACTCTTAACCTCTAAGCACAATTTCTCACTTTAAACACAATTTTCCACGCTCCTAAATCTTCCTTTATTAAAAAAAAATGTTTGTATTCTTTCCTTCCAGTAATCATTAACGCTCATTAAGATCGTTCTTAGTATAAATAACTGAAGCAGAAAATAAAACATTATTTATTATGTCATAACTGCCACAACAATATTGTAAATTTATGGTTTACTTTCGAATATATTATATTATATTGGACTAATTTAAATTAAATAAAATAATAAAAAAATAAAATAATGCTTTACGTTGAAAGTATTTACATTTAAGTTGGATAAACAGTGTAGAAATTACAGCACTTTTTTATATTTGGTAACACTTTATGAAAAGACCAAAAGCAATTGGACAATGTAACATAATTATAAAATAAAATTTTTTTTTTACTTGGTTACAAATCTTTTGCTGTCAATGACTGATTACAGTCTGGAACCCACAGACATCACCAGACTCCTTCCCTGGTGAGACTCGGCCAGACTTTTACTGTAGTTTTCTTCAATTTGTGCTTGTTCTTGAAGAGTTGTACCTTCAGTTTTGCTTTCAATAAGTGAAATGCACACTTAATTGGGTTCAGGTCTGGTGGCTGACTTGACCATTTCAGAAAATTCCATTTCTATCCTTAGAAGTCATAGGTTGCGTGGTATGCTTGGAGTCCATCTGAACTATGAGGTACTATATCCAACATGTTTTCAAGAACTGGGCACAATCTAAACAGATAATATAGCACTATACACTGATACACTGAACAGCCATAACATTACAACACAAAACATTATGCCCAGCATTGGGTAGGTTCACCTGTGGTGGCTCTCGTGTGGGGTGGGGTAGCCACCCATAATGTTGGCAGCAGAACCTGTGGGAATGGTGGGTTGCAGGGTGAGGCCTCCATGGGTTGGACTTATTTATCTGGTGCATCCCATGGGCGCTCAATTCGACTGGGATTGGGGTGTTTGGAAGCAAGTTCAGCAGCCTTGTTTTTTTTTTTTCCCTGCTGGGCCCCGTGCATAGTGCGATGTAGTGTACTGGTGCCTTTCTATCATGACCAGCATTGACTTTTGGCGATTTGTGCTGCATTCGTGTTTCTGAAGGATTGGGATGGACGGACTGGCTTTTGGGTCCCCATGACCTTTTCACAACTTTATTTATATATAATTGATAATCAATGTTAATGTGTTAATATTATGTGGTTTTAATATTATTAATGATCGGTGTACACTACACACATCAATAAATACAAGAGAACCAATTCAACCTTCATACTGTACATGCCCACACCAAATAAAATGAGGTTTCAGTATTTTGATCATGAGCATTTCTATCCTCTTTCTATATACACTTCTGCTTTTATTCTGGCATCAGTTGATCTTTGAATTATATGTTTTGTCAAATTTTAAAATCTGAGCTCCATATTTTGTACCAGTGGTTTTTAACATGTGATAAACCCTCTGTGTTTACTCTTACAAGGTCTTCTATTGATTGCTGACTTACACAGATACACCTACCTCCTGGATGTTGCTCTTGATTTTGCCAAGTGTTATAGATAAAAGGTATTTTTCATAACCAGGGAAATAGTTCTTCTATCATCCACCATAGTTGTTTTCCATCACTTTTTGGTCCTTTTGGTGTTCCTGAGCTCATCAGTGCGATCTTTCCTTTAGGAATCTATCAAGTAGCTGATTTGTCCACACACTTAAGAGTGTTTGCCATATCTGCTGGGTTGGTTCTGTTTTTTCAGCCTGATGATGGCTTGCTTCACTGGCAGCGACAGCTCTCTGGACCTCATATTGAGAGTTAACAACAACAGATTCCAAATGCCAATACCATACCGGAAATAATCTCTAGACCTTTTATCTGCTTACTTGGAAGCAACAGTTAGCAGATGAGCAGCCAACTGTGCAATTGTAGAAGGGGACTAAATACAAAAAGTGCTATAAGTCCTGCACCATTTACTCAGTTTGGATATACATATACTATATGTACTGCGTTATGTCAATGTTTATATATCTATGGAGCTGAATTTGTGTGTTCGTGTTCGCTGTGTGTGTGTAATGTTGCCTCCATCCTCTATTTTCATCCCCTAAAGCAAAAGCTGTGTCAATATATTTTTTAAAAGAAAGTCCACACTGTGATAGCAGTATAAATATTTATCACGCATGCATCATCATTAAGAGCTTTTATAGGTTATCACCAAGGCATCATCTTGTCAAAAGCTGTCATAAGGCTTTTTTCTCCTATAAAAACTGAAATGGAAGCCCTTTAAATTGTCTCATCCTTTAATTTAAATCAAAGGATAGTCTTTATTTATTCATGTGGAATCTGCAAAAGTGGTTAGCGGAGTGCTGTAAAAGAAAAAAAAAGAAACTACTGCTGCAGGCTTATAAATTAATTTGGCCATTTTTATAGAATTTAATTATTCATGTAATGGCTCCCTTCTCTTTGCAGGCTCGTAATTATGTCAGGACACAGCTTTTATGATAGCAAGAAGGAAAAATGCATTTTTATGTTCAGATTAGGCTGGAATGGTATAGCAAATTTGTGGTATAATAACTATAAAACTCAATAGTTCCTGGTCTGTCAGAACCGCATCCAGTAATTTGAGCAGTCCATCTACCCATCTATCTATTCAGTTATCCAGCCATATACATATATACTGAATATACATGCAGCCTACTCAGTTGTCATCCAAATGGAGTAAATCAAATAACTGATTCCTCTCACATGCTGTGTTTGAAATGGTCCCTTACTGCCTATGCTGAAAAATCATGAAACAGAATTAGTGAGTAAATAAACAATTTCATGGATGACTGTACACTGGTTTGCTCATCATTGCGTAATATTAGTCATGTCCCTTTGGCAATGCCAAAGCTGTAACCCATCCTCTAGCAGACTTTGCTGTAACTTGAAAATATATTAAATCTATAATATAAATGTAACCTGTTTCTATTATTTTAAACATTTGTAACCTTCCTTCATCACAACCTTCCTTTATCACTTATACTGTACTGTGTAGCGGAGCTCCTGGAGCCTATCCCTGGAGCCTATCCCAGACTGGGCACGAGGCGGAGTCCAATCCATCGCAGGGCGTACACACACCCACACAAACACAATACAATTGCAATGCCAATTAGCATAACCTGCATGTCTTTGGACTCTGGGAGGAAACAAAAGTTCCAGAAAGTAATCCACCAAGCACAGGGAGAACCTGGAAACTCCATGCACGCAGACCTGAGGCAGGAATCGAATCCTCATCCGGGAGGTGCAAAGCCACTGTGCTAACTACTATGCCACTGTGTCACCTTCATGTTTAACCATCAATATTAGATCAATCCAATCCTGGAATTGAATTGTGTAAGCATGAGATGATAACATAGATTACTTTATTACTTACATATAGGGGTCTAGATATGTAGGGTGACTGATCTAATCTGTCTAAAAGATATCCAAAACCTCTAAACACTGGATGCCCCATGACCAGGCAAATGAGCTTCAATTGGAAGTGTTAGATCGTAAGGCATCTATAGAAAGATGTCTTTTCTATGACCGGCCAAAGATGTAGTGTTTATATTTACAAAACGTTTTTAAAAACATTTATTTGTGGATTATTATTGGACATTCAGTTTAGGGTCTTTTGTTCTGTATAATTTGGTAGTTTTATATTATAAACTCAAAAGATTGTTAGAAATGTACTAAATTTTTGTATGGCCAAAGGTTATCAAAATAATTCCAAGTACATTTATTTTAAGCATTGCTGTTCAAGTTCATGGTAAATTTCAAACAAAGCAGCAAATTATTACTACTTTTCTGAGAGAGTAATGATAAGCATACATTTACATTTATTGAGAAAACTACAACTAATGTTAATCTTAGTTTAAAATTAGTAAGAGAATTGGATTCATTTGCATCTCATGGAGACAGACAAACTCTCATGCAAAGAAACAGAGCTTTTGCTAAGAAAAACTGAGTGAGAAATTGTCATTCTCTCAATTAAATTTTATTTTTCTCTTTTCTGTTGTGCATGTGCACAAACCATTTAATCTAAAGTGGAGTGATGTTTACATAGGATTGTCATTCAGTTGCTTATTTAAACAAACCAACAAACCAACAAATTATTACATAAAATATGCATAATTTGTAATGACATTTTAAAAATAACATGTTATTGTATTATTTCAAGGAATATTCTAATTTCCATTACACAGACTTTACATTGAAATTTACATTACATCTAGAAACAACCATCATTTTGAACTTATTCTGGATGTCTTTGGGAGGTTTGGACATGTTCATGGGAACATGAACCTCTTTCCAATCTAACACATCATACCTCATCCAGTCAGTCATAAGACACCTAGTGTTGATGTAAAATGTGTAGTGGTACTTACCTCCTTCCCTAAATTGGGAGATATGAATGAAGGCATCTCATTTCAAGCTAAATCCGGTCAATCAAAAGCCCAGCTCAATCTGATCTTGATTCAGTCGTTCTGCCAGCATTTAGTGTTTACTGGGTAAAGTGGACAATTGCTTTTTACCCTCAGTAAGATGCCAAACAAAGCAGTGGGGAAGACTGGAATTCGAAACTATTCATCTTTTGCATTTGCTACAGACTACAACACACCTCCATCACAAACTCTCTCACATTCACCTGACTACTGATTGTGCTCTCCTGACCTCAATCACAGCCACCCTCACTCCCAGTACAAAAGGACTTTCACTCCACACTCACATTAAGGAGTATGCACTCTGTGTATTTGATACTAGGTGTTACCAAGTCTGTAACTGTTGCAGCGTCTTAGATGCCATCTGGGAAACATGGGACCAGGGATTTTCACCCAGCGTACAGAGGTGAACAGATAGTGGCCCGCTGACTGAACTCCCTACAAAATAGAAACACCAGATCTGGTCCTTAAAAGCACAATACATGGCAATGTGCCTTTATTCAGTGGAAAGATGCCTGCAAGATGAGTTGTCCCAGGGGACTGGTGGGGCAGTTTGCCCAGGGCTATACATCCGTCACAAACTACAGGTGCAAAAGTGTAGCTATAGCACTATCATGCAGTGCCTGACCATCAAGTGAGTGATCCTAACCCTTTGATACCATCTGTTGGATCCTGTCTTCTTTCTGTGTTTATACTATTCCAAGCTCCAGTGGCTCTACCACATGAAAGACACCAGTGCACAGATAACTTGCTGGTACCTGGCACTTCAGTCATGTCTAAAGTGGTAATTAATTCGGAGGCACAGATGGCTATATGGAGTTTCTCTCCTGCCAAAGGAGGGAGTCAGTAGCAGGCGAGACAATTCCCTCATCTGCATCAGATGGTGAGGGTGTGTGATGAAGAAGATGTAGAAAATGTAGAAGAAGAAATTATTTCAGTGAGCATGCATGTCTCTGATTAATGATGTTTTTTTATACGGTGTCTTCTGCAGTAGAAAGTTTTATTTCTTTTCAAATATTCAGATTCATGCACACTCTTTCATTCCTCCTTCCCATGTTCTCATTCTTCTCAGGACAGCCAAGTAGTAACACTGACACTTTGCATACAGTATTTCCCCCTGCAAATGTAAGGGGAATGTAACTTGGGCCATTTATGCATTGATGCTGAATCAATAGCTCATTCATTTGATGGGTCCTGTTCTCTTGGCTAAATGTCCCATATTGTTAAGTCGTGCAATTATTTTAAAAACTAAAACAGCACAATGGCATTTCTAGTAGATAAGTGCTTTTTTAGTTCCTTAAAATATGATGATGCAGAAGCATCACAACCAATTTGACATTAGGGACATTAGGTCTGATTCACTATGTCCCATTGCTATCAAACAACTACAGAACATTTTTACATTCACTGCTTAAGAAAAGCACACATGATTAACAGTAAGTAACAAATTTTCATGTAATTTTGGCCAAATTAACTAATGGCTTTTAAAAGTGAAGTTTAAGAGGCAGATTTGGTTTGTCTTCCAGAATTCACATCAGAGACAACCATAGAGATTTCCCAAGCTGCTACTAGAGCTAAAAATCATAGGTATTTTCCCATACATTTCAGTCATTTTCATTTTTTTTTTTTTGCTGCTTCGTGACAATGATCATTGTTAAAGGCGTTATACAGATAAAACTGAATTGAATTAAGTATTTCACCAACCGCTCATGAACCCAAAAGAAGGAAAAATGATGGCCTTGCAGAATAGAATATTGAAGCAGTTTGCATTTTCTGCAGACTGGTATATTTTAAGAAATTCATCCATTTTAGAGAATTAAACATTTTAAAATGTACCATAAATATTTCAAAAGTATGAATTGATTCTGAAACAAAAACTGACCTCTCAGATCAATTAATTGAATAAAAAAAAAAAATTTACTTGCTTAACCTTGCTTAACAGATTAATTAGCACAGCTCTAGCTGCTATACACATACTTTATACAGTAACTTAGTCAAATAGTAAGCAGTACACACTGAGAAAAAGGGATCCTTAATATCTAAGGCATCATGCCATTCTTTACATAAAATTTAGGTATGGGATGGCCATCCTGTTTAAAGTTCTCATAGGAATGTGTTTCTGATCTTGAAATGTGTCACTTTCTCATAGTCCTCAGTTTTTCTAGTACTTGACCTTTAACTTAACTTTCATGACTTACCCCTACATCCTCTAAAAGCATTTCCTTTGAAAGCAATTCTGGATCCCATCCTCATCAAAGCATTTCACATCAACCATCTCAACTGCTCAGAGGCAAAGGGGTTCCAAATGAAATATAGTGGCAAGTAAAAGTATGTGAACCCCTTGGAATTAATTGGTTTTCTGCATTCGTTTGCCATAACATGTCATCTGATCTTCATCTACAGTAAGTAACAACAATAGACATACACAATGTGCTTAATCTGATAACACATAAACAATTGTAATTTTATGTGTCTTTATTGAACACACTTTAACATTCACAGTGCTGGAGGAAAAAAGTTAATGAACCCTTGGAGTTAATAGCTGGTTGAGCGTATTTCGGTGGCAGTGACTTCAAGCATGCGCTTTCGGTAGCTCTAGATCAGACCTACGCAACATTCAGGAGGATTATTTGACCATTCCTCTTTACAGAAATGCTTCAGCTCAGCCACATTTGTAGGATGTCTGGAGTAAATGAGGTCATTCCACTGCATCTCTATGGAGTAAAAGTCTGGGCTTTTACTGGGCCGCTCCAAAAAGCAAATATTTCTCTTTTTCTGAACACAAAGCTTTTTCTGAAGCCATTTTGTGGTAGATTTACTTCAGTGCTTTGGGTCATTGAACTGATGCATCGCCCAACTTCTACTCAGCTTCAGCCGAGGGACAGCCACCCTGATATTATCTTGTAGGATATTTTGGTAAACTTGGGAATTAGTTTTTTCCTCGATGATGGCAAGTGGTCCAGGCCCTGAGGCAGTGAAGCAAGCCCAAGTCATAATGTTCCCTCCACCATACTTCACCATTGGGATGATGATTTGATGTCGTTAGGCTTTTTGCACCATACAGCGTGTTGATTACTCTTCCCGAACAATTCAACTTTTGTTTCATCTGTCCACAAAACATTTTCCCAATAGCATTGCAGATTGCCAAGGTTCTGTTTGGCAAACTTCAAGACGATTCTGCGTTGTGCCTTTGGAGTCATCTTGACTGGGCACCCATTTCTAGGAAAAGTAGTCACAGTACTAAACTGTCTCTATTTATAGACAATTAGACGAACTGTCGACTGATGGATGCACAAACACTTTTAATATTACTTTGTATTCCTTTCCAGCCTTATGCAGATCAACTGTTCTTGATCAAATGTCTTCAGAAACCTCCTTTTTCATGATTCAAAGATCCTCTTTTTTATGCAGAGGCTACTTAAGAACAGCAAACTTAAAATGTTTGAGTTTCTTTTATCAATGTAGCTCTAAACCACACCTCCAAACTCATTTCATTAATTGGACTGCAAACTACTGACTCCAATCAGCTTTCAATTAAGTAATTAATCTATGGGTTCTCCTATTTTTCCTCCAGTACTGTGAATGTTTAATGGGTGTCCTCAATAAAGACAATAAATTATAACTGTGTTATCAGCTTAAGCACATTGTGTTTGGTTATTGTTGTGAAGATCAGATGACATGTTATGGCAAATTAATACAGAAAACCAGTTTATTCTAAGGGGCTCACATACTTTTTCTTGGCATTGTAAGGAAAATAATCCACAGTAGCGTAATGCAGCCAGATGAAAAGTATATATACACACTCAGTGGTCACTTTTTTAGAAACAAAATGTAGTGTGTTACAGTATATCATGCAGTTACAAATTAAGAGATCTGGTTAATATTTAGAACAAACATCAGGCTGGGTAAAACACTGAGTGTAATGATTATGATTATACATAATGACATAGGAGTTGGTGCCAGACAGGCTGGATTGATTCTGCCAATCTCTGCTAATCTCCTGTGGTTATACAGTAGGAACAGCTCACTAAAAACCAGGCAAAGTCACTCCTACTGTATCTTAAACTGTCCATTTTTGGTGAATCTGAGCCCCACCACAGCCTTAGCTTCCTTTTCTTGGCTGAGAGAATGTGTTGTGCATTCTGAGATGGTTTTCTGTTCACCATGGTTGTCAGAAGCAGTTATTTAAGAATCCATAACCTTCCTGTCAGCTCAAACCAGTCTGTCTGTTCTCCACTGACCTTTCTCATCAACAGGTTACAGTATTTCTATCCACAGAGGTGCAAGAGTCTTTCTTTGTCACACCATTCTGGGGAAAATCATCACAATCCCTGAATATCACTAATTTCTTTTTATTTTTTTAAGAAACTAAAAAAGAAAAAATTTATCATATTGTGTTCGGTCCAGTTGTATGCCAGACAAAGTATATTTCGTGTACTGTATAAATTCCAGAAATGTGGTACTGGTGATCTTGTAGGATTTTGTTACATCATTAACAGTATCTTTTTAACAATAGTTCATTCACTTTTTATGTGAGACATACTTTGAGAACGTTTCATAACACACACGTTCGACAAAACATTACAGACAAATCAGTTTGTTGTAAGTCCATTGTAATTTAGTCGTTTTTAAATTGTTACTTATTCTAATTATTGCTGACTTTTACTATACTGCTAGCCAAAAAATTGTAATTGTACCATATTGAATTGCATAATATTGTAATAAAAATATATATTTAAATGGTATTGATTTGTCTTTCTGTATATTCTGTTCCATGCTCTTGTGATTGGGATCATTTCGACCTATGCTTTTAAAGTTTTTTTTTTTTTTTTTTTTTTTTTTACAAAATCTGTTGGTATGGCAAGAGTTAAACCAGCACCACTGGTACCAACAGCCAGACTATGAAATGACCTCATGTTTAATGTGAACATGCACTGAATCTATTCACGTCCATACTTTTAATTTGATATTATTCTGATGTGACATGAATAAAGTGGCCAGGGAGTGTGTGTGGAATTTTATTTATTGTAAATGAACTGTTATTGTACTTGACCTAGTTTTTAAAATGTAACGTGTAATAGTGATGTGAGAAATAAGTCGAAACAGAAACAGATGCATCAGGTCTCGTTTTGAACTTTTTGAAGATGCCCTGATGAGGTCAGTTTAAGGTCACGGTTCGTGTTGGTTTTACAAAGACATTATCATTCGCGCACTATGAAATGTGCGTTGGCGGCAGATTCCACAGGCTATACGCGACTTTAACGCTGTTGTCGGTAAACCGCTTAGATCGCGTGGGCTTCCCCGACCCCTTCCCGCCGCGGCGATAACGCGTGATGTTGGAGCGCGTGTTTGTGATGTGCTGGAGGGGTGTGCGGGCGGGGTGGGCGTACTTGCGTGAGCTTCGTGGCCGACAGCATGAGCACGATGATGCTCAGGAGCTTACTCGCTAGACGCATCTCCGCTCGCAGCAGTTTGGAGCCGCTTCTTCTTTCCTCTCCCGCTTCTGTCTCTCTCCTCCTGCTTCTCCCCTGGTCTTCTGGTCCTTCTTCAGCAGCGGAATGATGTAGGAGCTGGATTCTGCCTTTCCTGGTCGTCACTGGGCATTATGCTTCTCTCCGTCTGTGCTGGTTCTTCCCGTGGCCGCTGGTAGACAGTTCGCTCGGGTCGTTGTCCTGCCGGTGAGGGGAAACACAGACCTGCGGTCTGCTGGAGCCTCCGAAGTTTTCGGTTTTCACAGAGAGAGAGAGAGGAATAGAGAGCGCGCGCGCGCGTCCAAACTCCCTTACAGAGACCGGATGTGACATTCACTGGCGTGGGACAAATCAGCAGAGAGATGGAGAAATATCTCAGACTAAATTAATAATCATCATCATCATTTAGCATCACGTGATTTGGGGAATTCAGAGATCATATGTTTTCAAATTTCTGATAACTGAAAGTCAAAACTGTATATTACAAAGAAATAAGATAATGTGAAATAATATAAGGTAGTGTGGGCAGAAAATAACCCCTAAAGATGTGTTATATGATTATCATGACCTGTCCCTGGACTGTGGACAGAGCACAGGGTCAGCCATGATACAGCGATGGCAACCGGTGGAGCTGGGGCTTGAACCGCCGACCTGTAACTGGTAACAATTCCTTTAAACCTAATGGATTGCTTGAGGAGCTTTTCATTTCTTAAGCAATCATATCTGAAGATATAACCTCATGGAGAAAATGTTACTGCGTAAGTCTACAATTAGCCTGCATCAAAGAAAAGAACCGAGCTAATTTGATTGCTGAAATGATTGGAATTGGATTAAGAACTGTCCAACACATGATTAAAATCTGGAAGAATAGTGATGGAACCAGCAGCACAGTGGCTTAGTTATTAGTTTCCTTCAATGACTCCAGTTTCCTCCCACAGTCCAAAGACGTGCAGATTAGGCTAATTGGCGTCTCCTAATTGCTTGTAGTGTATGAATGAGCAAGTGAGTGTCAGCTTCACAGAAGAATTTTCCTGGACTCACTACAAAAGAGTAGCTCTAGAAGCTTAAAGAATCGTTTTCAAACATGAATTGGTACCACATAGTCCTGAACCCTATTAAAGTTGTGATGGTAGAAAAGACTTTAGACTCTCTTGTCATCAATACAAGCCACAAAAATTAATGCAACTCTGAACAGAAATAAATGTTGTGGTGTTGCATAAAATTGTCAAAACGTTATCCAGTGCATGCCATAGTCAAAGCTAAAGGCAATACAATATTAAAGTGTGAGAGTTCTTTTGGCCAAGCAGTGTATGTTTATAAGAATAAAGT
Organism: Clarias pachynema; assembly: GCA_030014365.1. Classification (NCBI taxonomy): domain Eukaryota; kingdom Metazoa; phylum Chordata; class Actinopteri; order Siluriformes; family Clariidae; genus Clarias; species Clarias pachynema. The sequence continues at coordinate 17,198,921 of JAQMYL010000011.1, read as the reverse complement.
TATTTTAACATCACATTTATATATATACACACACTGTATAAGCTGTGTGCGCGTGTGTGTGTGTGAGAGAGAGATGTATTTTTAGGTATATAGAAAAGCAGTTGGATTCCATACAGTTATGTAAGATACATTATTTGAACAGAACCCACTAAGCCCATAAAATTAGTAAATATAAGAATAATTTTGGGGATTCACATTCAAATAAAGAGTTAAATGTAAACCAAAACATTGGTTAAGCTTAATATATTTGACAGCTTAAAATAGCAAATTAAAAAGCCATTAAAATAGCCCACATCACAAACAAACCTTATAAATTTCATGACATCAACTAGGACATGAGGCTTCATTATTTTTTATTGTCAATCCAAAAAAAACTTGCCAACAGCACATGCTATTTTAACCCCCAGAGGAGGTTACTTTTGACCCGTTTGGTAACTATGTTTAAAATTCAATAAAATGCCCCTATTTAAAAATCTATGTGTGGTTGTAGAACAATTTTCCAGCACAGATAGGAACTGTAGTCCTAAGTGTGTTGAATAAATGAACTAAATCAATAAAAATGCTAAAGTAGAAATTCTGCTATTCATAAAATTAGATGTTGTGTCTTGAAACTAAAGGTGCCAACATAAGAATTCTTGTTCATAACTCTATATAATATATTTGGATTTGCAGTTGTCTCTTTGCAAGAGAGTGAGGAAGTTTAAAGTAAGTTTTAAAATTGTCTACACCAAATTCTACACATATAGGATGAAGGATGCAATATATCACAAATCTCAGTGTGTTAACCTGACAAATAGTGAGGGTGGAAGCCATATTTTCCTCCCACAGTCCAAAGACATGCAGATTAGTCTAATTTGCGTTTCCAAAATCGCCTGTAGTGAATGTGCATGTGAATGTTGACTGGAGATGGAAATAAATCCAATGATCAGCATTGTCCTCCACAGCTATGGTGGTTCCTAGATAGATGAATGGATGGAAGCTATATTGTAAAGTCTAACCAAATTTGAGAACTGTACAGCCCAATGGTGACCATTTATTTATTCCCATTTTTACAACCATAGTGAGACCTACAGTCAACATTCACACACTATGAGATGAAATGAAATGGCAAATTATACTAATCTGTATGACTTTGGACTGTGGGAGATAACCGGAGTACCCGGAGGAAACCCACCAAGCACGGGGGAGAACATGCAAACTCCATGTACACTGCACCCCGGAGGTGCAACTGCCATTGTGCCGCCATTAGTATAATATGATTATTTGTAAAATATATTTAAACATATTGGATGCTTATCAACATAAAAAGTGCTTTGAAATTTCAGTCATTTGATACATACTTACACAAAACTGTATATATTATCATGCTATGATAAATCAGGTTTTTATGGTATATTTCAGGGTATATTGTTTTATTAAACCTCAAAGATGTTTACTATATAAACGTATTGCATAGTACATATATTAGATTAATAATCTGAAAAAATAATGTGGTTGTCTTATATGTGTTGATGCTTTAAGATGGCTTTTTGGTGGTGTACTGTGAGTTTTATAGTGTTTAAGTGTCTGAATCAAAAAATGTGTCTTGGGCTGATGAGGAAGATGCTGTTATTAGAAATGACCTACTTATTCCGGAACTAGAGTTAGTGAGTATCACCTAAAAGCTACTCCTAAAATATAGGAGACAGAGATAGATGACAAGTTCAAATAAAGGGAAAGTTAGTAGGAGAGCAGGCCAAAAAAAAACAAGACTGAGAATCAATAGAAAAAAAGAGGGATGTTTAAAAGAGATTTAAAATTTATGGGAGATCATCATTGTGTGAGGCTGTGCGCATTATAGATGTGTCTGTGTCCTAATGTGTGGGAGTTTAAATGTGTCTTTATTTGGAGATGAATTTGTGTGAGATTTACTGTAGATTGTTTTGTAAGGGCAAGTTTTCATATCAGAGGTTTAGGTGTGACTGTGTGAAACAGATGGGTGTGTCTTTCACAGGAATAGATGGGTGCATTTTTTACTGGGATAGACAAGCATATCTTTGAGTGTGACAGATGGATGTGTCTTTGAGTGGGACAAACGGGTGTCTTTGAAAGGGACACATGGGTGTATTTTTGAGTGGGACAGATAGGTGTATCTTTCAGTGAGATGGAAAGGGGTGTCCTTGAGTGGGGGACACAGGAGTGTCTATGAGTGAGACAGATAGATGTTTCTTTGTGTAGGAAAGATGGATGCATCTTCGAATGGGACAGATCTGGTGTATCTTTGAGTGGGACATATGGGTGTGTCACAGTGGGACAGATGTGTTTGCGTTAAACTGGGACAAATAGGTGTGTTTTTGAGTGACATTGATGTTTGTGTATGTTTGAGCGGGACAGATGGGTTGGTATTTGAGTGGGATAGCAACCCAGATAGCACACTCCTGAAGGGCCAACGCTGGGCCAACGGCAGCGCATACATTGGACCAATTTGGCATCAGTGGTTGGCCCAATGTCATTTTGTCCATTGGCCCAACGTTGGCTCGTTGGTGGGGCCGAAGATAAGTTGGCCCAACGTTGGTTCAGTACATAATGGCCAGGGTGGCCCAGTGTTGGCACAACATTGGTTCAGTAGATGATAGCATGGTTGGAAACTGGAAATTAAATTAGACTCTTTTCATCATTGTCAATAATGTGAAAACACTTTTATATATTTATATCTCCAGAAATGTATTTATTAATTTTATTTGCGATAAAATTATTACAAAGTAAGAAAATATGTAACCATTATGATGATAAACCACTAAATAAACACCTAGTACAAACACTTTCTCTAAGCAAGGTGGATAAAAATAAATGCATACAAAGTACCCATTGCCTCAGACTGTCTTTTATATCAGGTGGCTCTGCACCTTCCTCATTATCATTCACCTCGGTACTTTCACCGTCAGCTTGGTCACTGTAGCTCAGCTGTTCTTTATCATCATCTTCATCATCAACATTAAAGAATCTTTGGATAACTGTGACTCTAGCCTGTGAAAATACATTGTTAATTTGAGCACTGTACATTAAAATATACTTCAAAATATGTTCTTCGAAATATTTCTTTCCAACCAGCAAAATGATGGGAAAAACAAAAATGTAAAAATCATATTACATTTTATCCACAATTTCCCGCTGTAATTTAGAGTGCACAAAGTGGAAGCAGTTTTTTTTTCATACTTAGGCTATAACGATATTGGCAGACATTATGAAGTTGAACTTTATTAAATTTATTATGTTTATT
>JAQMYL010000011.1:17155565-17182488 GCA_030014365.1 Clarias pachynema | reverse complement strand
CCACCGCTCTGTGTTCCCGACGCTTTGTACGCACACACTCACCGGTATTGGGGTATATGAAAAATGAATATCATTTTATAAAAAAACACCGGTATTCGGTATGAAAAGGTATACCGCCCAGCCCTAGCTCTGGAATAGGTTCAGTCTGGACTCATCAGAGCAAATGATTTTTTCCATTGTGCCAAAGTCTAATCTTTAAATTCTCTAGCAAATTCAAGCCTTTTTGTCCGACTAGCCTCACTAACAAGTGGTTTTCTTATGGACACAGCTATTTAGTTCCAACCCATTTTTTAAAAACCATGTTTCTTCCACTAAGTTGACAGTTCAGGACTATTCCTGTTTAACCCAGTTCCAGTAATTTCAAATCTTCTTAATTGGTTTCTTTGCTTGATGCAGCTGAACAATTTGACCCCTCTGAAATGCTGACTTTTTATTTTTGTCCATGCAGTGTATTTTGAAACTTGTTTTTAAAAAAAACAATAATTTTGGAACAGAGGTAGTTATGATGCTGAGTATTTGCACATTTTTGCTGTTTTTTAATAGACATTGTGTCTGTATTAGGAGCGTTGAGACGTTCCAGAAAGGTAATCATTTCAGTAGTATATGATTAGGGGTAATGCTGCTTACCCGGTATAAAGACTTACCTGAGGACATAAAAGGAGAAAAGAAGCATCCACAGTCTGCGCAAAATTTTTTAATGCATCCAAGATTTTCTTCAGAGATGTTCTTTAAAGTATAAACAGGCCAAGTATTATATCATGGGAAGTCTGGTGATTACATTTTTCATTAGGCTCAACATAAAATCCTACCTCACAGTAAACTAAGCTGAAAATCCCAGAATTTCATATTTTAACAATAATATGGAAATCTTTGCTTTAAACAGTTTTCTTTACACTTGAAAAGATTTGCATTGATTTGTTCATCTCTTTTCTACAGGGAGGTGTTCAAGGCCAAACATAGACAGACTGAAAAGAAAGTTGCACTGAAGAAGGTGCTTATGGAAAATGAGAAGGAAGGGGTAAGTCTTAAAGATGCTTTGGCTGCGTCCTGAGTGACTTAATCTCTAACATTTTGTCTCCGCCCTCCTTTGCGGCCTGTAGCACAGTCTTGTTTGTTTGCATTCAGCTGCATCAGACCGCGATGTCTTTGGAGTTCTGCTCATTGTTATAGTACAGTGGTGTGCTTCAAATGCCCGTCTTACTATGTGTTTTAAATCTTCTCGTATCTAATACAGTGAAATACTAAGTGAAAATCAGTTATACTGTATTGTTTAGTGAAATAATGACAAGGAAAAACTCTCTTAATATAATAACACGTATAATAACAGTGTGGAGGAAGACTTAACAGGTCCATCCTGGATCAGAACTGTTGCTTCAAGTACATGCTTCACAGCCTGTGTGTCTTGCAAGCTCATCCAAGCTGTCTCTGTTTCTCTCTTTCTCTCTCTCATCTGTTGTGGGGGGAAAAAAAAAAATTAAACTTGCTGTAATAAACGACAGGTTGAAAATCAATCGTTACTTGCCAGTTTAATCCACCTCTTTTCCACTTCTGCAACCAACATGCCAATTTTCAAATGCTCTACAATTAAAAAATTTTTTATTTCATCCTCTTAGCCTTTAGGGATTGCTTTGACCACTTAGTTGCTTTTTAGGAGCCATAGAATACACACAACACAAGTAGCAAACAAACCAGAGGTGATGTAAACAATGATGAGACACTGAGGATATGTGAACTGGTGGGAGTATACAGCAGAGTGCGCCTACACATCATCTCGTTTATGTAGATTCAGCATACTGCTCATCATGCGTCATATTCAAATTTAGCTTTTTGGAATTCTTTTAATCCAAATATTTTCAATGTGTGAATATGAAGAGGTGAATGTTTACCCTTCCTGCTTCTCAACGTTGTGGTCAAAAACGTGACTGATGCTCAGAAAAGTCTCTGGTGCGAAGACTAGGTCCAGTATGAGGGAGTGGTTCTGTCTTAATAACAAACTCTTTATAATTCCTGCTGCTTGTGAAATCTCATTTTAGGACCCCCCCCCCCCCCCTTCTTTTTTTTAAATTGAGCATAATGTTGTTTAAAAAGATAATTGTAGCAGTGGCAGTCCATGATACAAATGGAAAATTTAGTTTTAATCCGTCATAAGTTTTGATATGTTTCTTTTTAGTTTCCCATCACAGCACTGAGGGAAATCAAGATCCTGCAGCTGTTGAAACATGAGAACGTCGTAAACCTGATTGAGATCTGTCGAACAAAAGGCAAGGCTCTTCATCGTGCTCCCTTTATTACAGGTCAAGTTTGTAAAAGCAGGAAAGATTACATCATCAAAAATATAGAATTTTACAGAGCTCGGACTCTCACATCAGTTTTTAATGAGTTTTACACTGTTTCAAGCAGTGTAAAAAAAATGTTTATGGATCAAAAGTGGTGCAAAAGAACATTTGATGATTGATTGTAAATAACATTTTAAATGTGGATTCCAACTTCTGGCTAGAGCAAATCCGTACATCTTTTTCTAAAAAGAAAATTGTCTGTGTCTTTTGCAGCCACCCAGTTTAATCGGTACAAGGGCAGCATATATCTGGTGTTCGATTTCTGCGAGCACGATCTGGCTGGGCTGCTAAGCAATGCCAACGTTAAGTTCACGCTGTCAGAGATTAAGAAGGTCATGCAAATGCTGCTGAACGGACTCTACTACATTCACAGAAACAAGGTAGGTATTTCCCAACATCCACCTCTAACTAAAAACTTCCATGCTGTTGTAAGAGAACCTTCACAGTGGTCTGAAATATGCTTGGGGTGATGCCCTCAGAATGGGCCGGCATTTTATGGCTTATTGCTGTATAGGATTAACGTTTTATATATACAGTATATATGGAGCAGGATTGTGCAGTACAGAGTGACATCCTCACAACCTCAGCAATAAAATAAACTGTATTTTATTTTAACCTAGTTTAAATTAAACCATACAAGCGTAATTTAAGTGTCTTTTAGATTAATAAGATCACATGTTTTTATGGTTTTTAAATTTAAAAAAAAAATAATATTTAATAATACTATGCAAATTTTTAGTCAGTCATTTTAGGCTACTTTTGAATACTTTTTAAAAGTAACAAACAAAAAATACACAGTGTGATGTCTGAAGCCTCTCCGTTAACACACACCGTTTTATTTATATATATATATATATAATTTATTTTATTTATTTTTTTTGGTCTTTTGTCCCTAAAACTTACGAAGACAGTGGCAAACAAACATGTTATGTCCGCTTTTTTCAGTAGCCAAGACTGAGGTGTTCAAAATGTAGGCTGTGGCCACCTAGTGGGGCATAAGGTTACTGTAATTGGGCTGTAACAGGTAATTTCTAAAAATACGAATGTTTAAAATTTCCATAAACATCTTTAAATTCTGATGAATATTTACTTTAACCTGAGGTTTACCATAGGGAGATTTTGTTAGCATTGTTAGACAGTTCTCTCCACCACTATGACCAAAAAAAACAGCTGCGGAAATATAATGTGAAGGACATCTCACTAAGCTGTTCTGGTGGCTTGTTGTAGTTGTTCTCCCATATTTAGGCTTTGTTTTTTTTTTCTTTTCTTTTAAGATCCTGCACAGAGACATGAAGGCAGCAAACGTGCTGATCACAAGGGATGGTGTGCTGAAACTTGCTGATTTCGGCCTGGCAAGAGCCTTCAGCCTGGCAAAGAACAGCCAGGGCAATCGCTACACCAACCGAGTAGTGACGCTGTGGTACCGACCTCCAGAGCTCCTCCTTGGTGAGTGATGATCGTACATCTATTAATAGAATATGAAATTAGCTATTTAAATATATTCAGTTGTTATCATGTGGGGTTTGAACCATGATGTCAAGACATTAGACCCATTAGAGAAGTCCAATTTGAAAAAGTTGTCCGGATATTTTAAGATAATTCTGTTCTAGTTTAATGCAAATTGATTAGAAAAAATTGCTTATCATGCAAAAGTGAACTTTGTGTGTGTATTCATACATATTATAATATACCTAGCACCTAAAGGAGAGAGGAGAAAAAAATAGACAAATGAAAATATATAGAAGGAAAGTTTTTTGCTTCCAAAATGTTCGCATTTTATCTTTAGGCACTTTTCTATTTTTCACAGTAAAACATTTGTTTCCATTTTATGAAGTTAATCTACATGCTTAAATTTAATGTGAAGAAACATGGGGTGGCTCATGATTCTAGGTCGTTCTTAAATTGCTAGACTAGCAAAATAATCCTCATTACACTGTCTTACAAAGTACAAGACCTAATAGAATATCTGTAAATGGACACCCTTTTTTTCCCCCCTTCTTTATTTTGGGGGGGGGGGGGGGACCTATGACAATAAAAAAAATAAAACCTGTAAAATGCCTGCTGAAAACTGATTGGTTGACGGCAGTTAAGTTTTTCAACTCATCAAGTTTGCAGTGGAAACAATACTGCAGTTAACTGGTTGTATCTGGGCACGTCTGTATGTTTGCTCATGTCTGTCTGCTTGTATCTGTGTGTAGGAGAGCGTGACTACGGGCCACCCATCGATCTTTGGGGTGCAGGGTGTATCATGGCTGAAATGTGGACCAGGAGCCCCATCATGCAGGGAAACACAGAACAGCACCAACTCACTCTGATCAGCCAGCTGTGTGGATCTATTACTGCTGAAGTAATGAAGCTGTGCATATTTCACACTTTATTTATTTTTAGCTTGAGTTGCATTCAAGCAGTCACCCAGACACAAGCTTATAGTTTACAACATATGCATTTTATCCACCCTGCGTTAGTTATTTAAAAAAAGTTACGCCCATTTTTGCATTACTTTTGGTACAGCCCTCGGATACAACAAATGTTGTATTAAAAGTGCAATTTGTCAACAATATACAGGAAAGGACAGATACAGTCTTTATAAGGCAAGAACCTCTTCTCAGAATCTATTTGGTTGTCCTTCCTCCTCTTTCTCAGGTGTGGCCTGGCGTGGATAAAAAATACGAGTTGTACCAGAAGATGGAGTTACCCAAAGGACAGAAGCGGAAAGTGAAGGAGCGGCTGAAGGCGTATGTTAAAGACCCGTATGCTCTGGATCTGATCGATAAGTTGCTGGTGCTTGACCCTGCGCAGCGTGTTGACAGTGATGACGCTCTCAACCATGACTTCTTCTGGTCTGACCCAATGCCCTCTGACCTCAAACACATGCTCTCCACACACAACACGTCCATGTTCGAATACCTGGCCCCCCCTCGACGACGCGGTCATATGCCTCAACAGCCGGCCAATCAGAACCGCAACCCAGCTACAACCAGCCAGTCTGAATTCGACCGTGTTTTCTGATTCCTCTGATGTTAGTCACACTATTTCTCACTCGTAATATAGAAAAGGGAACAAGATTTGAGATTAAACTAAGAAGAGCAAAGTGAGTTTGACTATCCGATGTTAAATGAGTCAAGAAACAAAGACCAATGGCATCTGTTTCACTTTTAATCTACTTCCAGTTTGTCTCTAGATGTAACACTTTGTTACAACTATGTTCATACAGATGCAGCCATGGGGCTGGAAATAATCAGGTAGATCTCGGGCCACCCCATGTTTAACCAAATGTTGATTTGGGACTATGCTGGATTGAAACACAGCTCAGAGGTCAGGTTTGCTGTAACTGTATGTTGGCTGAAGTGGGACCAGCATTTCATTGGGAGTGAGTTGCATGTTAAGTAAGGAAAGCTCAAAATGAGTCATACATTTTTTTAAATACTTAAATTTCAGTTACAGTTTTCCTGTATTCTAAATTGTGAAATTTGCCTTGTATTATTTGTTTAACAGTGTTTTGAACTCACGAAGCTAATTTTAATGTAGTTTGCACCATCTGATATGTTAATGTTCAAACTTTATTGTTTATTTAAAAAATATGTATTTTTTTTTTGTGGTTTGAGGTAATTGACCTGAAAGACCAATAAACCTCTGAGCTTTTTAATGCAGATGTTGTGATGTTCACTTCTAGCCACTAAGTGGTGCAGCAGCACATATTTTTGATCCTGAAAGAAAACCATATTTACTGCATTTCAATTTCCTCACCACTGGGATAAATAGATAATTAATACCCTATATTTATAAAATATAAATAAAATAGTTATTAGAGACTGAAAATATATATTAGCAAGGGGTTTGAATTTAACTGGTGCATATACAGTTGTGATCAGTACTGCAGAGTAGGAATAATTGTGCACATATACAGTATGAAGCATGTTCACTTCAAACTACATTAAAACATTTATCCCAGTGTTTCACTAGTGCTTGGATACCATCAAGGTTAAAGGTTTTCTCAGTATACTGCAGCCATGATTTACTGTACTTAAAAACTGAAACACTGTCCTCCCAGGAACTTCCTTAATGACCCAAACATGTGGAAATAGCTTGGATCAAGGTCAGGACTGTAGGGTGGATGTGGCAATTTCTCCCAGCTGGGTTCCTGTAAAGTGTTCATGAATGATTGTGTGTCTCCTACAGACAGATGCGTCTCTTCGGCAAGTTGGTGACAAGTTCTCCATTGATTTTCAAGGATCAGGCGTTCCACACACTGAACGAACATTCATGGGCTCATCATGGATGTATGGCCTTCTTTAAAACGTTTCCACAATTCAAATGTTTTACTGGAGCTAAGAGTTTCATCACACTACTGTGATGTGTATATACACACCAGTGATCCGTGCAGCTGTCACCTTCAAATCGGGCTTGTGCTGCTAAAATTCAGCTTGTGTCCTTCTAGTTCAACATTTATTGCATAGTCTGCATGCCCTGTAGACCAGAAGTTTTTTTTTGTAAAGTCCACGTGTTCCCTGAACTCAGGTTTTTTTTTAATCCCACTATTTAAATTTTCAGCTCTTTAATGAAATGTGTACAAAATCATCCTTGCTATTTGTTTGGGGCCTTACAGCTCTTCCTCTTCCTGAAATTTACACTGACTGAACACACTTAAAGGCTGATTAAAGTTTGGATTAAACCCATTCAATGTAACTGACTAGTCAAACAGGCTATCGGTTAAATTATAATTCTGTCTATAATCGACTTCAGTGATGGTTGTTATGGTTTTGACTAGTTTGTGAACCATTATTATATCCTTTATATATGGAGTTAACATCACAAGTGGCTCTTGGGTGGATTCATTCTGTTGCATATCTTTTGGGTAATTTGAAATAAAAAAGGCTACAAGACATTTGAAAAAAGTTTGAAATATGTATAAAATAGAAATTGTGTTTAACCTGACACCTGTTTGTGGCCGGTTGTGTGTCATAGGTATTCCTCAATGAATGTAACAGTAGGCATCTTAGCAGATTACCTGGTCATCATTGGGTGGATGTATGCGGGTGGGGCTACGGTTAACCTCTAGTACACGATATGGGCAAAATTCCCTGTCCTTCTATAATAATTAAATTCAATTTTATTTGTATAGCGCTTTTAACAATTGACATTGTTGCTAAACAGCTTTACACAATCAAAATAATTATTTAAGTTTGTATGAGATGTGAACGTGTATGAATCAAAATGATTAGACTGTCCCTGATGAGCAATCCGAGGATGACGACAGTGGCAAGGAAAAACTCCCTGAGTTTCTAATAACCTTTCCTTTTCTGGGAATGATTGGGAATGTAGATTATTTGTTGCACTTGTCTTAAAGCCTGCTGATCTAGACTTATACATGTAAACTTTAGGAATGTGCTCAGATTTATCTTAGATAAGAGATTTTTCAGGGAAAAATAAAAGCAAGATAAACAAGAGGGCCCTTCCCACATTATAATGTCAGAGTGCTTGGGCCCTAATGAAAGCAAATCTTTGCTCCACTCTGTACTGTGGCCTACATAGTGCACGGTCATCCTCTATTAAGCAGTGCACATATATAGAGAGTGAGGGGCCATAAGGGATTCAGCCCTGTGTTCTTACTGAGGGAGGAAGATGAAGTTAGTGCTTTTACACACACACACACACACACACGGAGAGCAGAAGAGAGCGAGAGGCGGGGGAGGGGCGCTAAAAGCACGAGAGAGTGAGTGTGCGTGAGTGAGAGAGAAAGAGTGTGTGAGTTTGTGTGTGTGTGTGTGTGAGAGAGAGAGAGAGAGAGAGCACCCACCCACACAGCAGCGCGCGCGCTCTAGAACGCATACAGAACCCGTTTCCTTGCTCGCGTGCTCCAGAAGCTGAAAGCACTCGGTGTCAGAACCCCGGATTACTGAAACCATGAGCTGGGGCACTGAATTGTGGGTAAGTCGGCTTGTTGATTTTAAAATATCGCATGGTGACTGAGAGATAGCGGTAGCGGATTGACGAGCATCGTTGCTCGCTCGCGCTGTAGCGGTGCTGCTGATCGGGAGGATCTACGACGCACGCGCGCGCGCGCGATTCTCGGCTTGTTCGTGCTGTTCCGGAGGGCCGAGCTGCTGCTGCTGCTGCCGTGTGTTTTACAAAGCGATCGGCTTCGGGCAAGGCCTGATTTGCGCGTGATCTGGTACCGAGTGCAGCTCTGCCGGAATTGTCAGATGATGAGGATGAGGATGAGGATGATGAGGATGAGGGTGACTTTCCTTCGCTCGGGTGCTGCAGTATCCCGCCAGTTTACATGATCAAAGTGATGATGTTGTTTGTGAGTGGTTATTACATCATTAACAGAGGAGCTGTAACACAATAATAAATGTGTTCTGGGAAGCGGGCTGAGCGCAGCGCAGTGCACATGCGTGTTACCAGCCTCATCATCCAGATTCAGCAGAAGTCGCGCGCGCAGGTTTAGTTCTTCAGTTAGCTAAGCGCTGATATCATGCAGCATGACAGGCTGCTGCTGTAGATTAAGTCTGCAGAGTGGATGGTGGAGCTCTCCGCGTCTGTGGTCTGTTAAATTTCGTTGAAAGAGAGTCGACTGTCCTTGTGTGAACACCTTTTCTCCCAACCACAATCACTATGTGTATATCCTTGTAATAGCCTCATATTGGTACTGTTGTACAGTTATTACTCTTCTGCTTAACCTCTTCCTGCTTAAAGATAATGATCAAGTTTAATAGTTAGCAAGTGCTAATAAACAGAAATTGTGAAAGGATATCACAAGGCACGGCATTAGAGTTGTGATATGAGGAGGTTAAACTTGTGAAAAGGAATATTTCTGTTCTTATGGTAGTGGAGCAGCCAAGTATAAATTTAACCGATGAATGTTACATCACTTTTTTTGGCATGAGTACACCCTGCCTCTACACTCTGATCTAGAATATAGAATCTGTACATAGTACACTGTACTACCATACTTGCACTAGCATATTTCCTGACTGCATATGAAAAACTAATAAATGCAAAACCCCTGAAACAGGTTTATACACTACAATGTTTAACCATATCCTATCAAGGTTTTGGATAACTGCTTTATCTTTAACATGGGCAAAAGCACATCAAAGTGATAGACGCAATCAACGTTCCATGAAAATATGAAACACTGCTGCATCTTTGCACCACAGCCTGTGACGGGCTGTTAAAGGTGCACTTAAAGAAATAAAATGCAGAAGTTAAGTCTACTACAGTCTAGTTCTCTTAAAATATCAGGTCACTTATGCCAGTTTAAGGCTGTCAAGGCCATCAAGACAGACATGTTCACAGGATATAAACTTTGTAGTGCACTATTCATTTTCCACAGTTAGTAGCATTAGTAGAGTATTTTTTTTAGCTATAGAAAATGTCACAGGTATATGCATTTTTTAAATTATGAAATATAAAGCATATTACATGTTACGATTAAATAATTTTGTGCTCTTGGAAGCAAGTATAATTGCGGCAAGTGTTCTGCGTGTCTTTGTGCATGAGTGTTAACCACAAGCATGCTAAATTCATTGACATGCTTGTCAGCTCGCTCATCAGTTGCGACACTTTATAGAAACCGCTACATATTTATTTCTTGCTTTTCCAATTTCTTTCTTCACCTTCTTTGAAGAAAGTCCTGCATGCTGTTCTCTTCTGTCATTTCACTGTTCGACCGGGTTTTATGCACAACACATTTGACTGATGGAACACATCCAGAAGGAGACCACCTAAGTAGGCGCCATTTTTGAGTAGCACTTATCTGGCAGACACATTTAAGGAGCAAAACAGTTTGTATGTAATTTACGGTATTTTATTTTAATCGAAGTGAAACGATTGTCGCATGTTTCTTGTGTCTTTGCAAAGATCATTATCTCCACCAGACAACATTTTAAAAGATAGTAAGCACAACGGTTACCCTGAAACTGAGAAATTGGTTTAATAACACTTCTTTTATGAAGTTAATATGTCTGTAATTGTTTAACTAGCAATCATATTGGAGTCTGTAACACTGTTCTTAGTTAGCAAAGCTCAGACGACATAGTTGTATAGTTGATCTGACCCTGGTCAAGATAAAGCACTTACATGAGGATGAATGGATGATGGATTATGATTTGTTTGTTTATTTAACCCTTGGGTTCTACATTGAGTCCCTGACATGCCAGAGCCCTAAAAACATAATGAACATTGTTTTATTAGCTAGATAATTTAAAATTCTTACTGGTAGTATGTAACCAAAAGGTGAGAATAAATGATGGAGGTGGCAGACAGTCCTGATAAACTTACTAGATTCATTTGGTATCTCCACTTATTCTTCTTTAGAATATTATCTCTGTTAACTTTCAGGTTTCAGGATTAAATCCCAAAAGGTGATAATTTAATTAATCAAGATAACTATTGTGTGTCATGATCCCACCCGGCCATTACATTCAGGCCTGTTATCGACTGTCAGTACTCCATTGTCTACTGATCGATGTATACTCTGAGACTCTTCAGCATGTCTACAGAGACTGCACAGATGACATATGATCAAATCAGAGTCAGATACTGAAGCACTGGAGCCTCTTATTGTAAGCCAGAGCTGAGGCACTGTCCGATTTAATCACATTTAACCGCTAGGCACTAGCTAGAGTAGGTGCAATGCTAGCCGGGTATAAAGAGCAATACTACATACAATGCATGACACGAACACATTACCAGTTCACCCCTTTGCCAAAGAAATCAACTTCTCACCCATTTCCTTTGATAAGTACTGTAGGACCAAACTCTTTAATAAACACCTGATACAGTGGGAATCGATTCCTGGTAATTATTTTGGAGTATGATATGACTCACTTCTGCCATGTTTCCTAAAGTTCACAGATCCAGTAAACACAATTATAGGATTGTCTTCATAAGAACAACACCCGCAATGCTTCTTTTGAGTTTGGCTAAAATAAGAAACATTAGGAAACAGCTGTCTTTACGCTAGGAATACAAACACAGCTTTGGGAGTCTCCACCCAAAAAAAAAAGACAGCGTGTCTTAATGGTCTTAAATATTGCATTATGTTATGTAACCTTATTATTGAGGTATGAATTGCATTATTGTGAGAACTGTACAGTACGATAGGATTATTTTTCATAGTTTCATTTTCTTTGTTAGTATTTATGAGTCTGATTGATTTGAAGTGTTATTAGAGCCATTTGTCCTTGAACTTATAACCACATGTAAGACATGTGGCCCTGCTAAATGAGCTCTGAATATACACACACACACACACATACACACACACACACACACACACACACACACACACACTCACATTCAGAGAAAGCCATGGTCATGCGTCATGCACATAAGCCGCAAGCTGTGGATGGCCACTGGCACAGACCCAACATGCACCCCCCCCTACCCCCCCCCCCCCACACACACACAAACGCACGCACACTTTACTGTTTGCACTGACATTAAATCTAATTTAAATATCTTAACTCTAGATCTAACCTAAAGTCCAAGTCTGTGTCTAACCCTTGTGTCAAATTGTATAAGCTGGTCTCTAGTTAACTCCCCTGTCTCAAGTTTACTGTTGGTTGCAGTGCTTTCCCTCGTGCCTAGACAGTACAATGACCATCTTTATACGCAAGACCTTTTTTCTGTGTGGATGTTTTTGTGGTACATTCATTTATCAGCACCAGTTTTACTTTCTGTTCGGTCCAACAAACAAATATTTTCCCAGAGACTAAAATTCTGTTATCGGAAGGATAACTGGTTTGGCAATGTTCACAGTTAAATTTTATACTCCATTACAGAGTACTACTGCATCCGTTTCAATTCTCACAGCGTCACATATGCACAGATGCAAACAAACGAATACAATCAAGTATTCTAAATCCCTTCACTGGCATTGGTTATTGCTTTGTGTCTCCTTTGCTTAAAGTTAAACTTTGCTTAAACTTTCCTCAATTTCATCAGGTTGCCTGGCCAACTCGCAGCAGCAGCCTGCGAATCACAACTCACACATAAAACCTACCACTTCCTGCTGCTCTGCTGTATTGCGTTTTTGTGTTGTCAATTAAGACCCAGAGCCCAAACATTTAAATGACACGCGCCATCACACCCTGACTCACAGTGACATTTGACTTCCTGTTGAATCGTTTGAAAAATCAGTTGCCTGCTGGTTTCTGGTTTATTAGCTACAGTCCACTGCCCGTTTGAATTGATTAACTTACTCGAATTTCCTGATTTCAATTTGAATCAGATTCAAAACAACTTGAACCAGCTGCGCGAATCGACTCACTGAAATTCGCAGTCCAGGCAGTAGCTTTGAGTCACCTGAGTCACTCAATTATCAGATTTATTAAACATGAATGTTTCAGACAGAGCAAATAATTCTAACTGAATATACTGTAGGACTGAATCGTTTGTCTTTTGGAGCAACATAATCTACAGCACATAGTAACATTACCTGGTTAGTCATCAACGAGGGACGTTCAAGTCAAACCGGCAAATCTTTTTGCGAATAAAGTTGTGAAACCGATTGCCTTATATAGAGGATTTCAAGCATGGTACAGTAATGAGACTCTTAGCCTCAGTAAACATTTGAATGTTGAAAATGTTATAAAGCAGGCCATACATCTGTGAATGACGATCCTGGCCGAGGTGGCTTGGGGCCGAGTGCAGTTGTTCCTGTAAACATTTAGCGAGTGGAACTTGCTGAGAACTTGCATAAGAGACTCATCTATCTGTTGGAACTGTACACGCAATCATTTATGAGCACCACTTGCACATTACAGGAACTTAGCTAGGAGTTATTGCACCATCCCCCGTACAAGCCTAACCTTGCGTGATTTCCACATGTTTAAGCTATTACAGGAGTTCCTGGAAGTCCAGTGTTTCATACATGAAGCAGGCTGTTTGATCATGGCTCCGGCATACGGAGAAAGCTTTCTATGTTGATGGTGTCTGAGCACTAGCGAAACAGTTTTGACTTGAACGCTACCTAGCAGCTATAACTTGTCATTCTTGAATATTATCCAATAGTTAGCTCTCTGGCATGTAGTTTATCTGATAGTTAGTGCTCTTTGATGGACCAGCATCTCATCCAGGGGTTTGTTTCTGCCTCACATCAAGTGTTCCCATCATTGGCTCTGGATCCACCATGGTCGTGACCGGGTACTAAAAATGAATTTGTAAATTCCATTCAATTTAATTTGTACGGCGCTTTTATCAATTGTAAACATTAGCCAATTGTCTATTTTAACTACAGGCCCAAAAGCCATTTTGAGTTCTTATTATATGGTGTCAGGAGATCATTAAATTTTCATGATATTTACATGATATTTTTCCAGCTCTGCCAACACTCTGTCAGTGCCATCTGTTACCATACAAACATGCATGCTATTCATCAGAGGAAGCAATTTGTCCTAAAGAGAATGAGAGGATATGGAGATGGGCCAGGCTTGACACACAGCATGAATTTAAAGTAAACATGTGAAAGTAGCCAATATTAAATATTTATATTCCTTTGAATGTTACAGTAATTGCCTAACCTTTTCTCATAGTTGAGAAAACATTCAAATAAAACATAATAAAAACGCATTTAGGAAATATGACATAATCTGGTGGTAAATAGAAGTGCGAGATTTAATCAGTTATGCAGTCTTTTGTTGGTCTGTTCAGTTAATTGGATCATTGGGTCAGTTTTCGATTTAGAGTCAACTCACTCTTACAAATGTTAAATGTTCTAACATTGATGGACTTTAGCAGAAATAGAAACTGTTTCCAACTTAAAACAGATACTCAACTTTGTGAGAGTATCACGTCTTCTTCTTTCGAGGTTATGGGTGTTTGGTGCAATACCATCACCTAATGGACTGGAGCAGAAGACTGGCAGGAAAAAAAAAGATGATCACTTCCGATGAGACATGACATTTTAAATATTCAAAAACACAAGTTGCACAAGTCTTTTAAAAAACATTTATTAGTTTTTAATATTATAAAACCTGTAAGATCTATAACTGGTTGAGACAAACCAGGCAGATCAGCAGTCTACCTCTGACTCAGCTCTGGTGCTCAGTGGCCTCTCTTATTGTAGTCTGTGATACGTTGATGCTTCTTGTCTCACAAGTCAGCTGTTTTAGACGGCTGCATCTGGACAGCTGTGAAGTTACCAAGCGATCACTAACCTTTCAGTCTGCCAGAGAAAAATGAGCAAATATTCTTTGACTCCACTAGCCATTTCTTGCTAAAAATAAATCTTATGGTAAAGATAATTAATCCTCTCTCTCTAGAGTTTTCTGTGCCGTGACACACAGGATTATTGAATATGTAGGACAGTGAAGGATACACGTACAGTATGCCGCCCTTAATAAATGGTTAGATGCAGGCATCTCAGTTGGCATCATTTTGATACACATGTGACTCAGACATGACTCTTTTGGCACCAATATTGCAAATGAAACCATTCAGGTTAGGGGTAGGAAAGTTTTTTTTTTTTTTTTTTTTAACCAAACTTATGTTAATATCCAATGGAAACCCCCCCACAGAGGTTTGTGTATGTGAGATCAGCTTGGAGGGTGAACTCTGGGCCCCCTCATGATTCAGTGCTTATGGCATTTTTCTGCTTTGGACAGCACCAGAGGAAAGTTTGGCCTTTGTTAAGGGAGATTACCGTTGAGCCTTCATGTGCATTTCTGATGTCATATTTTAAAATTAATCTTGTGAGTCTCATTTCTGGAGTTTACAAAAATTCTGCAGTTAGCGATTGTAAAATAAGAGGGTTTGAATACAAACTGAAAAGGGCGTATCTTCATTTGATGACTAAAAACTGGATTTTTGTTAAGAGATTCTGTCTTTTTTTTACCAATCTCCCCTTCTCTCTCTCTCTCTCTCTCTCTCTCTCTCTCTCTGAGTAATGCTGAGTTACAGGAAGGAAGCTATGACAGGATATGTCATCATATCCGGGACGAACCACCTTTGGTGCTTCTGTGTCATCCGGAATAGTTGTTTCTCCATTTGAAGAACTCTGAATAAACCTGAGTGTTTTTTTTTTGGTTGTGTATTCGTTTATTTTATCTGCTTTGCATGAGAAAGGCACTATTGGAATTGCTTAATTTCAATAAATCTTTTCATACATTACAAATTTTTATTTAAGGCTTCAACAGAATTAAAGCAAATCCCAAAAGGTTTTCCTCTGCACAATGCAATCTTCATCCACTTCATTAGGAACACTTGTACAAAATGCATCAAATCAGATACAGAAAAGAGCTTCAGTTAATGTTTACCTCAAACATCAGAATGGGCAAAATTGTGATTTCAGCAACTTTGACTGTGGCGTGGTTGTTGGTGTCAGATGGGCTGGTTTGTGTATCTCTGAACCTGCTGGTCTCCCGGGATTTTCATGCAGAATAGTGCAAAAAAACCCAGATGCATCCAGTGAGTAGCAGCTTTTGTTAATGAGAGAGGTCAGAGGTTAATGGCCAGATTGGGTCGAGCTGACAGGAAGGCTATGATATCGTAGATAAGTACTCTTTATAATCAAGATGAGCAGAAGAGATGTTTAGGAAGCACAACATGCTTAACCTAAAAGCAGGTGGTCTAGGAAAGCGGAGGACCACATATCAGTTTCCACTACTAACACACACCAAAGGCTACAGTGGAAGCAGAACTGTTGAAACTATTATATACAACTGAAGATTAGAAAAACATTGCAGGTGTATAGTGTTATCACTTGATAAGTGAACGTTTAGCTTCGTACTGGTGCAGTTTGTTTATAATATATAGTACTGTGCATGTACAGTCTTGAGCCACCCAATATTTCTCCTTATTTTGCTTCCAAAGAACCAGATTTTCTTTTTGAATGTTGTTTTGAGGAATAATTTTCAAAACTTCCTGAAGGACTTTTTTGGCTCTCATGTTTGGCACGTTATTTTCTGTCCAGTCCCTGTACCTGATCAGTTTAAGAAGAATGTTTTTATTTGTTAAGCCACAAAGTGACCTATGAATCATTTAAGCATAAAAAACATCTAACTGGTGCAGATGATGACAGATGATCAGGCTGGTAATTAGTATATTGGTGATACTGAATGTTGAGTGGTTGGAACAGATGAGAGGGGAAATGAGGTTGCTGCTGAGATACTTATACAAACAAGCAATTATATCATTAAGCCTGTCACAGTTAAACTGTCATTCATTAATTCTGCATCATTTGGAGAATCTAAAATGGAGAAATAGACTTTTGCCCAGTACTGTATGTGAGTGTTTGTTTGTTTTGAGGCACAAAATAACAGGTTTGTCTGATTTTACCAGTAACACTTATGAATGCGATAATAGTACTAACCAACTATGGTGCTCCTCTTGTTCAGTCAAAGCAACTGTCAAAACTAATTACATGCTGTCTCAAAGGTACTTCCTAATGATACCATCCACCAGACCTGCGTTAACCTCTTGTCACCCAAATGTCATCATATGTGACATTTTCTCCCAACTGCATTGTCCATATATCATTGTAAGATCCTTCTATGAGATATAATTATTTTGACGATCATTTTTATTCTTGAGGCCAGTAATTACGTTCATATTCAGGTGCTAATAAAGTGAAACAGGGAGGAGAAAATGTGTTATTTTGACAAGATGGTAAGACAGAAATTAATGTATTAAATGTTTCCATGGGTAATATTTCCCCATTTCTCCATCAGACTGTTCTGATTGCAGTGTTTACATGACGCATTTATATTCCGATTGGGATTTTATTAGGATTATATGGGATGTGGACTATTAGGCTCCATGTAAATGCAGCTAGTGAGATTAGACAAAACATGGCCATGAAAGTGGCAACATTCATTTTATCAGGTCAGATTATGTAAATCAAAACGGGATCATTTACAGGGTCAAGTTCAGTGTGCTCAATCAAGCCAATTGTTAGTGATGTTGTTTTTTTGTTCGTTTCCTCGCTGACTTGCAAAGCCTGATGGGAGAAAACCTACTGCCCTTCCACCTACTGTCTAACTGTGTATGAATGCATGGCGACAGCTAAAATAAAGAGCGGGATTGTTTGGTCCAGTGTTGTAGCCAATGTAGAACAAACATAGTTTTATTTCACTTTATTATTTTTTTCATTCCAGATCATGCCGTGTTTCAGTGCAGAGGAAGTTGCCTACATGTGCAACAGTTGCATGCAATCACAATTACAGTTGCGTAAAACTTCCATTCAGATGGCATCATAAAACAACAAATATCTTCTAAAAGTGGATTTTAACTACTACATAATTTTCACTATAGTAGCTGCATCCACCTGATAACATGGAGCCAAATCAAGACGGTGGTTTAACCACAGGAAAACGTCAGAGGTTTGTGGAAACAGTAAGGTTCAGTGTAGTCTATGCAAATACGATTAGCCTAGCACAACACCAGTTGCCTGATCAGGCAGCTGAAGAGGAAACATATATGAAGAGGGAAAAAATAGTTTCCCGTTTGTAGTCTTCTGCACCTGTAGCCAGTCTGCATCAAGGTTTGATGCTCTTTGGCATACCTTGGTTGTAACAAGATGTTATTTGAGTTACTGTTGCCTCTCCACCCTGGACATTCTCCTCTGACCTTTTTTTGACTGATGCACAGTTTGAACTTGAGCAGATCATCTTGGCCTAAATGCATTGAGTTGCTACCATGTGATTGGCTGATTAGGTATTTGCGTTAATGAGCGATTGAACAGATTTACCTAATGTTACCTACTGAAGTATGTGAGCACTTGGACCATGGCCCCCATATGTGGGCTTTCCCCAAACTTTTGCTTTTACAAAATTTGATTGACACGTGGTCACAATGTTATAGTAAACAGTATATGCGCGCACGGATGTTGATTATACCAGTGAGAGATGTGCACTAAGACCCAGCAGGGGAGACAATTACCCACAATTCCGCAGTGCAAGAGGGAAAAAAAAAGTTGGTTCAGTTGTGTTCATGTGACATTCGTCGTCAAAGCAAGAAGAACATGCGTGATAAATGATACTCAATACTCGTAAACCAAGACTTGTTTGTTTTCCAAGTCAAAATTAATGAAAAATCTTTGCTCGTCTTGCGGAACACTCACAAATCACATTACTCACAATCCAAGGTTCCACTGTACAGCTTTTTGACATTTAGCATTTCGGCATGCTGTAACGGGTGTGTTAGACTGATGTGTAGTAGTCTCAGTAAGTTCTGATATGTAGTAGTCTCAGTAAGTTGGGAATGCAGCAAGTTTATGCAGTGGATGGTAAAGTTCTCTTTTTTTAGTAGGTATGTGACTGTGTTGACTGTTGAGGCATGAAACTGCATTGTTTTGTGGTGTTCAAAATCAGGAAATGGGACAATAAAACAGGACTTTATGAAACTGAAGATAACCTTTCATAATTTATATATGTACGTGTGTATGTGTGCGTCTGTGTGTGTGTGTGGGTGTGGATGCGTGGAAGAGAACCTTAAGTGAGAATTAGATCTGAAAATGGGAATGGGAAAAGCTTGCTCTCTCACACACACATACACACATACCCATACACACATAGACTGCCAAGTGAATAGAGAGTTTGACCAAGAGGAACAGATCTCAGCTGTCGGTGTGTGTCTTGTGTAACCGTGTCTACAACTGTACAATCTGTACACTGTAAAAACCAAACAACAACAAAATCAACATATAGAGTTTAGAAGGGTTTAACGTTTACCAGGCATGGATTATGGAAAAGCAGAAACGCTTCTTAAAGAACAGCAGCTGAAGGTGAGTGTGATCATAATAAGCAGATTACAACACAACAGTAAATGACAATTAGTGACTTGTGTAGAGTTACAGTTCTGAAGATGTAAAAATATTCATCATGCAAACAAAAGTAGCATTGAACTTGTTCGCACTAACAATATGCAGGAAATCCATCTTATTTATTTATTTATTTATTTATTTATTAATCCTATTCATATGTTTTAACCTTCTGTTTGCAAACAGTGTATATATTTTTCTTAACAAAGTAATTAATGAAGCAATCAATCAAGTAATCATTTAATTGATTTCTTAAATAATTAACATCCTATGTTTGCTTGTATTGGATATTTAAAATATGTACATACGTACTGTGACTTTTTCAGAGATTAATATCTTACAGTGTAAAAGCAGACATTTGTTCATCTAAATAAATATTTTATGGCACAAAAAAACTTTTTAGCTAAATAATTTCTGTAAAGATTTATTTAACAAAAATATTTGTAATGATTTTTACCAGGTTCAGTTCCTTAAATATAGGTATTCCTCTAGAGGACATTAATAAGCACTGAAAAAGTCTGTTTTATTTTTATAGATTTATGTTTGCCTGCAATTGTTTTGCATGAAATTAAAATTAAATCACAATCCCTAGCCCTAGTCCACCCTAACCCTCTTTCCTGCATCATCACAACTGTTTTTTACAGTTCTGCCTTGTAAATATAACCATTAATTCACCTTTACATCAAATCATGATTTGAGTTATGCATATTTTCAGATTAGTACACATTTTACGCGTTTATTTCCCCGGAAATAGCCATATGATTAGTTCCGAGGGTTGTGGAATTTGAGCGTTGTGCTTGTGTTACGGCTAATGAACTTCATGGTAGTTGTGCAGAGCAGGAAAATATATATTGACCAAGACCTATTGTAATGTCCTTATGCTGTATGTACCTCCGCTTTGATTTAAGACTGGCATAAAAAAAATCTGGCCTTTCCTTTTAATACCTGACATTTACATCAGTGTAAATGTGCAAGAATGCAAACATTAGGTCATTATGTAATAAATGCAAACCAAAACATTTTATGGGTAAAATTTTGTGAATTATGCTATCTGTGTTATTGCCGATTCAATCATTTCTAATACAGAACTAGCACTACACTGATGTGGTCTTATTCAGCATTCACACTAGCTGCTAGTTTGATTCTTGGGAGCATGTAGTGACAAATTAAAGAAATTAAACGTAAATGTAAACACACTTATTTCATTTAAATTTACACAAAAAATAAAAGATCCTTTTAATTGCACACATGTACGCTAAATGCTAGGCTTTACGCTAGGCTTTACGCTAGGCTTCATGCTAGGCTTCATGCTAGCTACATTGACAAAGTAAGCCATCTCTATTGTTCATTCATTCTATAGTAATTATTTAATTTTCTTCATAATGTCTTGATACTCATTTAACAGATTGCAGGGGACAGTGTAAGATTAAACCATGGTGATAAGTTGTTCTTTTTTCTTCAACGTTTGAGTCACATAGTAAATGGGAACTAATTGATGAACTAAAGCGCTGAGTGAGGAACTGAAAAAAAGTTGAAACACACGTACCATAGGTGTGGTTGGAAAAAGATCATTCAGGCCAGTTGCGTAAATTGATCAGATTTCTGCATTGTGTCTCATTTGCATTGAATTAACTACATCTCAGTTGAAATGGTAAGCGTCGCTTGGTAGGGTATTAGCTCTTCCTAACAGGTGTTGGGCTGAATGAACACACCATCCTCTACAGTTTTTCTAGTAAGCGTATCATAAATATGAGCACACGTCCAGTATGATCTGAGATCAGTTACAGTGTAGGTCCTGAGCAGTTAGTGTGCAAGAAGAGTTCTGTTATGCATCTAAACTTGGCCTAGCCATTTGAATTGCTTACACACCAGCATTCACAAATCATGTGACTGCACTCACGAGCCGATCACAGAAATAGATGCATTAGTAACTAGCCCAGGCTAGATATGTAAATAGTTCACATTATTTAAATCTAAGTTCAATTAAGTTAAAATAAGTTGGATGTATTTAATGTGATGTGATTTATTTTGATAGGGTAACTGTTTAGTTGCAGCCATGAAGAAGTAAAACACTAGAGTTAGACTATTGAAACTTTTGGCTGCCACATACAGAGCCTGCACCGAGGGTCTATCGCACACAGAGTATGAAATGACAAGCACTCACACACACACACACACACACACACACACACACCGACTGAGGGTTGTAACTAGAGCTTGTGTGTGTGTGTGTGTGTGTGTGTGTGTGTATTGGTGGGGGAATCCTTGGATGAATGGACGAAAGGTTACATTGCATATGGACAATCAAAAAATACCCAGAATATACCCACATATGAGGAGACTTTTAAACAGAATAAATAATAATAATAATAATAATAGTAAGTAGAAGAAGTAGAAAACTATTCTAAAACTATTTTAGCTTTCTTTTACACTATTTTCCCCTTTAATCCATTTCAATTCCCTGGGGAGGAAGTGACCATGCACTATGAGGAAGTGCTTACCTTAAAGGTAACCTGAGATTAACTATACACACACACACACACACACACACACACACACACACACACACACACACACACACACAGAATTGCATGAAATTTGAGAACGATAAAGAGATCAACTACATTCGTTCTAAATCTGAAGCTAATTTGTTCTTCTGCTTCAGGATGTTCACATAACAGTGGATATGTAGGCGAAGAGACATAATTCAGCAATTTTCAGCACCAGATTGTGTCCTAAACAGCACCCCTATATTACTGACCAAACCATAACCATAACCACATATTGCTAGAATTATTCACACAGGCTAGGACTTTTGAATTTGCAAGTAGATTTTCTTGTGATATTTATGTTATATTAATTCAGTCGATATTATTTGTGTTTGTGTGTGTTAATGGCAGTCTGTGCGCTCTGTAATTTGTCTGTGTCTGTATGTGCTTCTATGTGAGTTTCAGGTTTTACATCGCAGGTTAGTCGAATAACTGTAATTTTTGCCTGAACACAGAGTACACCTCGGAAAGCTTAAAAATCACAGAAATGTTCTTTAACTATGCAAACAGATTCACACATACTCATACATACCGTGCTTGGGGGACATTAGGCAGGTCCCCATGAGTAAAGCTTTCAGGAATGTTAGCACATTTAAGGACAACGCTAATGTAAAGTACTTAAGATCGGTCTCAAGACCACTTTTTGAAGGTCTTGGTCTTGTCCACATTTTTACTCTGTCTTGTCTCGCTCTCAGACAGAGAACTCTGTGTCTGATTTTATTTCAAGACCAAAACTGTCATGATATTACTAAGTCAACTGTGTATTGTCTGATTTATTTATTCATTAATATTGTTACTGCGATTAGATGAATAACTTCCTGCCTCAAATGCAGCCAATAATTTGATAAATTTCTAATTTCCAAGATTTTGTAGAAGATGCTGACTGTAAGATTAATCTTCTGTAATCAAATTTGGCAACCTAAACCACAAAGAGTTCATCTAAAAATAATTGTGTGAAAGAAAACACACAGCAGTGTGTAAATTCTGCCATGCATTGCTTACTGAGCCAGCTGGGGCTACATCAACTTTTATTATCACTTACAAAGGAAGTATACACAAGGTGTTATGTTCTAGCAAAGAACATGATCAAGCTGCCTCTGTAGTAAAACGTTTAAGAAATCTCTTTAGCCCTCACTCAAAAAGATTTGGCTAGTATTAACTATATGTTAGGTACTTAGATATGTACTATAGGTATCACAGTGCTAGTTTCGGTTATTTACCATAAAGCTAGATGTGGAAGCCGCTTATTTTAACTAACATAGATTGAGTGACATAGCTAGCTGCTGTTAACTAGAGAGAGAGATTAAAGGATGACAAATTGGACAAATTCCTAAGTTACATTTTTGCTTGTGAGGATCAATGATGAGACAGGTGACACAAAGCTAATCAGCTAATGTGTATAAAGCTACATTACATTAGCATTAGCAAACGTAAGCTCCGACTTGTGAATGGTGCGTGATAAGTATATTTATTTAAGATATTGTCTTTAAAATAAAATAAAATAAAAAACACATTTTACCTATTAAGGGAAAACATGTTATGATATCACTCAAACATTGTCTTACTTAGTTGGAAAATTGTCATAATGTTGCCAAATTGACAATTTTTGCAATGTCTGCTTTTGCAATTTGAGGAATTTACTAACTAGCTATGTATTTGTATGTTTTTGTACTTTTTTAATTTTTTGAAAATTAAACCTATATTTTATAAAGACTCATTTATTGCCATTTTGTTGAAGTTTAATCTTTTTAAACACCTGTGTGATAGTATGACCTGGTTTGTCCATATCATACCATGCAAATCTAATCCTTGTGTAACCATTTTAAAAAAAATCGGTTGTCATAATGCCTGTGCTATGTACGTATTGTATTGATCAGAAAATCTCTGTTTTAATCCTGTTAAAATTTTTTTTTTACCTAAATGTATGAAGATAAGTTTGCTTTCTGTGATTCTTTTAAATGTGTATGGAAAGTGGATTTTTCAGATCACTTGTTCCAGTTTTCAGTTTGCTTGTTCCACATTTGATCATAAACGCATTGTGTCGTGCGAGACTTCCACTGGTCTGGTCTTTGTCTCAACCCCTTCTTGCCCTACTTTGGTCCAGGTCTCGGGTTTAGTTAGTCTTAACTACAACGCTACTTTTCAGGACTCACACTTAAAGATACATTTTTCCCTTATTCTGGCTACTCTCAATTCTGTGCATTTAATCTTGATTTGTGAACTTTATATAAAACATTTACTCTGATCCAAACTCTCGGTTTCCCTACTGCTATATGTCATAAGAAAGCAGAACAAAATTTCAAATCTAAATCGTGGTATTACAGGGGATGAAAACCATAACCTACAACTCTATTATTAGCGTGTTGATATTTGCTCTGCCAGAGGGTTCTGTCAATAACCTTCTTACTTTCTTTTTTTTTGCTTTTTTAAAAAAAAAAGTACGTAAGCATGGTGTTAATTGTGTAACACTTAACAGAAAGGAAAGGATTAAACATTTACATTTAGTAACCCGGTTAGTAATTTCAGGCGTGTTTATACATATCCTGGTAGTTTCCTAACACATTTATGGCGAGTGCATGCATATGATTAGAGACTATACCTCTGGTGTGTGCGTCAGCTATATTCATACATAAGTACACAAAAATGTAAAGACATTACATGGTGGGTCGAAAGCATGAAAGCAAAGATGCTAGTCTCACATTGCTTAATTCCACATTTCTCACTTGTGACTTCCTTATTTCAGAGTTTTGGTTTGACCCGACCCGAGAGAGAAAAAAAAGTCACCAGGTTGCTGTGGAAACCACAGTGCGAATTTACAAACTGGCATAAACACTCACGTACACATACACGTGGCCATGTCATTTTTATGTAGCCATGGGAACCCTACCACAGTGTTTGGTATAGCTAATCGTAGATGCGCTAATGCAAACCAAGCACTTCGGGAGCACAGGTTTAGCCTCATGCTAGTAACAAATTGCAGGCAATTTGTATAGAAGCTTGGCAGAGCGGATTTAAACGATGAATCAATAGTGTGAGTCCATTTCCTCTAATGTATCCACAGTTCCTGTAATGTCAAAGTACAGAAATTGCAAAGCTTTCAAACTGTTGTTTTCAGAGAATCATCCAATTCATCTACATTCTCTTAGTACATAATAAAACTCATTGAAAAAATAGATTCATATTGTTAGAAGTAATATGTAATGTAGACTCATTACATTCTAACTTTGTCTGTGCTTAGCTAAATTTTGTATTTAGTTTGTTTTGTGATAGATAACTTTTAGCTTGTAGCCTAGCTTGGTTTGACATTGTGTTTCTTGTTAGGCTGGAGTTGAAAGATTTAGCATGTAGCTGCTGTGAGTTTAGCTTTAGATGCTGTGTGCTTGTTTTTCTAGACATTTCCATTTATCGTCAGCCTCCAGAATAAATGTGACTTTTCTGTTTTAACCATTAAATTCTTAATTTATTAATCAGTTATTCATCCTATCCAACATATCCTGTAACTGCTATGAATATGTACATCATCTGCAGTGAAAGGCAGCCAAGCAAGACTGAGCAAGGCAGCGAGAAAATCTAGTATCTATATACATAAAACAGAAATTTGGTTACTGAAACCCTCGGATCAGACTGCAGAGAGGCTGTCTGCAGCGAGTGGTGATTATTAGTTTTGATGTAATATGTTACTTGACGTTTGTAACACTAGGCAGGGTTGTCCACAGTGAAAACGGGAAGGTCAGGCCGAGCTCATAGCTCATAGTTATTAAAACCGCGGATCAGTCTATAGTGACAGTGCATACAACAGGCATATAATTATAAATTATAATACATTTACAGTTATAATACATTATATTCATTATAAATACCTAATTTGATATTAATTTAAAAAGTTTTAAAACTGAAACCTATATGCTTTATTTAGACAAACACAAGAATATACCTTTTAACTTCAATTTAAATTAAAAAAAGGAAAAAAACAATTATAGTGCAGCACATATCTCATTTGCCATAATTGTTATTCCTAAACAAACTTCACTCTTACTTATGCTCTGCTGTCTGGCAATTTGTGAATAGTTTAGAACATGATTTAGAAGGAATGGGAAACCTCTGTAAATTAAAAAATTATCTTTAGGAAAATTTGAGTTTGGAGTCAGTGTTGTGATACATATCACAACACTGGAATTGTTGAACTGTTTAAATAAAACTTATGTTTTGCTATCATTGATTTCATATCAGTGCTAGCAACTAGGGCTGCACGATATTAGGAAAATATGCGATATTGTTGTTGAATATTGCGATAACGATATTTCTTGCGATATTAGCATTATATCACCTACTTGGGAGGCGGGTATAAAGATAGTAAGGGCCCATCTGATTGGTCAAATTTGGACACACAAATGCTTGGCACATAAATTAAATTAAATTTATCCCAACTCTTTGCGATACAGATATTGCGTATACCATTATCGCGATAACGATTATTTTTCGATATATCGTGCAGCCCTACTAGCAACAACTGCAGGTAAAGGTAAACTGGGGCATCTTGACTTTATTCCTTCTTCTGAACCTCAACAAATACAGCCGACTGACGGCTTGTCATCCTGCAGAGCAAATTCCAAAGATATTTTTGCTAAAATCTCATACATTGTTTGAAATGAATGAGCGATGAAATTATTTTTTTTAACCTGGTTGGGCAAAGACGAATTGATGTACACATCCGTGCCATTTTAGATGACAGATGCATTCACATGGGAATTAGATAAAAGTCACTTCTATTTATAAATTTAAACCATCATAACCAGCAAAATCGGTTCTGACCAAAAAAATCTGAATCGAACTATGTAGCTTGGTATGGGGACATAGCCTAACGACCTGCACCTAACAGATCGGCTATCTTCGACATGAAGAGGTTTTGCTTCTTTACGTAGTATTTAAGTAAATGCAACTTTTACATTCTCACAACACTTATTCATAACAACAATGGGTTAGTCTGACAATCTGAGTTGTGAATTCCATATAAATCCTAGACCACCACTAGCATTGTTACTGTTTAGGCATGCTACGTAGTGAATATTTAGCTGTTTGGAACTCTGAGCTCTAGCTCAGAGTAACGCTAGCTTTGGTTTAGCTAGTTAGTTTTTGTTAATTTATGTTGTTAATTTATGTTGTTAAAATCTATGTTGTCTTGTCTCCGCTAGTCAGCTAACTAGGCCTCTTAGTTAGCTAGTTTAGTTTTTCTGTTAATTTATGTTGTAAATTTATGTTGCATGTAGCAC
>JAQMYL010000011.1:17114737-17138438 GCA_030014365.1 Clarias pachynema | reverse complement strand
CGGGACGTTCCACCGCTCTGTGTTCCCGACGCTTTGTGCGCACACACTCACCGGTATTGGGGTATATGAAAAATGAATATCATTAAAAAAAAAAACACCGGTATTCGGTATGAAAAGGTATACCGCCCAGCCCTAATGTGGAGCACAAGAAACTAATTTTTAGGTTACTCTGCCTACAAATATCAAGTCATATACATCCCCTTTTAAGTTAAAAATAAGAATGTGCTGTAGTATTTCCTCACGTTATTGGTTTTGATTAGCTGTGATGACATTCTTTCCAGGTCAGTGTGCTTTATTCATCGACCAGTACAGTATGCGTGTGTGTATGTTGACAAAAGGTAATTACCCATTAATGACCAGGTGTGTGTAGTCCCAGCTTCTGACAATTCCCAAATATGGGGAGACGTGATGGAGGTGGGTTTGTGTCATCCAGTGCAATATAAACGAAGAATAAATACAATGCTTTGAAAGACTGGAGTACAAACTGATTATTGCTAATCTGATTAGAGAGGCTCAACCATAACTAAAACTCACCAGATGCTATGGCCGACAGAACCGACAGATAAGCCAGTGTTTAGCTTTTGAAAAAATGATTCATTCTTTGGTGATATATTATAGGGCTAAAAATTTGTGGACACCTGACTATTACTCCTATCCCATGACTATAACTAGCACTTTTCTGTTATAGTAACCTCCACTGGACTGAAAAGGCACGTGTCTTTGTGTTCATTCAGCTACAAGAGCATTAGAGAGATCAGGCACTGATGTTGGGACTGAAGTCCTGGGCTGCAGTCGGGGGTTCTAGTTCATCCAAAGCTGATCAGTGGGGTTGAAGTCAGGGCTCTGTACAGGACACTTAGGTGTAATCGTCAGGGGTTAACATACTGTTGTCTACGCAATATGTACCATATTGTGTAACAGTCTTAAAAGCATAAAAATTGAGATGAGAAGGTAAATAAGGTTGCTGCTGAGGTTGTTGACAATTTTTTATTGTTTAACTTGCATTCTGCAGCCTGTCGCAATAAAACGTTTGTTCCAATTTGTTAAATTTAATCTACGTATTTTATTTTAATGTATTATGAAGAAATGAGGCACATCAGGGATTGGTGGTGTAGTGGCCAGCACTGTCACCTTGCACCTTCAGGGTCCGGGGTTGATTCCCGGCCAGGTTTGATTCCCATCCATGTGCATAGAGTTTACATGTTCTTCCGTGCTTGGTGGGTTTCCTCCGGGTACCCTGGTTTTCTCCCACAGTCCAAAGATCTGCAGGTTATGCTAATAGGCGTTCCCAAATTGCCCATAGTGTGTGAATGAGTGTATGAGTGTGTGAGTGTATGTCTGTGTGTGCCCTGCGATGGATAGGCACCCTGTCCAGGGTGTACCCCACCTCATGCCCTAAGTCTCCTGGGATAGGCTCCAGGACACCCCCCCCCACGATCCTGAATACAGGAGTAAGCGGCATAGACGATGAGTAAGTAAGTGATGAAGAAATGACGGGTGACTCAAGACTTTTGCACAGGACTGTATATAAGTACCAGAAACAGGCCCCCCTTGAGTTTGCTAGCCATTGTGATTTTCAGTAGGATTTCACTACTATAGTGAAATCAGGCTAGAGGTTAAATGGCAAAAGCTGATCAATTTAATTGATTTTATAAGAGTTATATACATTTTATTGTTGAAAATGTCATTAAAATACTCCTTAAATAAAGGTAGTGTTACAAAACTAGTCTTCAACCTTTTAAATACAACTTCTTATCATCACACTGACTCCAAAATGTATTTTTTAAAATATGTTTCTCTCTCTCTTGTATTTGAAGTTATTTTGTATTGTTTATGTTTGTATAGTTATGTATCAACAATTTTTTAATGGTTCAAGGTTTAAAATTGTAACCAAAGCTAAAAAAAATACTGAATTGGGAAAATTTATGAAACAGAATCACAGTACAAATCGAATCAGCACCTAGCACCCTAGTGATTCCCATTCCTAGTATCCACAGGACAATGTCCAGTGCACCTAGTTTTTTTATTTACAAGTCGTACATTCCTATTTCATGCATACTGCTGCAGAATGTTTGGACCAACCTTCTCAAAGAGTTTCCCAAAAACCAACATGGCATAATACCTAACGATATACCCAGGGTTTATGTAGTTATATTCAAGGCACATTCTTTTTGTCTCGGTAATGGAGGTAGCATGGTGGTGTAGTGGTTACGACTGTGGCCTTGTCATGCCAAACTTACGTGGTTGAGTGTTCTACTGGCTTGGGTCTGTGTGTATGGAGTTCACATCACGCAAAGCTAACTGGTGTTCATAAATTGCCCGTAGTGTGTGAGAGAGTTTGAGTGTTTGTGCCTAGTGATGGCCTGCTCCCCCCGATCGGGGTGTACCCTGCCTAATGCCCCAACGCCCCTGGGATAGGCTCCGGGATAAGCGGTATAGTAAGAAAATGAGAGTGAGAGAATATTTACCGTTGTTTATAGTATTATATATTTATGAATGTTTAAAAATGTATTGTCCAATTCCTTTAAAAAGGCTTTTACACAGTATTGTGTAAAACAACAGGAATAAGGAACAGGATACAGGATTGTATTCAGCATAAGACAACACCGGTATCACCGGCCTGCTACATGGTTGAGATAACCTATATGTGTCTAAGAGTGTGTGTGTACATGTGTGTGCGTGCAAGACAGAGAGGGCGAGAGAGAGAGAAACAGAGAAAGCAAGAACGAGATAGTGACTATACATTACCTTTCTGTCTCAGGTTTGGACAGGAAACATTTGGAGGGTCTGTACAAAACGACAGAGCAAAACCGATGCACAAGCAGACATTTAGAGCATCAGCCCACATTCACATCCTGTGTCTACGCATGGGTGTGCACACACGCACACACACACACACACACACACACACTCATCCACAGACTTAGCTCTTTCCTTCCTGTTCTCTGCACTGTCAGAGAGAGAGAGTGAACAGTGCCTCTATAGCAATTTCTCTACGTTGGTCGTTTTAAACACGGAGCGACTCTGCGTGAGATGAGAAAACGAACTTGTAAGAGAGCTAGTGTGAGTGTATGAGAGAGACGTGGGATTGGATTTAGCCTTGGAGATGGTGGAGGAGAAGATGGGTGGATGCTGGAGCCAAACTAAGGTGAGCCCAAAAATCCTGAACTGTAATTAAAACTGCCGTCTGTCTGGAGGGACGGATTCAGCATGGGGAAGTCTCTGGCATGTCTCAGGATAGTGTTTGTCTAGTCTTGGTTAGATAAACAACACCGCATAGATAACTATAACAGTGAAGAGATAATTGAGTTTTAGACGCAGTACAATTCGCTCTTAAGAGATTCCGCATTGCTTTGGATGAAGTATATGATGTCATTATTTAATGGAGGCGAAAAGGGGAAGTGCACTTTGTAAACAGCCTGATTGGGTGCTTTTTTAAATAATAAAAAATTTTCATGACATTTTTGGGGATTTATTCAAGTGCTTTCCTGTCATGATTATTGTAATTACAAATGAGAGCCTAAAAAGAGCTTAAAAATAAGTCATTTCTTGGAAACAGCACTGTCAGTGGATATTAAGATCAAGTACGAGGTGCGTTTAAGTCAAATCAGGACTTTTGATTGTGCAGAATTAGAAAATGCACGGTTACGAAAGTGAAAAAAACGACCTTCATTTCTACATCAAGGTGGAAAGTTTTCTCAGTACACCGGAGCCATGATCATGATCTGCTTCATGTATCATCTCTGACGAGTTCCTGTAATGTACAAAGGGTGTTCATCAATAATTGTGTGTACAGTTCCCTCAGACAGATGTGTCTCTTCCACAAGTTATCCTTTGATTTTTAAGGATCGAGCGTTCCTCTCGCTCAATGTTTACAGGAATTAACATTTGCCCCATTCACATGTTTTACTGCAGAGCATCTTCTGCATAACCATACTGTGCTCGAAGTCTTCTGTACATGTCGATCGGTTAATCACCTTCGTTCACATCACAAGTCCCGGTTTGACTTGAATGCCCCTGGTACACTGTAGTCAGAATATAATTGGAGATATTTGACACATTTACCATCTGACGTGCTAAATGTTTGCTTGCATTTTCAGACGTAATTCAGCTGCATTCTGTGCTGGAAAACTTGTGCATTATTTATGAATCTGGCATAAGAGCAATAAACAATTTCAGCACCGTGTATACAATAAGTGCATGTACAAAGTGTGCTGGTGCCACGTCTGCATATGCACTTGACAAACGATGGTGCATGAAAGTGGAAGTGTAACTGAATATTTAATTTGAAGAACTAAATATAAGTTAGTTATGCATGTGATTTTATGCAGTGACCTCTTGTATATAATGTCACACCTGACACAGAAACCATTTTGTCTTCAGTTTTGATGAATACCATTGGTTGCCATTTATCACAGATTACTAGACTAGACAGTAGAGATCCATTCATTTATGAACCGTAATTGTTTTGTATGGCGATTTGCATATCGGCACACTGACTCTAAAATTTATTTTTATTTTCTTTTTTATCTTTATACAGTAATAGAGATGAACCCAGTGACCAGAATTGGCTGGGTTTCAGTTTCGTTGGCCATGACCGATGATCAGCCGATCAGCATCAGATATAAACGATTATGTATCGAACGCAGAAGCTTTCTAGTTTCATGACAGAAACACATTTTAGGCTGTTACGTTATCAAAAATCGAGCACATTAAAATCCACCGATCTGCCGTTTTTCCAAACTCTGTGAGCAAATTTGTCTCAAACACACTCATTACACTCAAGTGCAAATTAGTTCAAATTCGCGTGCATTAGAAGCCGGACTCAGAGACTTGAGACATTGGAGGTGTTTGGGGAGATAAAACGTCACCGTTTCTTTGTAACCCTACAGGTGGTACACTCTGAACTATGTACACACTTTTCATCCCATGTGGTAGGAGTGAATTATTTACTAAATTTGTTAGAAATAATAATTAATGTGGATGACTGAGATACAGGCTGCTCAGTTAAATGGTAAATAAACTCTTGTATTTGAAGTTAATTTGTATTTTTTAAACGCTGCACTTGCTTTTTAAGTGAGAAAATTAATTTTATAAGGAATTGGCTACATTTAATTAATAATGAAACGTAAGATTTTAAATTGCAACAAA
Organism: Clarias pachynema; assembly: GCA_030014365.1. NCBI lineage: Eukaryota > Metazoa > Chordata > Actinopteri > Siluriformes > Clariidae > Clarias > Clarias pachynema. The sequence continues at coordinate 17,133,287 of JAQMYL010000011.1, read as the reverse complement.
ATTGCAGACAAATGTAATATCGAATCAGGATATTTATAAAATCGTGATACTTATGTATAGAATCGCAATTTTAATCAAATCAGCACCTATAGTAGGTATCATGATAATATCATATCTGGAGATGACTGGTGATTTCCCCAAAACCTGGATTTATGGGTATCAGTCCATCCAGCAGGGAAACGAGGGTAATCCTGGTAAAAGATGATTCTCTGATGGTGATCACTAGTGCTTGTGTGGTGTCCATTTTATCTCAGGTAACATCATCATTCTAACAGTAACTATCCAATAGACATGATATACTTGTGTTATATTTGCTAATTTAAAGTATGTGTAGGGGTTAATGGACTAAACGGCTAATCACACCACCGTCAGCCCTCAGGATCAGAAACATTTAATAACAAATGCTTAGCGCATGCTTAATAACACGTTTATCAACAGAGAAGTGTAATGATGATAAAAGAATGTAAACTATGTTGATATGATAGTTTAACGTTACATCATGTCTGGTGAGAAAAATATCACTGTCATTCTGTTGTCATGATCTGCCAACGTACTTTCCTCAAAAGTGTTGTAAAGAACAGTGTGGGAGCTTGATAAAAATCAGTAATATCCAGTAACCGAAGTTTCTCAATGTACACATTATCCTGTTTTTCGTCACGTGTTCAGTTAAATCCGTAGGAGTAAATTTAGGGTATTATCTAAGTATTATCTAAGGAAGACATGACTGACCGAGGGATTGTAGAGGCTTGGATTCTGGATCATGTGACTGCAAGAGCTCTACAGTCAGTGTTTTATATAAATTATATAATCTTGCTGGAAGCATCTAAATAAATGCTAAAATTTTTACATGGTGCAGCACAGAAAGAAAAAAAAACCAAACCCGATTATCAGGAGATTGTGAGTTCAAATCCCAGTGATGCTCCAGTCATTTATGTCTGGCTGGCTGAAATGGGATGTCCGCTGTCAATTATTACAACACTAGTTAATAATCTGTGAGCTAATTATATCAAATAGGGCATAGAGGGCCTTCCTTTAGGTGTTACACTGCGTTGTGACGCAGCATGAAAAGATGCAGTTGGCTCGGGGGAGTGTTAGTCTTCATCCTCCTTTGGTTACCTTTATACCTTTATACCCTTTTAGCTTATAACCTTTTGTTACATATAATAGCGGGAGAGCTCACTGCAGGTTGGGAAATGGGATTGAAGAGAAAATTGGAAGAAAAACTAAACTTTCATAAAATAAAAGGATCCTTGATCTCCATTGCTCAGCTGTCAGAGTGTTGGCAAACCTTTAATTCCTGTTCCATGTAACTGTAGAAATGTGTTCAAATATCAAGATAGGATATTTACTGTTTTCTTTTCTCTTACAAAATGTTACAATTCACATTGCACATTGTGTTTCGGATAAAATCAAGTGAGAATCCAATGTCATTTCAGCTTTGTTAGAGTAAAAAAAAAAATAGAAAAGTTTGTGTTATATTCAACTGTAGAAACTGATATTGTTAGATGGCATAGTGCTTTTACATACTGTTTATTACCGTGTCTCAGAGTTAGTATTAGCACAAAATAAATGACTAAAATCCTTTTTTGGATTGGTTTGCACCTGAACTGGGCATGTAAGTTACTTTTCATTGGTTATGAAAAAAATGAATAAACTTCTTCCTTCTTTAATGGAAGCAAAAATGAAATGTCTTTTATAGAAGTTATTATAAAAGTAACCAGTGTATAACATCCAGTGTGTTTTCTCTTTGTTCATTGGTCTAGAACACATAGAATTTCTGCAGTGCTACAATACTGTAGTTTGCACCTTGCAGGCCACTTCAGCAGCTCACATCACCGTGTGTCTACTCTGCCTCAGATATTCCTGGACCGGTTGTTTCTTTTCCACTCCCAAGTCTTAGTCCTGTGTTCTATCTTCTCAAATTAACCACGAGACAGATAAGACACCAGGGTTGGGATTCAAGCTGACTAAACATTCCACACTAAAATGTTTTACTTTGCTCAAAAGCAACACCCCAGTACCAACACCCCCCCTCAGCCTCTCAGCTCGGACTATTTTGGCGAAGTTGCGTTTAGATCATGTTACCTGATATCATATTTTGAGACAGCAGGTAGGTGTCAGGCTATAAATTATATTTTGAGTATTTGATTTGGCCCTAGACATTTTACTTACGTTTTACATCAGTATTAGATACTTGAAGCCTGTAACTGCAGTAATGTGGTCTAAGGATGTGTGTGCTGCATCATGTGTTCAAGTCTCAATGATGCCAAGAGAGTATGGGGTCTTTTGTTCTTTAATTATTGCTTAGGCTTTTAAATATGACTTTCAGAAATTGTGCTACTTGTTTTGTTCACTTGTTCGCCCTCCTTCCTGTCAGTGCCGTTTATTTCACTTCGACTTCTTCTGCCCTGTTCTTTCAAAAGAATGTAAACTAAATTTCAATCGTAAGACGATCCTTACTGTAAGGCTATCCTTTTTTCCTTTCTCTCACTCTCTCTCTCTCTCTCTCTCTCTCTCTCTCTCACTCTCTTTCAGTGTCATTCACGCTGTGTTCTACTGCAAAACAGCTCTATGATTTTTATTTATTTATTTTTTTGACAAACTGACTCTTAAAAAGGGAATGTGTTTATGGGCTTTGAATGTTTAAAGACTGTTTTATTATTTTTAAAAATACAGTATGACTAAGATCTGATTCATCTTTAAGCCTCTGCACGTTGTCTCTGAGACCTGGCATCATAAATATCACTGACATTTCAAACACACTGGTGAATAAACGGGGGTTTCCTGTAAACAACAGACACTCTAGCTGTGAATGCCAGACTTCTGTTGCTGGAGAGTCTGGTACTTTCAGTTACCTGTCAGGTTGGGGCTGATACATGTTATTTTTTGTTTTTGTTTCTGTTGCGTATTTTAAAATTTGCTCATGGGTGTAATGAAATACGTACAGGGCTGGTATGAACCGTCAGATAAGGCGTCTGCATGTTGGTGTGTCCGGGTGGGTTGGGGACCACTGTAATATAGGACTTAAATTTTATAAAAGTTTATGAGATACTACTTATTTAAATTTATTCTAAACCATACTGAGGATTTTGGAAAGTTCAATTTGTATAAATGATGTTTGTGCATGCAGGAGAGAGCTGGCAGCAAAGGCTGGCCTTTATAAAGTAAAAACAGAACTTATTCAGAAACAGCAAGACATAAATTTCATGGCAGACTGACAGGTGTTACAATTTAATAGAAATAAGGAACCATACCATAATAACCACAACCCCTCAAAACTTATAAAACCGTTAACATTAAAACTACCTAGGTTTTAGATTCTATTTGTGCCCCCAAGGGCAGCTCTGGCTCTGCACGACCTCCAAGGGGGTGCTGTGGTGTTTGGCACCAGGTCGTTATCGCTGCATCCTTTGGGTGCTGTGGGTTAGGGTGGGGCCTCTGTGGATCGAAATTGTTCGTCTGGTGCATCTGATGGGCACTCGGTCAGAATGAGATCTGGGGAATATGGAGGCCGGGTCCAACAACCTTGTGCTCTTTGCCTGCTAAGGGCCATACACAGCAGGCTGTGATGCACTGGGTGTTCTGACCCTATCGTGGTCAGCATTCACCTTTTTTTGGAGGTTTATGTTGGCTTTCTTGTGGGATCATATTAATGTTATGTGGTGTTAATTCTATGGCTGATGTGTGTATCATTATGTCTTATACTGCACTTCAATTTACCCTAGTTTCGCTATCACTTAGGTTGGAAAATATGTCTTGGACAGGTTAATTTTAGTGGAACAAAGGGTATATATAATTGTGCTACGCTATGAGATTTGGTATAGTTGTTATAATTTGGCCTGTTCGTTATCAGAATGGGTGGGTTTTAGAACGCCCTAGGTGGTAGTGTTTCAGTGTGATTAAGCAACAGTACAGTTTGTTTTTGGAGCATGGCCCAAAGCATACGATTGGATATCCACACGATTGGTGGAAATAAGCAATACTATCTGCTAATAGAGTTAGAGAGTTTTAGAAAGAAAAAAAAAGCTTTCATGTTAAAATAAAAAATTAAAAATTTCATAATAAAAAAAATCTATTAAAAGATGCTTTCATTTTTCTATTGGAAACCTGTATGTGGCCGTGTGAAGGGCCAAGTTGTATTATTTTGCAGCCCTAAAGATTCTGAAGCTTGTGGCCAGATAAATATGCAAGACCTGACAAACACTTTATAGTGTACTGTACTGTAGGTGAAGTATCTGTGGCTGAGACTGCAATAACATCAAGCTCATTATGAACTGGGGAAAGTTTCATTTGACCTTTATTACCCACTTAGATGGTTACTTATCTAAAGCCTGATTATTAATTTTTTAACCATTTTCTCTCTGTGTCTTTCCCTCTCTAGGATCAGTTTGATAACTTGGAGAAGCACACTCAGTGGGGTATAGATTTTGTTGAGCGCTACACCAAATTTGTCAAAGAGCGATCGGAGATCGAGCTCAACTATGCAAAGCAGATCAGGTGAGTGCGGACCTTTTAGCAGTGTGTGTTAGTGATGAGAAGTTTGGATAATTTTAGTGACTCGGTTGTTCATCAAAATGAACAAATCTTTTTTTTTTTTGAGTCATTTAGTTAATTTTGTTCTTATGATCAGAAATAAAATAAAATGTTACGTTTTCAATAAACAGACCCCCAACACGCCTACATACACAGATTTTGGCTATAGTTCCAGTAATGAAAATATTACAATGCAGCTAAGGACATATTATGATGAACAGAATAAGCAGCTCACCTCTTATATCTTATTTTGTCACGTGACCCTCATAGACGCTATGCAGTGCATTACATGGGGAACAGAATTGAGTGGTTCTTCTCATGAGTCTTCTAGTCCGAGTCTTTTAATTGAATTGAATTCGTCCGAAATTTTATTTAATTTTATTTAATTTTATTTTATTGTAATGTATGTTGTTAGTCATATGACCTTTATATAAGGACAGATTATCTCTTTCTATCTCTTTTAGAGCATTGTTATGATAAATGTCAAAAAAACTAAAGGGAATGTTAATGCGTTAATGCGCCAGTCTGGAGGATACACGTGTTGCCATGGTGATAAGATTAGGACTGTCCATGAATGATCATTCACTTAGCTTCACACACACACACACACACACACACACACACACACACTTGCTTTGAGTCCTCTTTAAAGCCAGCAAGAGCTGTCAGTTTGAAACTCCTTTAATCCCCTACAGACAAAGAGACATCACATGGCTCAACTGCACACACACACACACACACACACACACACACACACACACACACACACACACACACACACTGTACTAATCAGATCCAAATGTTGTTTTAATACAAATCTACACGTCCATTCAAATGGAGTGTTTAACCCACATGAGGAGTGGCCTGTGGGATGATAGGATTATAGAAGTCTTATGTGTATGTGTGTGTGTGTGTGTGTGTGTGTGTGTGTGTGTGTGTGTATCTGTTATTGTGTCTGAAAATGGACGTTCTCCCATTTTTTAGCACATTTCATATAGATTTGTTGCAGCATTGACCAATTAAAAAAAAAACAATATTAAGATTGACCATCCACACTGTAAACTATTATCTGTTATTTATTCATTGATAAATTATTATGATTTTAATTCTTTGCTAATGAACTATATTCATGTAACATCATGTCTCTTTAGAAATTTGTCTAAGAAGTATCAACCCAAGAAGAACTCCAGAGAAGAAGAAGAGGCCAAGTAAGTGCAACTAAACCCTAGAGCCCTAAATATTTTGGAAATAAACAGGAAATGAATAAATAATTGTGGTCAGTTTTGCAGTAACTGATAGAGGGTGGTATATCAAGATGGTGATAGCTGTAGTTTCAGTGTCACTGAGGCATATCCAATGCATTTACTGTGTGTGTCAACTGGTGATGCCATTTCCTGTGTTAGATACACGTGGTGCCGTGCGTTCCTGGCATCTCTGAACGAGCTGAATGACTATGCCGGCCAGCACGAGCTCGTCGCCGAGAACATGACATCACAGATCATCACTGAGCTCACGCGATACGCACAAGACCTCAAAACAGAGAGAAAATCTGTACGTAATGTCACACCAACACACTAAACCATCCAACCAACCTGTTTCAAATTGTAAGCTTGTAACATAGTTTCATCCATTCATCTCTCCATGCTTCCATCCATCCATTTATTGATCTCATTGATCTCCCCAATCAGTCACTTTACATTCATCCAGCTTTTCATCCATCCATCATTCAACCTATTCAACTGTTAACACACTCATAACGTACATCCATCCATCTATTCAACATTTATTCTTTTACCAAACTCTCCCACCCGTCCATCTATCCACCCATTCATCTATCCATAGCACACAAACCATCCATCCATAAAACACTTATACCCTCTTATTTTGACCTTCCTTTGTGGTCTATAGGAGACAATTTAAATAATAGTTTAATCTTGTGATTAAACAATTATTTAAATAGTCTCCTGTATATGTAGACTTCCATCCGCACATCCATCCATCTAGCTATTATTCATCAATCTCACCCACCTATCTCTTTATTTATCCATCTACAGTACTCACTTACCACGATCACCCATCCATCCATCCATCCATCCACCCATCTATCCATCCATCCATCCATCCATCCATCTATCCATCCATCCATCCATCCATCCACCCATCTATCCATCCATCCATCCATCCATCCATCCATCCATCCATTTGTCTATCCATCCATTAACCTGTTACCCATCTATCTGCACATTATTTATTTATATCTGTTAAGTTTTTTGTCTTTCGTCCATGTATGTATCCTTATCCTTATTCATTCACCAAACCCCTCTAGCCATCCTCCACCCATCCACCCATCCATCCATCCATCTGTCCCTGACAACTATTCCATCATCCACTTATTCATCCATCCTCCAAAATTTCCATTTACCAGTACAATTCCTCATTTATCTAGTTATCCACTGATCCACTGACATATCAGTTTATTACTGTCATTCACTGGTGCATCCACTATCTATTTATCTAAATTTTGGAAAATATGTGCACAAGTTTGTGCATTTTTTTTTCTGTCAGGCGTCTCTCTCTCTCTCTGTTGCACACACACACACACACACACACACACACACACACACACACACACACACACAAACTCATAATATTGTATTAATCACACCTTTTCCAGACATGAGTTTCTGATGGCTGATCCAGGCATGATGGAAAGAAAAGTACACCAGCATTACAGAAATGCTGCCAGATTAGGCCAGCACTGACAAACAACTATGCATGTGTGTGTGTGTGTGTGTGTGTGTGTGTGTGTGTGTGTGTGTGTTCACAAGATTTTCCACATGCTCATCTGCGTGCCTTTTGTTCAGCTGGAGAGTTATGATATCCCTTAAGAGGCAGGAGAAAAGAAAGTACACCCTCTACCAGTTTTGCGATTGTATTTATTAGGGGCTTATTACCAGTTATGCAGTCGTTATGAACTTCTATAAACAAACAAATATAAGCACAAAAGATTGCAATATGTAGTAATATTTTCCCTACAATTAACCAACATTCATAAACCATGTGGGAAAAAAGTATGAGACGTTCAAGTCAGACTGGGATGAGCCTCTTAGCTGCAGTAAAACATCTGAATTTAAAACATTTGAAGCATTTTAAAGAAGGTCGTACAGTCATGAATGACGATCTCACATGACGTGGCTTGGAGGTCAGTGCAGTTGCTTCTGTGAACATTCAGCCAGTTAAACACCTGATCCTTGAAAATTGATGGATAACTTGTCAGCAACTTGCAGAAGCGATGTGGGAACTGCACACACTTACACATTACAGGAACTCGGCTGGGAGTTATTTCCACATCCCCTGTACAATCCCAACAAACCACAACGGTTCTGAAACAAAATTCTCTTGAATGATGAGACCAAAGTGAATTGTACACAGTAAAAAGACCAAACACTTAGCACCTTGTTTGGTGATCACCACAAACATCTCATACCAACTGTTCAGCAAAGTATTGGAGGGGTGATGACTTGCCCTGGGAAAGTTGCAGTCGTTCAGCTGGCCACTTTAAACCAGAATATTCTTAAAGCAAATGTGAGACTGTGAAATCTGTCCAGCAGCTTAAGCTGGGTCGAAATTGGGTCATGGAACAGGACGAAAATCCGATGCTCACCAGAACCCTGACATCTGATTGACAAAAGAAATCAAGGTGTTGGAATGACCAAGTCTCAGTCCAGACCACAACACCATTGTGATGCTGTGGTGGGATCTTCTGAGAGCTGGGCTTAAAGAAATGGCCTGAAATATCAATCAACTGAAGCAAAGTTGTATCTGGTATTAGTCTCTGATATAGTACTAGTGCTTAAAATGTGTGAATGTGTGCTTTTCGTGGGTTTCTTTTTTTCTGGTTCCTGGTTTCTCAGTCTTTGTGAGAAGCGAGAAACCTGATGGTAGTGCAGGTTAACTTGGAAAGGAAGTTCTGTCACTCTGTAATGAATTGAGAATTGTTTCTTTTGTGTGAGTGGTTTAGTTCTCTTTGGCCTTATGTTAAGCATGCTGTAACTAACATGAATGTGGACGTGCATACACACACACACACACACACACACAGTGACTGCCTTAGGGGTCTAGGAGTCTGAAGACTTTTCAAAAGGTACATGTTTTCTCGCATTCAAATCAATTAAGTAGAGTAGTTTCTGTGTGTGTGTGTGTGTGTGTGTGTGTGTGTGTGTGTATGTGAGAAAGAGAGAGAGAGAGAGAGAGAGAGACCATAGGAGTCCAAGGCAAATGAAAATGTGTTTTATATATACAGTACAGTCGTATGCAAAAGTTTAGGCGCCTCTTGATAAATAACAGATTTAGGTGATTTTTAATTGAAAAGATGTTAACACAGTCTCTCTTGGAAATGGAAAAAATGCACAATATCTTTGGCAAACATAGATGCATAGTTACTTCTTATGCCATAAATTGAACAAAAATAAAAACATTATAATGGCACTACGCAAAAGTTTGGGCACCCTAAGAGTTCCAGAGTCTCAGATTCTTTTTACAGGGTTTCAGACCTTAATCAGCTCATTAGATCTGATACATGGAAACAGCTGTCATTAGTAAATGCCAATTTCAAAGCTTTACAAATACTTTGACTCTTCAAACCCTGTGCACACACTTGCGGACACTCAACAACCATGGGTTCCTTTAAGCACCTGTGTAAGACTCTGAAAATGAAAGTTATTGATGCCCACAATGCAGGAGTAGACTGTAAGAAGATAGCAAAGCGTTGTCAGCTTGCAGTTTCCACAGTGAGAGATGTAATTAAGAGATGGCAGTTCGGGGGAATTGTGGAGGTGAAGATGAGATCTGGAAGACCAAGAAAACTCTTGGAGAGAACTGCTCATATGCTGGTCAGAAAGACAAATCAAAACCCCTATTTGACTGCAAAAAATCTGCAGGAAGATTTAGCAGACTCAGGAGTGGTGGTGCATCGTTCCACAAGACCTTCATGGAAGAGTCAGCAGAAGAAAACCTTACCTGCGTCCCCATCATAAAATCCAACGTCAGAAGTATTCAACAGAACATCTACAGAAGCCTGATGCGGTTTGGAAACGAGTGCTGTGTTAAAATAGAACTCTGTGGCCACAATCAGCAAAGGCATGTTTAGAGAAAACAAGGAGCAGCATTTCATGAAAAGAACACCTTGCCAACTATTAAGCATGGGGGTGGATCTGTCATGCTTTGGGGTTGTGTTGCAGTCAGTGGTACAGGAAACATTGCACAGGTGGAGGGAAGAATGGATTCCACTAAATATCAGCAAATTCTGGAAGCAAACATCACACCATCTGTAAAAAAGCTGATGCTGAAAAGAGGATGGATTCTACAACAGGACAATGATCCTAAAGATATTTCGAAATGCACTATGGAAAACCTCAAGAGACACAAGCTGAAGGTTTTGGAACGGCCATCACAGTCCCCTGATTTAAACGTCATTGAAAATTTGTGGATACTGTAGATCTTAAAAGAGCTGTGCGTTTAAGAAGACCAAAGAATATTACAGAACTAGAAGCCTTTTACAAGGAAGAATGGGAGAAAATTTCCAGTACAAGAATTGAAAGACTTTTAGCTGGTTATAAAAAGCATTTGCAAGCTGTGATCTCTGCCAGAGGAGGTGTTACTAAGTACTGATTATGTAGGGTGCCCAAACTTTTACACAGTGCCACAATAATGTTTTTATATTTTATTGTTTTTATCCTTGCTGCACTAATGCACTTATTCCAGCCTTTCAGTAGTGCCTGGATACCATCAAGATATCCGCTCATGGCTCCGGTGCACTGAGAAAGCTTTCTACCTTGATTGTTTCCAAGCACTAGTGAAACGCTGGGATAAGCACATACTGTACAGTAAATGTAGTTTTTACTCACATAACTGTGTTATTCTGCACAATTAAAAATCTCAGTTTGACTTGATTGTCCTCGTACATGGATATGTTTATAAAATATACGTGAATCATATAATATTTAGCTTGTACATGCCACATTTACCAGTGCAATTAATTTATTCGAAACATTTAAAATAGTTCGAAATAGCATAAAGCAAGAATGAAGAAAGTACACTGTATGCACAAGACACAGTTTTGCTACGTGCCTAACTCTACATGATTATTTCTAGTTCATCTATTTCATAAATTAATAGCATGAGCTGTATCAAGTGCTATTTGACAGGCAGTAAATAGAGGTGATGCTTGAAACTTGTGAGTGTGTGGGTGAGAGAGAGAGAGAGTGCAGCAAGTGTTGAGTCCTGGCCAACTGAAAACTTTTCATGGAGTTCTTAAGCCAAGTGTCGGGCCTTTAGATAAACTCCAGAGTTTCGGCATAAATGGCAAACAACAGTGTGATGCTTGGTAACACAAAGTAAACTGAGTGATGCACATGTGCATACACACACACACACACACACACACACACACACACAGATGCACTAACTCTCTCTCTCTCTCTCTCTCTCTCTCTCTCTCTCTCTCTCAGTATTTCCATGATGGACGGAAAGCTCAACAGCACATTGAGAACAGCTGGAAACAACTGGAACAGGTGATTTTTTATTCAAAGCATAACTTCATCCACTGCACAGATGACATGCAAATTCCAATACAGAATATCTGAACAGATGAATAATTATTGGCACTGGATAAGGGTATCAATGACTAATGTGCATAATCAAGGTGATGTGGCTCAAGGTGAACTGTTCACGCAACTTACTGAATCATTCACAGTAGTTACTAAATGATATAAGATAAATTAGGTTAGAAAATTGCTTTATAAACAGAAATTGGTGTAAATTCTTTAGAATTTTGATTATATATAAAATTTGGTTTTGTAGCAGAGGGCCAGTCTTAGACTCATCTGGAACCTGTGTGTGTGTTTGGACAGCAGATGAAAAATATGTGTTTATATCATTGTGTGTGCGCGCATGCATTATGTGGGTGGAGGATGGAATGGTTGTGGAATCTTGTAACAAACACTGATTGTCCCCCTTTGAATAAACAAGTAGAAGGAAAAAAATAAGAAGAAGGGAGGAATAAAAAGAAAGAGTTGAAAAAAGAGGGCTACAAACACATAGGCAACTTAAAATTTACTTTATATGTCTAGAGAGGGTGTGTAAGTGTAAGTTGTTTAGGGTTTTATGGGTGAAATGTTCAGGAAGAGATGACATTGATGATACTGATAGATTAATAGAATGAATATGCATCATGAGAATATACACAGATATTGTCTGTACATTGTTTGTATACCACTGAACAACTCTGGTACTCACATTAACAAGTATTTGATTAGGTGTTAATATCTATTCTTAGTAGGCAATTCATTTTTCCAATGATTCCACTGAACTAATTTAATTTTTATTAAATAAAATTGTCAGTAGGAGCAGTAGGAACAGATACGTTTTCAGACCATAGGTTTTAGGGATGAAGGATGACTAGGAAACTTAGTGGTTGGATTAGTGGTTCTTTTTGCATCTCCAGACTATTCATGTTCTCCCTGGGCTTGATGGATTCTCTCCGGGAACTCTGGTTTCCTCCCACAGTCCAAGACGTGCAGTGTAGGCTGATGGGTATTTCCAAATTTCCTGTGATGTATGATTGATTTGTACGAGTATGTGAGTGCGTGGGCTTCTGGCACCCCAATCAGCATGGGGCCTGGAGCCTATCCTGCCCTGGGATAGGCTCCAGGCCCCCACACAGCTGATGCAGTATAGATAAGGGTATAGATGAGGATAATGTTAATAGTGGCATTCTAAAATAAAAATACTCTTAAGGTAGATTTGTGCCACAACTAAGGAGACAACAGGAAGTTAGATCTTAAAGTCAGCATCTAGTGCAAAAATGAGGTTTCTACAGTGGGCTAAATGGGGCTGTGTGCATGAAATATAACCGAATAGAGTTAGTCCCTCAAAATCGGATCATAATAATTAACACTAATTACATTTTATTGGCCAGAAAATTGCCTCCTCTCCATGGCCTCTTGTTGTTCTACAGTACCATGGCGACTGCTCATAGTCAACAACAGTGTTGCAACATTATTGCTAAAATCACGTGAAGAAAAAAAAAAGAATTATTTTTAGCCGGGTATTTTAAAAAAAAGGGAATTTTTCTACTTCGTTTTTTCAACAACAAAAAAATGTCTATAGATTTTTTTAATTTTATTGTTATTTTTGGGGGATTTTTTCCCGATTTTCTCCCTAATTTAGTCATATCCAATTCCTCTCAGTCACTAGGGGGCTCCCCACATTAAGGCTAATACTACCACTCAGTCGGGAGAGCTGAAGACTATCACATGTTTCCTTCGAAGCACGCGACGCCCGCCGACCGCATCTTTTCGAACTGCTCGCTCACGCACTGTTGGGGGCGGCGTAACACACTCGGAGGACAGCGCTATCCGCTCCTTCCGCTTGCGTGAGCTCACAGACGCCCCTGATTGGCTGTAGAGCTGTGATTAATGTGGGAGCACGAAGTACCTCTCATCCCGCCCCTCTGAGAGATATAATTCTGTCCACAGAACCTGTGTGTTAAAAATATCTTTGACACATGAAAACGTAAAACGCTGTGTTAGGAGCGCCCCTGTCAGGAGCGCTCCTAATCAACAGGGGGCCAATCAGAAGCCCAGATCAAAACGTCACTACAGGTTCCGCCATGTAGAAGTCTGACCTGGCCTCATCCAAAACCACCGTCGCTGTCTGTGGGGTCTGTGTCTTCAGAGTTTTGTATGTAGCAGCAGTTGGCTTCCTAGTACATTCAGGCACCTCTGTTCATTAACATAATGTGTGAGTAACTGAGTGTGGATGTACACGCATGTAAAAGCACGCATGTAAGCAATCGTGTCATCAGTTCACGTAAGTTCGCCATTGCACAAAATATCCTCATAAACAAAGCTGACATTAAAACAAGGAGACTACAACACAGACAATGACATCATCGGCACACGAGGTGACGTTACAACAAACCAAAATCTCTGTTTCCCCAGTCCACACAGCACCACTGAAAACTGAGTTTTGGGAAATCTTTACTTTGGAAGGAGTTTTCCAAACGCTCAGTTTTCAACGATCAAAACTGTGTTTGCATGTTTTTGAAAGGCCAAAACACAGAGAAAAATCTCCGTTATTAAAAATACCCAGCTACGTGTGGACATGGCCTTAAATAAAATCTTCATGCATATGAATGCCATCCATTTGTCACCAGTGTTTGAAAGCCAAGGACAAATATTTTAGAAAATAAAATATTATTTTTGTTCATTTCTGTGATTAGTGACATCACACAAGTGTATGCACATGCAAATAGGTGCATTTCAACTAGCGTTACAAGTACCTTTTCCAAGCTAAACTTTATAACACTTTCAAATTAAATCAGTTATTATATTTCACTCTCACTTTTGTTACACTGTAGCTGTCACAAAATACAGCTTTGAAAATGGCTGGGGAGCAAGCGAGACCATGAAAGACCAAGAGATGCACTGTTAATCTAAATTAGCAAGACAGACTCAAGAGATGCACTGCTCAAAACCTAACCTTACTTTTACTTGCTGACATTAAACTTAGAAAGGAGAAAACACAAACTGACCTGATTGCAGTTGTTATGAATCACTTGTTCTTGTTGTTGCCTGCTTTTTTCCTCAAAACCAGAAAGATAGTTCAGTCTCTCATCAACGATGTCAATCTTGACCTCTCTTTGACATGAGGGGGAGTGAGGAAGGGCTCTCGGTAGGGAGCATCCAGCTCTGCCATAAAGTCGTCGTTGTCTATCCCGCTTATTTCTGTATACAGGGTTGCGGGGGGTCTGGAGCCTATCCCAGGAAACTGGGCTGGGACGGGGTACACTCAGGACAGGGTGCCAATCCATCGCAGGGCACACACTCATTCACACACTTTTGAAAACGCAATTTGAGAACGCCAATTAGCATGTCTTTGGACTGTGGGAAGAAACCGGAGTCCCCAGAGGAAACCAACCAAGCACGGGGAGAACATACAAACTCCATGCACACAGAGGCGGGAATTAAACCTGGCCGGGAATCGAACCTGGACCCTAGAGGTGCAAGGTGACAGCACTAACCATTACGCTACCTTGCTGCCTTGCTGTAAATTTGTATCAATGCAATATCAGTAGTATCAGTACAAGTATTTAAATGTAGTATCTGACCAATACATGATGCTGATATCAGTATTGAGACATCCCTACTGCAAACTCATGTATACACACAGAAGTACCCTAAGCTTAATGACCCCAGAGCTGTAAAAAGGCAAAATTACCTGATTCATCACCATCCAATAGTTTGTTTAAGTCGCACATTGTGTGTTATGGGAGACACTGAGCCTCAGGAGGTGCAGTATAATAGCTGCAGTGTCTTTCTAGGTGCAAAAATGTATGTTGGTGTGAGTAAAGTGAATTTCTGACTTGTTTCCAGATTCCCATTATTCCTGTTAATGTGTTGAATGTAGTTTTTTGATTTAGTAATGCTTGTGGAAATATATGATATTGTGTGTGTGTGTTGCAGTGTAAGCGGAATTTTGAGCGAGCTTGCAAAGAGGCAGATCGAGCACAGCAGTATTTTGAGAAAATGGATGCTGACATCAACGTGACAAAAGCAGATGTTGAGAAGGTAGGAGTGTCCTTTTGTCTTCCTTGTTTTTTGTTTTCTAAACTGTTTTTCTCCAATACCTGTATCTGATTAACATAGTGAGATCTAGGCAGGATTTGTATGCTTTTTAGGCTAATACGTGTACACACACACACACACACACACACACACACACACACACACTAACGGAAACACTACTCTGTTGGGAAACTTCTTTATCACGTGATGCTCAGACAGCGCATGCTCGTATGCCAAGATCTCGCTCGTTTATCAAGTTAAAATGTATTTTAAAATTTTGCTCATTTTGCAAAACGCTCACTGCCCAAGTAGCTCGCAATCCAAGCTCCCACTGTACTTAAAACTCCTAATTGTATGCATGTATATTTGTTTGTTTGTGTGATATTAGACAGTTAACAGTTCGTAGGGTGTTAGGATCAGTGTATAAAATAGTGTGAGAAGTAGCCAGACATTCGAATAAACCTGAACAGGGCACAGGAAGAATCTTAATTGTGATCATGCTGATCATGCAATCACTAATAATTAAACAACATGGGTCCCACATACTGTACTTTAGTAGCTAGTGTATAGAAGTAGACTCATATTTATCACCAAAATCAGTAGAAACCATGATGCTAAGGCCGAACTAAAGCTGAATCCTGTACAAACACTGTGCACTTTGCCTTAAATTTTGTACTTGGTGTTAGCACAGTTTAATATAACAGTGACACTGTAATTAATGTTCTGGCTATCCTTTTAACCAGGGATATTAAACAAACAAACAAAAAATCCTATGCTGCTCACACCATCATCACCCATCCTACACATCTGGGCTTTGTAGCCATGACAGTTAACAGTTAGTAAGGCCGTAGGTGGCAGTGTTGGAACATTGAGACAGAGTGTGACTATGTGTCCTGAGTGTGCCCGTGTGTCTCTTGGATGTGTCAAGACTGAGCAAGCTACCTACTTTTTTCTCATTAAGTTTTTTAATGAGCCTTTTTATATCAGGCATTGTTCTTCTCCTCCCTTTCCCTTTGTCTTTGTCTCCATGTGTGTTTGAAACAGATGTGAGTGTGTAGGCTCAGTATCATTTCCAGATGTGACCATATTGTTGTGATCCACTTGAAGAGAGAGAAAATTCCTGGAGATTTAGAGCAGAATCCTGATTGCACACTCTTTCAGTGAGAATGTTCATGCAAAGTGTGGAGAGTCTTGTGGTTCCTCTGCTGAACTCATTGATTAGCTGGAATGGCTGTACGTGTTGGAGAAGCTACTGTGCAATTGTACTTTGTCAAGCTACAGCTACCCTTTTAATAAAATAGCTAGATAAGGCACAACAGTAGACAATACCATCGAAGATTCTCCTTTGTCACTGAAAAAAAATTATTAAAAAAGAAAAAAAAAACTAGCTAGCTAATTAATGTTACCAAACATACAG
The DNA here is from genome assembly GCA_030014365.1 of Clarias pachynema. Taxonomy (NCBI): domain Eukaryota; kingdom Metazoa; phylum Chordata; class Actinopteri; order Siluriformes; family Clariidae; genus Clarias; species Clarias pachynema. The sequence continues at coordinate 17,116,709 of JAQMYL010000011.1, read as the reverse complement.
AAATCTGTACATCATTGATTTGCCTATATATTATTAGATCATTGCCTATATACAGTGCATCTCAAAATTATTTTTTTTGTTATTGAATTTAAAAAGTGAAACTTATATTCAAGATTCATTACAAATAAATGTAAATATTTTACGACTTTTTGATTTTAATTTTGATGAAAGACTGCTGACTTATTGCATATTCATGGACAGTTGACTGGAAGGGAAATGTGGTTGGAAAAGGTATACAAGCAACAGGTATGACTGATGATTCTCCCACACCACCCCACTATTCTACCCCTTCCACAGGCTTCCTGTAGCTTCCCGCATCAAATTCAAAATACTGATGCTTGCCTACAAAGCTAAAAACGGCCCAGTACCCACTTACCTCAAAGCACCTATCACACCCTGCACTGTACCACGTTCCCTTCTATCCTCCAGCACAGATGGACAGGTCGCACCATCCTTCGGGGATCGAAGAAGAAACGTAGGTGGTGGAATGAACTTCCTCTAGATGTCCGTACACCTGAGTCACTGGCATTCTTTAAGCGGCAACCAAAGATCTTAGATATTTGGGCAAATTTCTCATCTCTCCAAAAACAAATTTAAATCCCAACAGTGTTTGACTTAGCGTCCTTATAGTTAGTAACCAAGTAACCAGTGTAAGGATCTATCCAATGACAGAAACTTCAAAGCACTTTGAAGTCGCTTTGAAGTCGTTCTGGATTAGAGCGTCTGCCAAATGCCTAAATGTGAAATGTACAGTATGACTGCAGCCTTAAGAAGATTGTCAAGCAAAGCCGATTCAGAGTATTTGAAGAGCTTCACGAGGGATGTAATGAGGCTGGAGTCGGTGCATTAAGAGCCAACAGTACAGATGTTTTCAGGAAATGGGCTACATTTGTTGCATTCCTAGTTTCAAGCCGCTCCTGAACTACATTTTATACTATATAGCTAAGGAAAAAAGATAATTCTCCCACATGAACTGGACCGTTGTTCAGCGGGCCAAAGTCCTCTTTTCAGATGAGAGTTAATTTTGCATTTCATTTAGAAATCAAGGTCCCAGAGTCTGGAGGAGGAATCCTTAGGAAAGGCATCCGCTTGAAGCCCAGTGTGAAGTTTCCACAGTTGGTGATGGTTTTTTCAGAAGTAGAACATTTCTGTATTGTACAGTAAATCCTTTCCTGGATTTTTGGTGTAAGCCATTATAATCGACATTAAAACTAAAAAGCCTTGAAATATTACATTTTGCATGTAATGAATCTAGAATATATAAGAGTTTCACTTCTTTAAATAAATTACATACAAAATCCTTTCCTATAATATTCTAATTTATTGAGATGCACTGTAATAAACCTGCTAGCTTAACGCTATGACTTGGACAGGGTCCTCCAGACATCCTTGTACGGATGATGTTAGTATGATGTCAGGGGTAATGTGTGTCATTATGTGCAAGTTTCTGTGTTCTTACTGCATTTAAATGTTTGTGGGTATAAAGTTAAAAAGAATACAGTTCCTGGTTTCTGTAGGTATACAGGTAGTGGCTTATTTAAATTTTTAGTTTTCAAGGATACAACAACTTTTACTCCTTCTAAGCTAATCCTGTGTGTTGTTATTGTTGTTGTTTGTTTGTTTTAATCATGCCTTGAAGCGATGTTACCTTAAGGTAGGTGCACGGGTGCAAGTGTATATCTGTCTGTATGTTGCTATCAGGGCACCCATACATGCTCATATGCCACACCCTCTGTGAGGTCTGATTCAGTCATAGCCTTGATAATGTCTGTCTGCCCTGCTGCCCCACCAGTCACATGCAAATATGAATATGAGTACAATAGAGGTGGCCAATGTGGACCAAAAATTATATCTCTTTGTTTTTAGGCTGAACATAAATACTCAATCTTTATTGCAGCATCACTAAACAACCACAACTAACAAACCAACCAACCAAAAAAAAAAAAAGGATTTTTTTTAGAAACATATAATT
>JAQMYL010000011.1:17077724-17093197 GCA_030014365.1 Clarias pachynema | reverse complement strand
TTTCTTTGAAAACATATATTTTTAAAAACTTTTCTGACAAACAATCGAGAAAGACATTGATCTGTAGAGACTCAGGTCTCCAGTTATCCGAGGAAAGGAACATACTGTATGCAGCCATGGTGCTTTTTGAACATCTTTTGAGTAGTGACCTTCACCAGTGACATCATGACCCAACTTGGCATAACTGTGTGTGGATGCGTACTTGTGTAAGTGTGAACGGTGATGCGATGTGGCTCCTCTGATGATGTTTTTTCTCTCTCTGCTCCTTTCTTGATTATTCCCTCTCTTCTCTCGGAGAAGCTCTCTCTCAAGCTGGTAAGCATGTTGACGATCGCATGGTTTTATTGGCATGACCGTAGCATGTGTCATCATAACCCGCGAAAAATGTTTCACTAATGACACCCTGTGTTGTTTTTGGATTTTTATGCTTTATTGTCCATTTGCGGTGTATTTTAATCCGTTCATATAATTTACCTTTTTTATTTTAATAACTACACAAATGTGGTGTTGTCTTATGTTTGTTTGCTTTTGTTTTTGTTTTTTTGTGTGTCTTGTCTATGGTGGCCATCCCTTTGTTTAGATCTCACTCAATGCCCACGTGCGGAACCTTATGGAGGTGATCCGAAACCCAACACTGCTCGTCTTGTCTATTTGCTTGTCTGTCGAACTGTTTAGTTAAACACCAATGACTTCCTGTGACTTTCTTTCATCTAATGGTTGAATAACCCTTGAGTAGTTGCCTGTTTTCTAACTCCTACCGAGAGCTTTAGTCTAGAGGTGTGTGCAGGACTGCCTTTTTTTCTTCTCTTTTTAACTTTAATTATTAACTCCCTGAATTATTATTTTGCACGTAAATGACTGCAATGTTTTCAAATGACCACCTATTTGGCAACTTCTACGCAAGTTAGTCATTTAAAGCATAGTAACCCTGACCAGGGTGATGCATTTACTAAAAAGAAAATAAATGAACCAGCGAATGTATGAGTTAATGAATGAATGAGCAAAGCAGTACATGCATCACTCAGCACTCTATTCTTGCCACGTCCAGTAAGCATTCATGTAAATTAGGGTGGACATTTGTTTACATCTGACCACATGCTTTCGGGACTATTTTGGGGGGATCCTGCTAGATCTCAGGTCCTAAACACACCTCTAATTTAGTCCACACTAATGCTTTCTGTTCACATTAGACTGCAGTTTAGCTGTTACAGTGTTACAGTGTTTAATTTTGATATTATATACAATATATTTAATTACATTTGTAAACCTAACCATGTAGTTTAAAAGGCCAAATCTCTTAAATAAAAAAAAATCCTTATTCATTTATTAAAGAAACTTAAAAACTTACCCACCTGTATCAACAAATAGAGATGCATGCTTTCCGTTATCATTCGCATGATTTCTTTTCGGGGGATAGTGAAATTTAGTTGTTATTTCTTTTACAAGTATTGCATGTTCACAGATTTTTATTGTTGTTTTTCTGACTTTTTGCATGCTAAAGGGAAAGGGGCTGGGTTTGATCTTTCATGATCAATCTACATGTAGTGCACACACTGAGTGCACACAGTACAGTGCACTGACACTTTCTAAACTGAATGTGAATTCACATTATAGCAGTAATACAAATTCAGGAATTTTCATCAAAATGAATTAAGGCAGGTAGAAACATAATCAGTATAATAATCAGTGCAGTTTAGGCTAAAGAATGAACACTTTTTGAAAAAATGAAAAACTTTTCCTAATTCTGAATGCTTGTCTTCTCTTGCACAGTGTACTTACACTACACAGCAAAAATAAAAACACCAAGGTCAATTGTACTGTAGATATTAGACAGCAAACAGTCTATAGATACATTCACAACATATACAAAAGTGGCAATATGAAAATATACAGAAATTGACCAGTATGCATATCTGTGGAAGGAAATTGTATATATGTATTACAGTATGTATAAATGAACATCAAAAGCTACAATCTGTTGTGTTTAAATCTTTTTAATTACAGTGTATATAATGTATAAAATATGTAAGGCATGTTGCTGAAACAAAAATATGCAGCTCAACAGGCACAGGCAGAGATATTTTTTCCGACTTGATTAAATGTCAATCCAAAATTGGTGAGGGTGCAAAGTTGATAAAATGACTGGAGTATGCAGAAATAACATACTCTTGATCTCTTCAACGCTGCTCATGCGTTAGAGTTTAGTTAGTGCAACTAAGGCAAAATATCCTCAGATAGGAAGGTGTCACCCCACCTGATATCCAAGCTAACCTAATAACTCTATACCCAGGTGAGATTAAGCTAATTGTGCCTTGGATAAATGAGTCTTGGAGACCACTGTTTTTTACCCACACTGCACCACCCAGAGAGCATCCAATACAATGATTTTATATTTATACAGTCTGATGGCAAACGGTCAGGCCTCTTATTGGGGTTCATCTGTGCATGTGCCTGCTGTGAATGACCAGTTGAGGAAATTATTACCTAATTACAAGACCATTACTACAGTATACGTACAGTATATGCGTAGGCCAAATCTCGGGTTGACTCAACAGCCCTCGAGATCAATATAATATATTCGTGCAGGAAGCATGAATCTAGCCACTTATAAAAATTAAAGTAATCTGGCTTAAATTCTGATGATTTATCTAGCCTAAATATGATAACCTTAGATAACTCTATAAAAACATACCAAAATGCGGTCATCTGTTACCTGTTAATTATTTAATTAATTTTTTTTACGCTCACTGATCATAGGTAAGTATAGAGCCTTAATTAAGATTAGCTAAGATATTGACTCTCCTCTTTTCCTCTTTCTTCCTTTCAGGGTGCGAATCCAGAGGACTTCAGTCATTTGCCCCCAGAACAGAGGAGGAAGAAACTACAAGCAAAGATTGACGACATTAATAAAGACATACAGAAAGAGTTGGACCAGAAGTACAGACACGCAGACACGCACTTACATTTAAAGCATACAGGCTTGTTTTCTGATCCTGCAGCTCAATCTAAATGTTTCAATCTAGCAAACTTTTTCCAATCAATTTTCAATCATTTTTCAATCAAGGTTCTCACTCTAATGTTGATACCATTTAATCTGATGTGGGTGCAGAAAAAAATAGGCAAAATATACAGTACTGAAATGAAAAGACTAACAACAAGTTTATTTCTTCTGAAAAAACTAACATGCACACTATTAGTATGTGTAGTGTAAGTGTTAAAAGTGTGTGTGGACTGACCTTACTGTAGACAGTATTTATAATGTTCACGCAGAATTCTCAACCCTGATTCCTGGAACAAAAGGCCACTATTTGCTTGTATAATGCAGGCGCAGTTTTTGGCGGATGTTCACAGTTGAACACATCCTTCTTAAACATTCCCCACAATTAGACATCAGGGGGTATAAGATTGGGGGATGGGATGGGTACGGGCAGGAATTGTTCTACTACCTTTATTATACTCAGTCCACGTTCATGCCCGCTTCCGTATGAGCGGAATAACTATTAATACCTTTTTTCCGCCATCGAGAGAAAAACTTTCTACAACAAATGCACAACACATCATCCTTTTCGCTACTGGGACCATGTGTGTCTGAAGCTGTGCCCCTTCGACAAACGCAAATACTCGTCCGATATGCGCGAGTTTCAGTACTGTATATTTCAGGACATACTGTATGATTAAAAATGCATTTTGATTAAATTCATACTTTAATTACATTATACATATAATTATACATTAATGCACACACTGGTTTCTTCCTGTTCCATTTTCACCCATTAATGCAAATGAATGCATACAGAAGTCTTCATTGTGTGCGGTTGTAACCAAACACTTCCTGATGATTGTAGGTCATGATGGTAGCATGTATGATAAGCATGCAAAGAATTCTAGAACCACAAGTCAGATAAGCGCTAATGGAAACAATTCTGATCAAAATTTAGAACTGCAGAACTGTACCCTGGTTTAGTATATGTCCTAATTCTAGAACTGCTCTCAGAACAGTTTTTTCTTTGTCTGACTTCCTGTTCTTAAAAATTCTCCAATCAGATGCACCCTGCATCACATTGAGGAAGTTTGAGTAATTTAAATTTATTCATGTTAAATTATTTGAACATGATAAGCAATGTTTAACTAATTGCAACACATTAACCCTGACAGCCCTAGCTAAAATATATTGTGTAATAAACTGTATATAGTATAATATATACAATCCCTGGCCAAAAAAAGTGTGGAGTGTTGGACAGATCTTAATCCAATTATAAATCTCCTTAATTCCTAATTTCATTTGAGAGTCTTGAGGCTTTTTTTCTGGGGCTGAATTATTGTACAACATACTAAACATCTTAAATGAAGAAAACTCCAAGAATTTGGAGCACAAGATTTGATTTATTTTGTGTTTTCTGAATTCAGCACAAATGTATATACGGTATACAGTTTCAAACACATATCTACACTCATGTATTCAGTTTAATTAATTGGTGTTGAAAATTCTGAAAAAAATCATTTTGCCGACTGACTGTGAATATTGTTTATGATGAGTGTTTATAATCTTCTGTTCACAAGGGTACATACAGTATATTCTGTAGATAGCAGTAATAAGCAATTGTATCTATTTCATGTATTATATGTATAAATATAGGTACTGTAATATTTTTACCAAAAGTATTTATTCCCAACTATTTATTTTTGATTAATTAATTTTTATTGTTCAGATATAAACGTTTTACCTTAAATACATTTTTGTGGGGATTTTCCCACCTATTCTTTCATCCCCACCAATTCTCACCCAATAATAAGTTCTACTACTCAGAGGAAAGCACTGCTCTCTTCTGCATAAATAAGCTCAGAGACGCAAGACTGGCCCTTGGTCACAGATATGAATAATACACATTTTTATATATACGTATCAACTGCTTTGATACAGCAACAAATAGAACTACAGCCAGCATTATAAATCTATATGCACACTCAATATGATGATGTGTGTGTGTGTGTGTGTGTTCTTTCCCTTCAGGGATGCATTGACTAAAATGAAGGACGTGTATGTGAAGAACCCCCAGATGGGGGATCCGAGCAGCGTGGATCCACGACTCGCAGAGATCGGCCATCACGTGGATAAACTACAGGCCGAGCTACAGAAGTTTGAGGTTTGTATTGCATATACTGCATACAGTATTCTCATGTATCGAGTTTAAACAAAACTGCATATGTGCTCTGTGTGTGTGTATGTGTGTGTAGGGCTGGCTAGCTGAAGTGGAGGGCAGAATGCCGGTGAGAAGTGAATCGACTCAGAGACAAAGTGTTGTGTATGAAACTCAAAACAGTACAACAACGGCCAACAACAACTGTGCTCAGGACCGTGAAAGGTATACACACATACATACGCACACACATCTAATACCAGCCACAAAACATTTACATGAAAAGTGAATTTTCTGTCTTGTGCATTTTAACTGTGGGTTGGAGTTTGACGTTCAATTTTAAATCAGCTGTATTTTAGTTTCTGCAGCTCTGATGTTATCTTCATAATTTACATGCAGAGGTGGGTAGAGTAGCCAAAATATATATATATATGCTTAAGTGTGTGTCTGTTTTGGCAGATAGAGAAGACACCGCAGTATTCTTTTGCAAGCGAAACAGGCTTTGTATATGATGCAAGGGATAAAAATTCTGATTCTGTACTGAAATATACTCATATATTCGTAGACTGCTAAAGTAACATTATATGTACAATTAAAGTGAACATATAGTCACACAAACATGAAAAAAGCATTCTATATTCACCGCAAGATTGTATCAGACTAACCGCAAGATCCCACTAGTAGCAGCATAGATTTATGGGCATTCCGCAAAATTAGAGAAAGACGGATTCACAGTTAGTGAATGAATTTCTAGAACACCGGCTGAAGACCTGATTGATCAAACGGAGTCATGTGATCATTGATGCTGCGTCTGATTGGTGAAACATGATTTGTCATGTGGTAGATCTACCGGCTGCATGTGTAGAATAAATGGTTAGAAATGTAACGAGTCGAATGTAGCTGAATGTAGCGGAGTAATAGTAGCATTTCTTCTACACAAATCTACTCAAGTTAAAGTAAAAAGTATGGTGTAGTGAAACTATTCATAGACGTACATTTCTTTCAAAAAGTTCCTCAAGTAAATGTAACGGAGTAAATGTAACTCATTACTACCCACTTCTGCTTAAATGTAAAAATGTTCAAAGTGACAGACAGAGTATACTTTTATATTTTCAGGACCGCACATAACCAATTCCATTACAGTACATTACTGATTTGCTGGTTGTTAGTATTTAAGCTTTAGCTTTACTATTATTTAGCTTTCAGTTAGATTTCAGTGCCAACGATGTGCTCAGTGACCAGCAAATAAATGAGTAAGTAGTGCTGCCGCTATAGTTACTCTTTGTGTGTCTGTGTGTGTCTGTGTGTGTGTGTGTGTGTGTGTATGTGATGGAGCAGCCCAGATGGTAGCTACACTGAGGAACAGAGCTCTGAGGTCCCGACAAAAGCTCAGACTGATCCCGAGTTTGACGAGTTTGATGATGCTGAGGAAGAGGTTCTGCCTACCATCGGAACCTGCAAAGCACTCTACCCGTTTGAAGGTAACTAAAATGCATGCACACAAATACACACACAGTAGAAAACTTTTATTATCTGATATCTTGTCTTAGTTTAGCCCTTCAGATCATTTCCATTTGTTTTGTGCCATTTCAAAAAGATTTGTATTGTAATGTTTATGCCTGTGACTTGTGAATTGTGGCTATTTTGCATAAAGCATTACCAACAAAATCTCTCAGCTAAACTAAACACTACTAAAACACACACATTGGAAATACTCATTTTGTGTCATTCTTGTCTTTTTACTTTTTTCTGTCCGACTTTCCCACTCACTGTCTCTCACTCTCTCTTCTTTCCCTACCTGCATCCTTGCCTGTCTCTGCCTCCATCCTTGTCTCATTTTCTCTTCTCTTTTTTCTCTGTATTCCCCCTTGTCTTTCTTCTCTCTTTAGGAAATAACGAGGGCACGCTGGCGTTAGCTGAAGGAGAGGTGCTCTTTGTGATCGAGGAGGATAAAGGTGACGGATGGACGCGTGTGCGGAGGAACGAGGAAGAAGAGGGTTACGTTCCGACATCCTACGTTGAGGTCTTCCTCGACTCTAATGCCAAAGGTACCTTCACCTGAGTAGTACTCTAGGTTCTCTAGCCATGAGGTCATACTGTCATTTGGTGTATCATATAATCAGAGTTAAAATAAAAGGAAGCAAATTTGTAAAATATGAAACGTAACTGAGGCTTAAAGAGTTGATTGAAAAAGAGAATCAAGTGCCATGCTCCTACAACACCATAAATAGTAGTTGCCCTCCTCCTGCGTTCTTTAGCAGCAACACCTAAGACCTAACTGCCACGGTCTAAGGGCATTTACTGTAAACATGAATTGGCTGCTTTTGTTCCTGTATTGGGGTTCAAGTCAGGACTTTGACTGGCCTTTCCAAAACCCTCATTTTGTTTCTGTTGAGCTATTCAGAATGGGACTTGTTTTTTTGTTTGTTTGCATGTTTCCAATTATTGTCTTGCTGCAAAATCCAGTTGTGCTTGATCTTCGTTCTTGATCATTTGATGAAAGAACATTCTTTCAAGATTCATCACAATTCATTGTTAATTTTGGCGAGTTTGCCATGTTGTTGTGATGTATTTTGTTAGCGTTAAGTCAGCTGGAACAGGATAGAGAAGCAAATATCTGGAACAAATTAAACGTCTTCCAAAAAATTGCACTTTCCACTCATCGGTCTACAGAATATTTTTCTCAAAGAAATCGTATTGGTGATTAACATGTTTTTTTTAGGTACAATGTGAGACAAGCCTCTTGGTTTGCTTTTCACCTCGCAGATCTCCCAGTGACACCATTTTGTCTCCTTCTAATAGTAGAACCTTAAACAGCAGAGTTTCCCTGACAATAGACAGGCATGGCGCGCCACCATGCCAACAAGCACCCCTGCCATGCCAACACGACAGGACATTTTTTAAATCCAATAATGTCCAGTGTACTCTCAGTGAAATAAGCATTTGCGTTTGGGAGCCTCTGTCTTTGTTGCTTCTCACTGCTTCAATTTGAGTCACTTCTGACAGCTTGGGTAAGAAAAACAATCATCATCATACTGCACATTGATAGCAACTCCCTTAAATAATATCCCGTAAATACATCTTTGAGAATAAGCGAGAGAGAAAGGAAGAGAGAGCACGCACATACTGATTATTATACTAAATACTAGTTCACAGCACCAAATATGGTTGGATTGTATTGTCCTCTGCTTGAATGCCTAGCTGGTTGCTGATTTGTTTTTGAAGTGGGATGGGGAAACATCTGCTGAGGGTCTACAGCTTGTCCACTGTGTGTTTCTTTACAGGCCTTTATGTATGGCATTAGGGGTTGTGAACAGGGCATACAACCCATTCCAGAGGGTGAGAATGTGTGTGTGGAGTGGAGTGGATTAGATTGAAGGTATTTTAATGCCGATGATATACTGGCAATAATTTGATGCACAACTGAATATGAGAAACATGAACAACTTTCTGCTTTTAATAGTGAAATATTTACTCAGAATTAATCTTATATTTAGTTTTATAGTATATGTATGTATACTCATAGGCCACTTCATTAGGGACATCTGTTCAAAGGCTTTAATCAGCAAATCACATGGCAGCAACTCAGTGAATTTGGGCATGTATACCTGATCAAGAAGTTCAAACTAAGTGTGATGAAAGGTGATTTTAAGTGACTTTGGACGTGGCATGGTTGTTGGTGCCAGACAGGCTGGTCTGAGTATTTCCTGCTGATCAACTGTTATTTTCACACACAACCTAAATGGCCAGATTGGTTTGAGCTGATAGAAAGGCAAGAGTAACTCAAATAGCATCTTGTTTACAAGCGAGATATACCAGAGAATCTCTGAATGCGCAACATGTTGGACCTTGAGGCACATGGGCTACAGCAGCAGAAGATCAGAGCAGGTGCCACTCTTGTCAGCTCTACAATTTGCATGGACTCACCAAAATTGGACAACAGAAGATTTTTAAAAATTTGCCTTGTATGATCAGTCTCAAGTCCTGCTGCAACATTTGGATGGTAGGGTCAGAATTTGGGGTAAAAAACAATGTGGGAATGTAGAAAATGTAGAAACCAGAATGCATGGATTCATACTGCTCTGTATCAGTGGTTAGACTGGTGGTGGTGTAATCGGGTGGGGATATTTTCTTGGCAAACTTTGGCCACTTTTAGCACCAATTGAGCTTGGTTTAAATGCCGCAGCGTACCTGAGTATTGTTGCTGACCATGTCAATCCCTTTATGACCACAGGATAACACCATCACAAACTGGTTTCTTGAACAGAAAATCATCTCAAACTGGTTTCTTGAACTGACAATGAGTTTTCTGTACTCAAATGGCCTCCACAGTCACCAGATCTCAATCCAATAGAGCACCTTTGGCATGTGGTGGAATGGAAGATTCGCATCATGGATGTGCAGCTAAGAAATCTGGAACAACTGTCTGATTCTATCATGTCAATATGGACCAAAATCTTTAAGGGATGTTTCCAGCACCATTATGAATCTATGCTGAAAATAATTCAGTCAGTTCTGCACCCAGTACTAGAAAGGTTTACCTAATTAAGTGGCCAGTGAGTGGAAATAACATCCCCTTTAAGTTTATAAATCAAAGATGTTGATTTATAAACTTTCAATTCAATTCAATGCAATTAAAAAAAACTTTATCCTCATGGGGCAATTTAAGGCATGTAGAGTAGTTAAAAAAAGATCAACTTGCCATGTATCATAGGCATAAATCATTTTTAATAACCCTAACCCTGTTGCTGCATGACATGATAAAGTGAGTTGCTTTTTTTTATTTTTTATTTTTTACTAACTATGGGCATCTAGATTGCTCAGTGATGATGCTGTAATTGTATATATATATATATAAAAAAAAAAAAAAAAGAATTACAAAGCCACACAAGCCTTAAACACCACACACTTGCCAATTAACTGCTTTTGAGTCTAAACTGACCAGACAAGAGCCACATTTTTTCAGAACTGGCATGACAAAAAAGCACTTGAGATGGCCCTGCTTATCTTTAACTATCTCTGCCTGGTCCAAATGAAACATGAAACATTATTAGTGGCTGAGGTGTGATTCTTATCTCTCTGTAATTTATTTCTTATGAAATTACTGCACATGAAGAATAGCAGACACATCTTGCATGCATGAGCAAAATAACTCAGAAATGATCTCAAATGCATAACGTTACAGTTTATACATTCTAGACGTATTATAGTCACTCATAAGCACTTTAGGGAACCTGACTAGTAGTACAGTATTGCTCTGGCATGATTCAGGCTTCTGTTTACATTTTTCCAGACTGAATGTCAGCTCGAGCCAGTACACTGCTGCTCAGCCCAACTCCTTTTCCTTAAAAAGACAACTTACAAGGCTGACATACTGTACTGCAGTTTTAGCATAGAGTGTGGGTCAGCAGGATGGAACTGGATTTTTATTGTTTGCATGGAGATTTGCATATTCTTCCCATAATGGGTTTCCCATCCAGGGTGAATTCCTTCACCTTGCTCCCAAGGTCCTGGGATAGACTCGGGATCCACAATCATTCTGAATACTGAAGATTAATGAATGAAATAGATAAATAATTTGGATAATAGTCTTCAACTGCGGAACCGAGCAAGTCAAAAGACTACAGGACTAGTAACTTGAGCTGGTGTGAATTTCATTCTAATGGTTGTCTGTTTGTGTGTCTCTTCTTCCTAACAACGTCTCTGTTTATAACCGCAGATTCCTAACCGAGAGAAGAGGGGACGGGGCAAGTGACTGCATATAGAGGATGCATAAACACCACTCTTTACCAAAATGGAAAGTGTGAATCAGTGACGATGATGACGACGATGATGACGACAATGATGATGATGATGGACAAATTAAGTTGGAAGAAAGAGATGCACAGGAGCCTTTACTGCAGACAGTAACCGAACCATGCCCATGCTACCAATCAGACATAAAAAAAAATAATCTCACCGTTAATGAGGCTACATGTAAAAATATTGCTTTTTTGCTATGCAGCTTACTAGCAACTGCAGTTGTAATTCTGTTCAACACAACCTTGTCCATTAAGACAGAGATAGAGAGACAGAGATAGACAGTATATATTACAGTACACATGGGCACAGATAAAACATTAGCTTTGATAATAATAGTCTTGTCCAGTCATTCTCATTTTTTCATGCCTTTCAATTTAGTTTTGTTCAACATTCAGCTTTTTTTTTTTTTTAACAGATTTCACACAGTTAACAAGAGGGTGTATGTCTGCAGGATTGGACAAATAGGCCTATTTTATATGCATTTTGAGTTTTTGTGTTTTTACAATCAGGCCCTCTAGGGAAAACTCATACTGGCTTATTTGCACCAATGTATTGCACCAACAGAATTATTTGGTTCGTCTTTTTTGTAACAAGCACTGAATATTGTTGCTTCATTAGCCAGTATGTAGTTATTAGGGGTTGCATAGGCTAGTCAACTCGTGCATTCACAAATCACCATAGTGAATGTTGACAAGACCGGGCAGTTATAATAAAGGAAGGGGAGGAAACCTAGTAAGTGTTTATTGTAATTCTGAAAAGAAAAAGCCCATTCTACAGTCAAGTTGCCTGTTGTCTAAGACTGCTTTAGTGGAACATTATTGCTTTCGTATCGCTTTATGGTTAAAATTATAAAGATATTTAAATCACATACACACAGGTATTTTTGTTGTCCTTTAAAGTTAAATGAAGATTCAATAAAACCTTCGCTCTTTACCATTGTGAATTCCATCATGTACAGGGCCATATGAGAGCGTGAAATCAGTGCCAATCTACAGAGACACACTTTTTTAGATGCTATTGATGCCTTAGTTGAACATCACGGTCATTCCCAACCTTGAAAAACCTTACTGATGCTACTGTATTGTAGATATAACATCCTCCTTCCATGGAAGGCTGAGCATTGAGCTAGAATGAGGGCTCTGTTAAAGGACACAAGCTTCCTGTCAGTTCCAATAACAACAATTTACACGTGCACTGTAAGAAATTGCACATTCTTAAATAATATAATATGACAGTTCTTTTTTGCACATTTATTGAGCTGATGTATTTATTTTTGTCATTACGAGTGTATCCTAAAAAAAAAAAGTAGTAGAAATATTATTTGCAGCCTGTGTATAGCAGTTCATTCGAGTGTGGATTTGGCACTCTTCTGCTGTCATTTATCAGCATTTACCTGCACTAATAAACGAGCATAAAATAGTAAGGTCTTGAAATACTGCTCAACTAGTGACGATTTTAACCCTTGCAACCCCTAGTAGCTACAGTATAAGCAGACACTGTGAAGTTACATTTTAAAAAGCACATTTTGTTAACAGGTTATTTTGCAATATCATCCTGTGGATTTACTATACCTGTCTACAAAGGTCAGCCATTATATGTTATGTGGTTGCTTATGTGCTGTTGACTTACAAATTGTTTTTGTCTTTTGATCAGAATGAAAATGATTTTATGGGCAGGCAGCTAGCTGACCTCAGATCAGAGCTAGACTATGCTTTTCCACTGACACAGCGCAGTTACTAGAGCCAGTACTGGTTTCGTTCACTAGTAAACCTTTTTAAGAATTCACCAAGAACTCACCCCATTTTTTCTTCTGAAATGAACGTTTACTGTAAATTAACATTGTACATTTTATGCATTATGTCCATTGTTTAATTAGCAAGGTAGACTATATTTGACAAGATATTCAGCTTTCATTCACACATGTGGTTGTGAAATTGACAACACCCTATTTTTTAAAAAAGGAATAGTTCAAGTAAGATTTAAGTACAGTATATACTATGTCCCTCCTTTACCAAACACCAACCAGCCATCAGCCATGTTCCTGTCCGAGTTCTACTTTTCTTTTGCACTTGTGCTATAAGGCTACTGTAGAAGAAATGCAACCTGTTGTCATGCAGTTTAGCATCAAGGAAATGTCGTGCTTAACTTATAACCTCATCTCCATTTTTTTTGGTATGATTTTATATAATGCTTCATAAAATTATTCTGATTGTGAAATAGAAACGGACAGAAAGTCATAACAGCCATCTTGGGGCTAGAATCTAAACTTTATTGGCTAAATAAGCAATATGTCCAAATTAGTTGGGATAAAATTTAACATCAAAATTAATTTAAGCTAAGGTTAATGATAAGCTAAGGTTACTGTCTATGTGGGATTTCTGTGTATGGTCTCCCCTAACCAGGCATGTACAGAATCCCCAAGTATTAAAATCTGACCTGGGTTATATAGGGAAACTGATCATGAGGCAATCTTCAGCATAAAAGATGCAGGGTGTGGTTATTAATGAAACTCTTAAGATCATATTTATACAGTGAGCCTAACTGGAATGAGGCAGACAGTGGCTAAATGTGTCTTTATTAAAGATTTGGTAAGTGCAGCTTCATGCAGAGGGTGTATTTTATTGGATCACAGGAGGCTCTTTTCCTGAAAGTGATGATTGGCTCCTCAATAGATTTTTTTTTTCTATTTTTTAAAATTGATCTCTTGGTTTTATATCCAATGAGCACATTTCAATTAGGTCTGGCGTTTCCCTACCATTTATGACATGCTCACAATGCAGTATGTTACTAATCCAAATGCTGGTGTTTTTCTCACCACTGCAGATTTTTTTATGTAATTGCAGCAATAGATTACAAAAAAATCACTGTTTTAAACAGAAGCATTTACCGAATATAATACTGGGAGTTTTTATATGTAAAATTAGATCTCGTACTGCTCATCTTAAATGAGATTCCAGAACCTGAATGATCTTAATTAAGTTAAAATATTTATTTATGTATATGGTGTTAGTGTGTCAATTCATGTCTGTCAAGGGGAGGCAAGGCATTCAGTTTGTATGATGATAAACTGTAGCCTATACAGTTACTTTAGTTATTACCTGTGTTAACATGGTAGCACCTCTGCATGTCATTTGGTGGAAGGAAACCATGTGAACTTGTGACAAGCGACAGCAATGTGTCAGTGGAAAAGCAATTGTATGCACAGCTCCAGCAAGAAACACAGTTCTTCTGCAAAAATAAAAAGACAGTTTTTACCATGTCAACTCTTCAGCAGAGACTGCTAGGCCTGTATTATTATGGATGAAACACACCATGGCTTTATTCTGTGGTATATGTGATTAATCTGTTTGATATGTGGTTTAGAAGAGAAAAGGCATTTGTACTTTTTTTTTTTTATGTTATTTTGGTTTTGTAGACAGCAAGATGAATCAAGTTAATATTGTTTTCTTTTAGGAATTTCCTTTGACTACTCACGCTGGCACATAATTCTTTTTTTCTTTTTTTTTTTACTTTCTTACCTTCTCATAGAGAGATTTCTTCTTTTTTTCTCCTTCATATTATTATTATAGCTAATTTTATTTTCTGCTCATTAAAGTTATTTGTGAATGATGTTTTTTTTATCCCTTTATAAAACAGAAGCCAGATTTCCTGTTTTAAAAAAAAGTTCTTGCACCATTGAAGAGGTTTTTATTGTTTTGCATTGTCACCACAAGATAAATATCTCGTCTCAACTGACCTACAATAATGATGAAACAAGCTGTAAATATGAAGCCAGAAACTGTTAATGCTGCCTGAAAACATCTTACTGTTCTGAAACATTCAGCTTCCCTGCAAACACACACACACACACACACACACACACACACAAACCTGGCTGTGCTGTAAAGCGTGTCACTCTGGCTCAATGCCAAATCAATAAATATAAATCTATAAAAATGAATTATGGAAATAATAATAAGGAAAACAAATATATTTTTAAGCTTTGGACTAATAATAAAATGTTCCCGAATTGTACTTCCTCTGCTGAGCTAAGCAAGTGTTTTTTTTCCTCATCATGTCTCCAAATTGTGTTTTGTACTTTTTGTTGTCATTTGTGTTCTGTTTGTTAAGCTTGGATGTCAGAGAACTGAATACTTTATATTGTGTTAACTGTACCAATTAAAATACACCGGAAATACATGATTGTATGTCCTGGTGCTTAATAGACAAACGAGTAGAATGAGGTTTGCCTGTGATGGAAAAAAAGAAGAAAAGAATGTGCCTGATTAAAAAAAACAATTAATCTAGGCATTAAAGATTAAAACAAAAAATAAAACAATGTAGTTAAATATAAAGAATAGAGTAGTATTATATACTTCCGCTACTCTAATACTAATATAAAATCTTTACAAAAAAACACACAGTGCTTTGCATACACACTACCGTTCAAAAGTTTGGGGTCACTTCCAAATTTCTTTTTTTTTTTTGTTGTTTAGTGATTTATTTTCTACATTCTACAACAATACTGGGGATTTCAAAACTATAAAATAACAC
>JAQMYL010000011.1:17038537-17055469 GCA_030014365.1 Clarias pachynema | reverse complement strand
GGAGGAAAACAAAAACATGAGCACATGGGGAGTGACAGCGTGGGAAAAAGACAGCGGACAGGGCGTGAGACATGACAATTATTTTATTATTTATTTTGTTCACCTTACATATTTTGCTTGAGTGGAAATTCTGCACTTAATTTAAGAGTAATAACATTAAAAAAAAATTTTTCAGTGCCAACTTAAAGAAAAAGAAACTTAAAGAAAAACATCTGGTTTCTTTCTGTCAGGCCAGAATTTACTTTTTTTGTTTTGTTTTTGGTGAATTGGATCGGATGGGCTACTCCTTGGTCCCCACAGGCAGAGATGAGTCTTGGGGGCCCATATTCTTGTTACCAGTTTACTGGCATATAATTGATCATCTTAATATGTTAATATTTTGTGGTGTTTATGTTATAGTTAACACTACAAAAATAGTTCCCCTCACAGTGGTATAAAGTGATAACATTTTTCCCCTCACAACTTCTGCATCAAGGGTTCAATTCCCATCTCAGGTCTGTGTTTGCGGAACCCATCTTCAATGGGTTTCCTCCCACAGTCCAAAGACATGCAGAGTAGGTTAATTGTTTATTAATTGTTTATTAATTAGTGTCTAAAATTGTGTGTGTGTGTGTGTGTGTGTGTGTGTGTGTGTGTGTGTGTGTGTGTGCGTGCGCGCGCGCACCGTGTGATAAATTGCCAGCCTGTCCATGGTTTACCTTGCCTCATGCCCTACCTGGGATAGGCTCAAGTCCCCCACAACCCTGTACATAGGATAAAGCATAGAAGATGGATTAATTAATGAATTAATTGGGTCTGCCACTATCTACTGGACTTCTACTGAACAATCACATTGTTTGGTCTTATGATTGGATAATAATAATAATAAGAAGAAGAAGAAGAAGAAGAACAACAACAACAACAACAACACTTGACCATTCAGTTCTTTATAGGTCAATGATAGGATTTTAAAAACACTGAAAAGTTCCAGTGGGAGCCAATGCAGTATGCATAAAAATAGGTTATGGGATATGTTTTTGTTTTAGTAGAGAGCTGGCTCTGTCTGCTTCTTTTTAGAATAACTGGAGCTTGTTTATGCACCTACTAGAACATCGGGAAGGAAAAACCTTAAAATAGTCTAACCTAAAGGTAATGAACTAATTTCTTTCCCTTATGTAGAAGCATTATTTTTCTTATCTTAGTAATAGTTCTGAAAGTAAATCATTCTTTCAAAGCAATATTATTCACATGAGCTTCAAATAAAAAACTGGAATCTTGTCCTTTACTAGTGTTGTAGCTGGTGAGTCTCTGCATTGTGCTGGACTGAATGCTGACACCAATGCCTATTTGGCGTTAAGTCCATTTATTCTGACAACAAGTGACACAGAAATATCCCGATGCAAAATATCTGCCTACGCCTGCTCCTACAGAAACAAGTATTCAGTTTAATAGGTTTGTTTAGCACTTTTCACAGTAGACATTTTTGCAAAGCAGCTTTGTAGAAAAGAAAACGTCTGGGTATAAATCTTAAAACAAGCTTTAAAAAAGGAGAAACCAGATTCAAAATAAATTCTTTCTGTAACTGTAACTATGCTACAAGGTCAAAAGTGCAATTGAATAGCAGGAACTTTGTTATAGTTAATATGAAGTCCACTTTTTCACGAGGAACCAGACCGAAACAGACATAAGGGGTCCCTGGAAACTAAGAAAATCAGTCATGTTACCGTCCTCAAACCTCTCATGATCTCAACAAGACAGCATCCAATCATAACAGTTCACCATAACACTCTATGCCCATGAGTCACCCAAATCCGCTCCTTTAACTAAGAAAAAAACTATTCACAGAAGGCTTGACTACACAAATAATTTTCCAGCCTAGACTTAAATACTGAGACTGTCTCTGAGTATCAAAGACAAATTGGAAAGCTTTTTCATAACTGTGGGACTTTGTAAGAAGTACCTCAGTCCTTGATGTAGGCTTAATTATACAAGGTACTAGCAAATAGCCTGTCCTTTTTAATCAAAGTAAGCAATGCAGATTATAAAATGCCAGCAGTTCAATCAGGTACTGTGGTGCAAGATTATTTAGTGCTTTACAGGTCAATGATATTTTAAAATGAATGCAAAATTTCATTTCGCCAATGCAGTGTGGTTAAGACAGAGTGTTGCGCTCACATCTTATAGTTTTAGTAAGGAGTTTGGCTGCTGCATTCTAAACTAACTGTGAATTTGATTATGATCCATTAACTGGATCGTTTGATTATGCCCCTTGTGGAACATCTAGTGAATAAGGCGTTATAGTAGTCCAACCTAGAGATAACAAAAGCTTTAATTGGTTCCCCTGCATTATGTATTCACATGGCCAAAAAAGTCACCACCTGGATTTAACTAAGCAAATTGGTGATTGATTTTATATATTATAAAAGTAAAAGTCCCACAGAAGAACTGTGCAAAAAGGGAGGGGTGAAGGAGGCACACAAGATTTATAAGTAGAACCAAAGAAGAACAAATGAACAAGGTCTTAATCTTAATAATAACAAGGTACATTTGGAGGTCTCGACAGCTCAGGTATAACTCTGTACACACATGGATGACACTGTACACAATGCAAATGATGGCCATCCACATATGCTATGTAGCCAGAAAGCTTGCTTCTAACTGCCTGTGGTCTAAAAGAAGTATCGCCTTGCTTCTAGCTGCCTGTGGTTTGGGTAGAAGTACTTCAGTCTTGTCAGAATTATGTAGGAGGAAGTTACTCAGCATCCACTGTCTAATGTCCTTTACACATTCTTCAACTTTATTAGGCTGGTGTCTCTCATCTGGCTTTGCTGAAATATACAGCTGTGTGTCATCAGTGGAACCTAACACTTTAACCTTAACACTGGAAACTAATACCATGTTTACGAATAGTTGTATCCAGAGGTAGCAGATAGAAAAGAAAGGAATATATATAAATTTTATTAAGTGAAAGATCAAGTTGAAAAATAACATAATATACATTTAAAGCAGTAATAAAGAGAGCTTCAGTTGTGTAATAGTGCTTATTGACTCCAGACAGAAGAACATTTATTGTACAAATTTTTTCTGAGTCACAGCAAAGATATTGAGCAGCATATTGACAGAGCAAGTCAAAGTACTACATGTTCCTAAAAATATTGTCTCCCAGCTGTCATTAATAATCATACTGCAATGTTAATTGTGGTTCCACCAGCCTCAGATGGATAGGCAGTGGATAGTGTGAGCAGCACAAAGAACAGTCTTGTGGAACCAATGGCCCTTAAGCAGACTGAAAGATCTTTATGAAGTTTTCTACCTTACCCAAGCCATTCACTCTGGTCCCAAAGCTGTAGACACTGTAAGAAAATTGAGGTGAGTAAAATAGGCACAAACTATAAAATAGATAAATAAATGTTTGAAATAAGTAAATATATTGACCACGTCCATGGTCGCTAGTATCAGAGACAAACCCCAACTCCAAAGTTACATCACAGCCTTTTGACTTTGCCTTATGTTTTAGATTTGTTTGCCTTCCTGCTAAAAATAAAGTGTATTATGCAACTACATCGACTTCTGTTGCCTGGCAGATATAATTTATGTCTGCTCAGCCCAGCCCTCTGACACACACACTTTATCAATCCCACCCATACTCTGCAAAAATTCTGAATAATCATATGATAGAGTGCCATGTTAGGAACTCATCACACCAGTACATGCTCATGTTAATCAACGTGTCCAGTTTAGTCAAATGTGGGCAATGTGAAAAGCTGAACTTAGCAGTCAACTGCTGACAGGAAATAAATTCATACAGACACAAATCAAACATGCAAAACTCTGTATGCATTATGCAGGTTTGAAGTTAGGAACTGTGAAGCTGTGAGACAGTGACCCTACCCACTGTCCACACGTACTTTCACTCTATCTCAGGGGACTCAGGGGGTGCCAGTCCATTCCAGGGCCCAAGCACACGCTCATGCACTTACTCACACTGACAGGCACTTTAGAAACACCTATTTGACTAAGCTTTGGACTGTATGAGAAATGGAACTCTTTGTTATGGGTAGACAGGGTACTGTAATTTGTTTCATATAGCTCTGTAAAGAAGGAAAAATAAGTTGAAAATGAAAAATAAATGTGACCATGTCATATACTGTTGACAGGCAATTTTTCAAAAGTCCACATACAGATTGGGTTGTAAATTTCTCTTTTGTTTCATTATTACATATTAACTATATAACAGCTAATGCCAGAGTATGTGGGTAGCCAAATTTCCATGTGCCAGGACACAATGGACCTTCTGTTTACTGATTACATACAGTATGGTGCTCAGATGTACGTTAGATTTTTGGAACATAAGACTCATGAATTGGGAGTGATAAAGACTCTTTCAGAATTCTGGATGGTTGGACGATTGTGAGGCAAAGTTCCAAAACTCATGCCCACTCTCCGCATTCTGCTTTGATAGATTGATTTCAATTCCGTACTTCTATTGTAAAAACATAATGTTTGGGTCTAGATCCAACAACAGTAGCAGTACCATCTCTTTACTCAGAGACAGGAAAACCACCTTCAACATACCAAACGGTCTAGACTCTTGACAGCATTCTTCTGGTAAATGCTCCCTCTCTAAGGGATTCGGGGGGGGTGGGTGGGATGAATGGAAAATGAGGATACTGAACACCCCACCTCCTTCTTTTTAAACTTTTCTCTAAAGAAGCAAGATTTCCTCTCCCCAGACTCTTCCTTTATGTACACGTGGACCTGCTACCATTGGCGTTTTGTGTCATTCCTTCACTATGTCTTTCAAACTTTTACTCTTTCTCAGTCTCTAATTTATTCATTAGCTGCCACTACTTTGCTTTTGCCTTTAATTTTATAGCTTCTTTTTTGTGTGTGATCTCTTAAAATAGCTGTATGTATGAATGACAGTTGGTTTAACACAGGCTGTAACTAATTATCTTTCTTTCACAGAATATTGCTCCAGGAAGCAATACTGAGTGTGAATACAGTATGTACTGTAAATGAAGCAATACACACTAAAATTACATCATTATCTCCTTTACATGGCTAATCAGGGCTGGGACAATAGTGCAAGTGCTATCTGACAGTAGTAATATGTTTTGATTTAACCTTTGAACTAACAGTTGTTAACTAAATTAATGCACTTTTGAATTACCAGGAGCACAAGGAACATCCTCATTCAGAGCCTGTGTTGTTGCTACATCATTTGGCACATTCAAAGCTAAGAAAGAGAAAATATATATTATACAAATCACTTTTAAACAAATTCATGATATCAGAATTTAACACCTGCTGAAGATTTGTTGTCTGTTCTCACATTAAAAAAACAGAAAAAAACTCATAAGGATATGTTTGGCTTTTATTTAATTTGAGAGGAATAACACAAACTGACAAACCGTGCATTTATACAAGAATAATGCACACCTTCTGACCGATCACGAAAATTCAACCATGCTGTGGTTTATGTAATGAATAAAGTCTGTTATATACTCTATGCAAGCCAGCACCTGGGCCATTTCCAGCCTACATGCATAGAATTTGTGTGTCCAAAATTTGTAATCTGACATTTGTTCCACATGTTGCTGATAGAGGCACTATTCCAACATTACCACATAAAACTCAAAGAAGTATGCAGTTCCATAACTACAGTAGTAGCGATTTCAAATCTTTATTCTGCTGCTACATGTATGTGCCATTTAAAATGTTTGCATACAAAAAGTTCATTACATCATGGGCGAATTTACATGTATGTGATCTGCTTAACAAATGACAGACTGTGCAGTTATGATGATATGGTTTGACATGGAATAACTTAATAACTTAATAATATAATATATAATATAATATATAAAATAATATATAAAACTTAGTAACTTAATGATATAATATATTTTTTTTTACAGATGTCAGTAGAAGGAGCAGCCAAATTTAGCCAATGTATTGCGAGCTAGCTATTTTATTAGCTTACAAGCTTTCATAACAATAACAGTACAATAATAATAATGTTTAAAAAATAAATAAATTAAATAATAATAATAATAACAATAATAATAATAATAATAATAAACTGATAAATATGATATACTATTGGCTTGTTTTTTTTTTTTTTTTTTTTTCCCCACTACATCGGATGGATATAATTTTGCTGACACATTTTAGTCCAAATATGGTAGCAATTGGACTAATTATCATATTATGTGACATACTCAGTAACTCAATATTTTAACATTATGTTCAACAGAAATTAGGATATGTACAGTATGTTTTTTATTTTGTTTAACATATGCAGACATAAAACAAGACACCCAGGGCAGCTAACATTTTCTTCATCTGATGCACAGGAAGCCATCTGCTGCATCTTTTTGAACAGCTGCTCACATACCTCACGTATAGTGGCATGAGGTCATAGTTTACAATGATTTAGTAGGGCTGCTATGATTGATGTGGGTGTGTGACCATGCCACTGCTCTCCCAGGGACATGACCAATCTGCTCTCTGTAAAATCTTGACTATGGATGGCTGTAGCATCACTCGGGAATCAAATTTGCATAATGTACACTTCTAATATTAAGGCTTTATATAAAGCATTCATTCTGTCAGTGTGAGTTGTTGCTCAGTGTAGCTGTCTCTAAATAATAACCTGGAGTGTCTTACCTGTGGACATCAGAACCTTATTTCATCTGAACAATAAAAACAACCATCTTAAAATAGCCCAAGATGTCAAAAAAGAGCTGAAAATTAATTAAATCAAGAACATTTACTACTTGATCATTTACTCAAACTATTGTGTATGTATTTGCATATGTGCGCGTGCTTATGTGCGTGTGCATGTTCAAACTTTCATTTCAGTAAATAATTTGCCTCTGATGTACACGTAATTACATGTTTTTAATAAAACATTTTATTTAAAAACTGCTACATAGCCTCTATTTAGAAGCTTAGAACTCATGTGACAGTAAATGACCACATTTCATTGCAAAATGCAACAGATTCCTAAAGAACCAATCACTTCTTTCTGTCATCAGTGACGCAAAACAACTAACTGGGGAAAAAAGGGCTAAGAATTAACTAAAAGCATTTAATGGACTTTTGCAGAAGTGTGGACCCAAAAAAATAAAAATATATAACTTTAATGACTTTCAGGATCTTCAGGAATCTTTATAATAAACAAACAAGATTTTGTCAACACCAAACCCCAACCTCAACTGCTGCTGGTACATCTTACTACAAAATACAATCTAAGTGTGAGTTTGCTATATTTATATAAATCAAAACTAACATATTATTAATATTAAATTGTATATTTACATGGCCACAAATGTAACTATATATTGTTTTATCTATTGTGACAAGATTTACAAAGACAAGGAGTTATAGCATTTTGCAAAATCACACACCGTTCACACTGATACAACCAAAACAAATTTGATATAATATTTTAGCATGTGTGCTTTTTATTGCCCTTGTAAATCAACAACCCCATGAACAAAACCTTCTTTATTTGTTTTGAATACTTACTGCTTCTTTAAAAAAAAAGACTTTATATACTGTATACTGTACTGTGTAAAAGTTGCTTATATTGTTTAGAGAGGAAATTATCATTTAGTTTTCTGCACAAAAAAATGCATATTAAATTAGTTGTGTATCTTTTTGTCACTGGCCATTATATGTTTATTTTACAGATGTACAGTAGGTAAGGACTACATAGTTCTTAGAGCCTGTTAAATAGAAACAGAGGATTGAAGGAGCATGTACTTTTTTCCTCTGACCAAATAAAGTATGACAGCATATAAACTATGACATCTTTAGTGTATGAAACAAAGAAACTGAGAATATGTTTTTATACAGCATTTAACAGGCATTTATGCTTTACTAATATTGGCTGGGGTATAACTTACTCCCAGTGTAGAATTATTTTCTACTTCCTTCTTTCAATGTTTTCCTTTCATCTGCCTCTTCTAAAAATACAATCTGACGTCTGTCTGAGAATTCAGCTGAACCAGCATGTTGGAAAACCTCAGAGGAGTCAACGAGTGCGTAGTGGGAAAAGTTTTCAGTTCAAAAGACATTCTGACATTACTGTACCTTTTTAAATACTGTTTGTTTAAAACTTATTTTCTGGTGGAATATAATTGGCTCAGTTTTTGTGCTGGTGAAAACACAATTTGTTGGCTAATAGCAGCATATTGCTATTGTGGTAAGATGTTTTTGTGGTCACTTCTTATTTTTATAGTCAGAAATTAACAGCCTGTTATTTACTAAACCATAGATTTTGAACTTTTGTGCCAACAAAAAATTTTAATCTTAGAAATCTCATCATGCACCATTTCCAAACTTATTCATGCCTTTGTACCAATTTATCCTAGACAATGAAACAATGGGGACAGCATGGACAACTCCATGCAGATAGTAACCCAAGTTCAAAAATTCAGAGCCAAAGTCATCATTATTCATAAGTGCATTTAATGTACAACATTAAGAGGGAAATAAAACACACAATACATCATAAGAACACATGTAGTGGAAGTAAAGAAAAAATATTAATGAGGAAAAAATATTTTTAGTTAAAGAAACTTAAAGGGCATCAATATTAGCTCATCCCTAATGTGTCGTTTTAAACAGGAGACTGTTCCACAGTTTTGGAGCTAGTGCCACAATGGCGAAATCTCCTTTATACTTGAATCTAAATGGACCTAAATGTCATAGAGGGTGTGGAGATGTACTGTAAAAAAGCTCTGAAAAATAGAAAGGCATTGAACCATCAACGTTCATGAAACCAAAAAAGAAAAAAACAACAACCTTAAAATCAATCCAGTAGCAAACCAAAAGCCAATAAATAATCAGAGGTCTAGTAGCAGCATTTTAAACAATGTGCAGACCAGTGAGTAAAGAATGGTTGATTCTTGTGTCTAATACATCCCAGTAACCAAGCCTGGATGAAATAAAGGTATGTCATTACGATGGCACTGCTCAGACTTGATTTTAAAGGGAATAAAAGGAGCTGATGTGAATGGATCATAGCCGTAGCAGTCTGTCTATTTTATGTGCACGTTCTATCACAACACCTTTTCCTATAAAAGTGAAAAAATAAAGTAATCATGAAAACAAAGAAAACTATCATGAAAATAGAGGTCATGTGACTATTTGAAATGTGATGAATACCTCTGTAGCTTGGCTAGCCACTATAATGCAAAAGAGAGAAAACTATTTGGTTTGAAACTCCATCTAATCATGTGTCACTAATACTTAAAAATGACAAAACTGTGAAACTTCGACAATCGCACACCCATGCATGCTTACACTTCTGATATCTAAATCAATCTAAACCCAAGAAACAAACAATTTTAACAGAGCTAAGAAACAATCCCAAATAGTTTTCAGGCACTTGTGTTTGTATGTGTGGCTCTATAGCATAACCTTTTTTCTCCATGGTTTATTTGTTCCTGTATTGCATAGCAACAATCCAAACAACGTCCCTCCCTTTGAACCCCCAACCCATCTCAGCTTGCTGGCATAAATGTCGTCAGCAGCTGACCCATTTAAAACACACACACACACACACACACACACACACACACACACACACACACACACACACACACACACACACACATCTGGACCAGAGGAACTGCAGGCCGTTGGGATATCCAGGTGCTGTTGGTAGTCCAGAGGGAGAGAGAAAGAGAGAGAGAAGCATGCATATGTTTGCTATTTTCAGTTTCAATCATTTTCAGTGAGTCGACAATTAGAGCTGACTTTGTGAAAGTATATGTTTTGTAATCTCTCTCTTGACTCCACCTTATTCACTCGAACTGAAATGTTAAACAGTCCAGATCTTACACACACAGCGTGTGAAGAGTTTGATGCATGTTTCATAATCTCTCTTGACTCGGAGTAAAAGAACATCACCACCCCCTCGCTTTCATTGTCCAAGGCAAATCTTCCACTTTCTTCCTTTTACTGTCTAGTGCGTACCTTTCTTTCCCCTTTCGCTCATCCCCCACTTTTTTCTGTCTGCTTTCTGGATTCTGCGGAGGGGTGGACATGGGGATGTGATGACATCACCGCTCTGTTTCAGCTCACATCTGGAACTGTTCAAGACATGGTGTTGAGAGAATGCGAGAGAGAGAGAGAGAGAGAGAGAGAGAGAGAGATGGAAAGGTTTGCTTAAGAGTAATATCCCAAATGCTTAATTCTAATTAATCCAATCTGAAGAATGAATATATAAAAATAGTCCATGAAAAGTAAATATATTATAATTAAACTGTTTAAATCTAACTTTATTATACATTTATAAGAACCAAAAAATGGAGCTTTAAAGTATGCGAGAAAGGGGAGGGGTGTCTCTTACATGTGCAAGAAGAAAATCCTGTTCCAGTTGATGCATTTTCCATCCTACTCAGACACAGAGAGAGAGAGAGAGAGAGAGAGAGAGAGAGAGAGAAAGAGATCATTACACTGACCCAACATTCATTAACACCACAGACACAACAGTCTTTTCAGTACATGCGCATCCAGTTAACTGTAATAAGCTTTGATTTTATATAGATTTGATTTTTTTATTATTTCTAAAAGATTTTTGTTTTTAGTTGTGACTATCTAGTATGTTTATGTTGTGTGTCTTCCTGAGTAATAGGGTTCGTATGGGGAGCAGGTGATGACTGCATTCACATTCCTCTACTCACCATAAGGGGGCAGAACACACTTTCTTTAATCATGTGACCAGATCAAAGGACTGGAAATTCAATCTTTTCTATAAAAATCTCCACCTGAAAATATCATTTGTTTTATGATAAATACATTGATTGAAATAGATGATTTGGAAATACATTGAAAGCTATGAAATTTAGATTTAGCAGTTGAAAGAGAAATAAAGTTAAAAGGAACAACTACATGAGCACCATGATAGAAAACTGAGAGTGAGCAACTGAGAGGAAGAACAAGACAGAACGAGTTAAATACATCTGGCATGCAGTCGCAGTCTGCACATATGGAATGATGGATGAAGAAAAGTGACAGCACCTCCTCTCCTTATTTCCCCCTCTTTATATCCTTTCTGCTCTACAAGCTCATTTTTGGGTCAGTTTGAATTTGTTTCCATAAACCTAACCCCTAAAGAATTGTTGATTTGCAGCTTCTTAGGTAAGCTGCTAAGTAAAGGACTGGAAGAGATGAAGAAGTGCGATGTTTTAGAAAACAATAAAAGGTAAAAGAGTTGTATGTGTAAGATGTCTTACAAAGGCACAACATGAACATGACAATAAATTCTATGAGAGAGAGAGAGAGAGAGAGAGAGAGAGAGTGCGTGTGTGTGTGTGTGTGTTTTCCTTTATATTTCTTGGCACCAGTCATGTTTCCATGATTTTTCTTTTTGTGTGGTTTGCCACAAATGGCATATGTAGTCTCTGTGTGTGTTGCAACCAGATGAACCATAGTTGGGGGCACTGTTAAAATGACATTTTATTACAGTTTGGAAAATTATTGATATCGATCCAGTTGCAAATTAAGCAATATTACACAAGCGCAGCTGTATTTTTTGCTGTAGATAATTACAGATGTGATTAAATTCAGTATAACAGCACAGTAGTGAGTATAATATTGATCCTATACAGCACAACAATTATATTAACAATAAAGTAATACTTAGGGACTTAAATTTTAAAAACAATATAGCCAAATGTATTATTTCTTATTTGTCCAATCAAAATGTGATTTTTGACTCAGATGTCCTAGGTGTCACATTTTGTGCTACTATCATTAAAAATTCAGTTAGTTAGCAAACTTTGAATTGCCAATATTTTTTTTCTTAATCTTCTATTGTCGTTTTCCTTTTTTGTGATAAAAACCAAAACAACAGCGCTAAGAGTTTTTTATTTCTTCCATATATTGTCATAATTGTTTGATCATGGTAAGGGTAGCAGTTTATTGTACTGATGTTATATTTACTTATTTAATCAATTTTCATTTTGTATTATAGTATCAGGTAAGAGGCAGAGACTTTTGCAGATGCAGGCATTTAGTAAAACAATCCAAAACAGAAACGTAATCAGCAAATTGGCAAAACTAATAAAGTAATCAAGATCAACAACAGAACACATTCGAGAGCAAAACAATGGCATTGTAATGACACTAGTGAATGTCAGAATGAAAGTTAGGGTTACTAATATTGGAAGAGTGATTGAAAGTAGGTAGGCGATTAGCCTGTACAGTAGTAGTACAGTAGATAACCATGCTGTATGTGAAGTTTATTGCCTTCTTTAGTTCCACCATACTATCCAAACATATAACACATGAACAGGGCTCCCTGTGGGCACTGAACTGGGCATTCTGAACTCTGTTCCATACTCTGATACGTTGCCTCTTTATTTTATTTTGAGAATATTTTCTCTGAAATATTTGCCTTGGAGATGTAATCAAAGATTTGATGACATAAAGAAATGCCAGTGATGCAAACAGTGAAGACTGATATTTATTTAACTACTCAGGCAGACAATCCAAACTACACAATTCAAAGTTAGAGTCAAAAAGCAATCACTAAGCAGGAAAGCAAATCAAAATACAAATTAACAAAATAATCCAGGTGAAAACCAGAAACACACTCAAGAGCAAACCTATAGCTTGGTAATAACAATAGTGAGATTAGGATAAGACCTACAGTACCTCCACTGGCTAAACAAATACCTTGGTTAAATATGGTAAAAGGGTGATTGGAGAAGGGTGAATAAGAGGGTTTTGTGTTGCAGCAGTGAAATCTAAGAAAGTACGTCATTAAGTAACATGTAGTTACTGGTTGAGTTGCTATCTATTTATCTATTTACAAATAAGTTCAGTGCAAAAATGGTAACACCACACTCTCGGAAATAAAGGTACAGTTTTGTATTAATGAAGGTACAAACCATTGTCATACCAATTCTGTTTGTACCATCAAGGATATTATTTGTACCATGGGCAAGCAAAATGCAAATCTTGTCCTTGAAGGTACCACCCCAGTGAAAAGCCCTTTTGTACCTTAATAGTGTCTAATGTGATTCTTTGGGAACTATAAAAAAAGTAACTTTCCTAATGAATAAGACATTAAATCAATTTATTTTGAACATATATGAAATATGTTTAAACACTGCCTTAGATTACAGTAAAATATTCTGTAAAAATACATCTTTCAGGTTTACAATAAGCAAATTTTTAAACTAAATAAAACTCTTCTATTAGCTGAAAAACCTTTCACAAAATACAACCACACTAAAATTGTACAGTATATAAAATACAATTTTCCATCTACAAAATAACTTTTCACATACTGTTCACAATACAATTTAAACTTTGAAATTAATTTACATACTTTTCACAAAATACCATTGCATTTACCCAACATTCTTTCAGAGCAGAAATGAAATAAAAAGCATCAAAAACACAGTAACAAGATGTGCACAAACCCAGTGACTATACATATCTGGAAAACTCTTCTGCACAACTTCGTAAATCACAGCTGTTGCTATCCCCAGCTAAAAGTTAACAATGTCAATTGTTAAAAACACTATACATTGCTTTAAATAAATTAAAATGTGTGCAAATGGCTTACGTCATTGCACACAAAGCTAAATAAGCTAATTATTTAATTAATAAATCCCTTAGGGATTAGTCTGCAGGTGTTTTGAGGCCCTGAAGAAGTTCTGACATGTCCATACATTTGTGTATTTTTCAGTTACTTATAAACATATAAATGGCTAAAGTCTGATTAAACTGCAGTACTGTATGTACAAATTTATATTTTGGAGAAAATGACAGGTATGCGTGGTTATTGATAACAACAAAAAAGGAAATCACTGAAATAAAGTCACAAACCACATTCATAACATTTGTGTACAAGACATTTGTGGCTTCAAAATGATGTGACAATCATCCTGCTCACTCATTCACAGAAAACAATATATTCATTTACATTTTCTAAGATAAACTTAGATGAACTTATAATGTGTAAGGCACATTTATGGCATTAATACAGTATGGCCATACAAAAACATACATTCAGGGTACAAAAGTGCAAACAGGTACAGTCCACAATGGAAAAAGGGTGATAAGTTGGTAAAAGCCAACTCTTACACCATATACACAGTCATACATCTTTGTACCACTCTCGAAAAGCAGTTCCTATTCAACTGATGACATAAGTGAACATGGCATACCTGGCATTTCCATGGTGTTTTTTTGCTGCTTACCATACAATGCACATAGACCCAGTGACCAGCAGTGGCAACATTTCTGTCACCTGAGGTCAGTCCATGTGCTGGTTGTACGCAGTCACTGGTGCAGACAGATAGTTATTGTGTGTCCATCCATTTTATAAATACAAGCGATCCATCCCAAATCCAGACCCCAGTTGTGGTCTTGGTTCCCATGCGGGCAGGAATCACGAGTCATCATCAGTCTGTGTTTTTCATGACAGTAATGGCTGACTGTATCTTGCCTGCTTGTTTGCATTTGCTTTCTATCAAACAGGTGGCTGATCATTTTTACTGTCACAACTGTTTAGAAAAAAGAAAAAACAACAACATGAGCAGGATACAGTAACACAATAAATGAATGTATATGATCATCATCATCATCATCATCATCAATCACTAATGACCATGCATAAAGACAACACAAGCTTTTATAATGTCATACAACAACTGATACTGTTTTTTAAATATATATCTGAATATCACGAAAATCTGTAAACGACATAACCCAGTATTTTAGCCACCTGGAGCTAAAGTGTTTGTGCTAAATAACATTATAGATAGCAGTGTGATAAGGCAGTATGTTAGTATGATTAACAGGATTATCTACATGCTACCCTAAACTGTGTAAGGGACATTAAAATACATTCTTTCATATAAGCTGACCAAAGCTAGCAATGAGGAAAAATAAAATAATATCAGTTTTATTGTATCAGAATAAGAATTATATGAGACTTAATAACTCACCCATGGTGACAGCTTGCTGGAGTCTAAGTGTTCTAAGGAAAAGCTGTTCAGAACATTCTGTACCCTTTATGTTAGAACAATTACTGTATGTAACTTCAATTCAGGTGTATCTGGAGGTCTTTTCCGAACTATTAAAAACTAAACCAAATACTCACTGTAAGGTAAAGCTATCCAAAACTGAGTGAAATACATTAGAACATTTACACCACAACTGATATTAACGAACATCTGTAATCTCCATAAAGAATTAGTTTAGCCACTAACACGTTTGTGCTAAGCTACATGAGGCAGTATGTTAGCATGATAAGCAGTGTTATCTACATGCTACCCTAAATTATGCAAGTGACATGTGAAAGACAATGTCTCACATAAGCCGGCCAAAGCTAGCCAAAACTAGGAAAAATAAAATAATATCAGTTTTATATTATCGGAATAAGGATTGTATAACTTACCCATGGTACTGTAACAGCTTACTGGATTCTCCTACTCTGTTCTCTGTTGGATTTTCAGTGTTGTTCTGAGGTAAAACTAAACTCCTCCCACTGTCCAGAACACCAGAACAACATATTTAGGGCAATTATGTACCCTCAATTCAGTTGTACCTTAAAAATTGTACCATCAAAAGTCTTTTCCAGACCATTAATGGTACATTTATCGAAAAGGTACAAAACTGTTCTTCAAGAAACATTATTTGTACCACTGTGTACCTTTTTTTCTGAGAGTGTATTATAATATAGTGTATTGTAATATGTAACTAAACTTTTCATGATAATTAATTAATACATACACAAATCCTTAGCACATCAGAAGTGCATACATTAACAGCTGCTGAGTCATACATGAATTAAACAATATCACAAGAAAGGGATTGCTACTGTGCTGAATATCAGCAAACCCACGATGCAGTTATGGGTAGCTCGATTGCTGAAGGCATCATAGCTTGCTGATATTCACACCTTTTTTTTTAAATTTATTTAACCAGTTAAGTTTCAACTAGTTTGGTTTATTTCACCAACACATACTGTATGCTTCCATGACTGGTGAAAGTAACTGTGACCAACAGTTAGGAACCTAATTTTTTTATTCTTACTGGTACTATGTAGCCAAAAAGTGAGAAGAATAAACCAAGGGAGTGGTGGACAGTTCTGAAAAACTTACAAGATTTACTTTATATATTCACTTATTCTGCTTTTGAATATCAGCTAACTACTAGGGTTCAGCGGTTGACTTCCAAGTAGCATTAAATAAAAAGTAGGTGCTAGGGTGTACAATCCCATGTTCCATACACCAAAAAGTGCCCTTGATCCAGAGTTAGAAAGGGATTTGTAGCTTGTGTTAGCCATGAACAGAATGACACAGATGGTTCAGAGGAAATTTGGAACAAGTTAGTAACAATTACTAACTTGAAACAAAAAGTGTTGTTTAAGTTAACATCAGAGGTGTTTGGAAAAATTCACAATTTCAGTTGGCTTAAATTATTAATTTATTGCCAATTTCTCTGAACGGGAAGCTCAAATCTCTTAAATAAAGCTAGGCATATAGATAGTGTGATTCATTGTTTTTCAATTGAAACCTCACTCTTTAGGCTTGTTGTTGAGAACACTATTAAAAATATAATTGTATATACTATTAGATGCAAGAGAAGAAGAAAAGCTTCACAATGAGAAATAGATGTAGATGTTAGGCCACTTTGCAACTTTTCAACTGCGATTTTGAGATGCTGTTCTTTTATTAAAGCCGTTAGGAAAGATTACAGTACTTTTTGGTCTTTTGACTCATTCGTCGTCATTGTCTATGCATTTCTCTCTCACATACATGCCTGTTCTTTTGAAACTTTTAAAGTGCACGAGTTACAATCTGAGGTGGAAAGAATGCTCAACAGATGGTCAACAGGAGAGTGTGTGTGTGTGTGTGTGTGTGTGTGTGTGTGTGTGTGTGTGTGTGTGTGTGTGTGTGTGTGTGTGTGTGT
>JAQMYL010000011.1:17019754-17034381 GCA_030014365.1 Clarias pachynema | reverse complement strand
TGTGTGTGTGTGTGTGTGTGTGTGTGTGTGTGTGTGTGTGTGTGTGTGTGTGTGTGTGTGTGTGTGTGTGAAAATGGGAGGTTGGGAGTCCCAGAATGAGCTTACTTAGTCTAGGATGAGTCAATAGGAAAACATCCCCCATCTGTACAGCGATGTGAAGCCTTCTACTCCTCTATGACCTTACACATTGACACACACACAGGAACATACAGTGACACACACACACACACACACACACACACACACACACACACACACATACAGTACATATATTTTATTTGCATTCATAACATAATTTTCTGTGTTTTAAATTGGATCAACAAGTTTTCATGTGTATGTGTGACCTTTTGACCTGAAGAAAATAAATTGTTTTATTTACCGAGGTTAGGGTTAGGCAGATCATAGCTTTGTGAAGGCATATCTTTATGTATATATCTACATATGTATGTCTATGTATGTCTGTGTTTTTCTGTCGGTCTGTCTTTCTGTCTGTTTGCATGTTTCTGCATGGGGGTCTATGACAGAGAGAGAGAGAGAGAGAGAGAGAGAGAGAGAGAGGGTGTTTGTATATCTGTGTGTCTATGTGTGTTTGTGTTTATAGAAGAGGATGTCTGGAAGAGGCATTAGAGTCCCTCTAGTGTCATTCATCATAGTCTAAACTAAACACACTTTTCATTTAGTTGAATTGTCCTCCCTTATAGATTGTAACACCTGGAAGTAAGCCATTACTGAAACAGTGAGGCAAACTAAAGAACTATGAGTCTGATAACATTAATTATGTTTCTCATGTTACTTATTATATTAGTATGGCAAAATTGGTAAAATTATTTTTAGACACGATTTATAGACTAACATCAGTAAAGGTCATGGTACAAGAATTGTCACTGTGTTTTTTCTCCCTTACTTACAGCAGAGGTAATTAGAATCACCTGGAGATCTTTGTGCATTCCAAAACCTCCCAAAGAACTCATGTACAAAGAGCTAAAAAGAAAGGAAAAGATGACAATAGTATTAATTGACAGAAGAGTTGCAATGAATAATATTGTCATCTTTTCCTTTCTTTTTAGCTCTTTGTACATGTTGGACCTCACATGTTGTACACATCTTACATGTGTGTTTGTGTGACTGCTTATGACTATCTTCTGAGCTTTTTCAGCTTGAGTTGGGTTCTCTCATTAGCCTGCTAGCTACACTAACCCCAGAGCTGTCTGTGAATTACAGTGATGCAAACATTTCTATCCCCTCTTTCATTTCTGTGTTTTTGTGTAAAAGAATAATAAACATCATCTGATCACAGCATCTCTCAGTATTAGGCAAATACAACCTCAGAGGAACAACATATAACTTTTTTCATTGTTCTATTATTTATTTATTTATTTATTTATTTATTAAGCCAAAACTTGACTTGACTAACTTGAAATAATCACTTTCTATATGCCTTTATCAGTCTTTCAAATCATTGTGGAGGAATTTTTGCCCTTTATTCTTTACAACATTGCAAAAGTTCACCACAGCATTTAATTTAGGTTGATGTCTGGATTTGGCAAAACCTTGATTTTTTTTTCTTCAGCCATTCTGATGTTGGTTTTTGGCAGACATCCTTATCCAGAACGACCTACAATTTATTTCACTATACATCTGAGCAGTTAAGGGGTAAAGGTCTTACTCAAGGGCCCAACATTAGCAACTTGGTGGTCGGTAAGAGGTGTATTTGCTAAAATACTGTTTTTTCCCCCTAAACATGGCACTACCCATTAAGGGCAAACTATTTTACTTTGGTCTCATCTGTGAATAGAACATTGTTCAAGAAGTCAAGTGGTTTGTTCAGATGCAGTTTTGCAATCCTCAGTTGTGCTTCCATGTTCTTCTTAGACAGAAGAAGCGTTCTCCTGGCAACTCCTTTAAAGAAACCATACTTGTTCAGTCTTCTTCTGATACGTGTAACATACACAGTAAGTCATGTAGGATATGAGGTGTACCTCTTGTTTTTTCTACATCTTTCACCATGTAGAATGTTGAACTCCTAATTGTTTGGAAATGGTTTTATAATCCTATCCAGATTAATGTGCAGCAACAGTTGCTTCCCTAAGACCATTGCTTATGTCTTTCGTTGTTGGCATTGTGTTGACACAGATCTGAATGCTCCAGACCAGCCAACTGAAAAAACATCTGCTTTTATAGAGGTCTGCACACCTGCTGATGATCAGTTAATCAAGGTCTGATGATTAGCACCACCTGGCTGCAACTTACCCTCTTAAATCCTGTGGATGCAGTTAACGGGTATATAGTATAGCTCCTTTTTGGCTTAAGTTTTGTTAAACAAATCATGATACTGTAAAAAAAAAAAAAAAAAAAAAAAAAAAGGTTACAGTAGTTGTTGTTCTTATGAGGTTGTATTTGCCTAATACTAAGACCCACTATGATCAGATGATTTTATTGTTTTTACACAAAACACATAGAATAAAAAAAAAAGGGGGGGGGGGGACTTGAATACTCTGCAATATTCTGTTTATCCTAAAGGCTATAACAGCTAGTATGATAGCAAATGCTGCATAGCTGAGTCAGGTACCCTGGGCCCCACCATCTTCTGCCTAGCAGGGCTGTGACTAAGCACAGCTGAAGCAACCAAGGGGTCTCCATTGCAATTTGCCATTTGGTATTGTTTTTCGTATGTTAGCTGTGAGTAGGTTACTCCTGGTTAGATATTAAGTCTCTACTGGTATATACATTTGGCAGTGAATTACTAAAGTATCACAATCCCCTGGAAACCTAAGATGAGCAAAATGTGCCATGTGCCACAAAGATATAGACCGGTTAGAACATGAAAACATTTAGAGATCCTTCTTTGTTTTAAATATTGAAAAATTCTAAAATATTCTGTTTATTTTCAATTTAAAATACATTCAAATGTGCTCTCAGTCTTCTGGAATCCACTGCATACTAATTACATATGTACTCAAGTGTTTTTGGTCATTCAAAATTCCAAGGAAATACAGTAAGGCTGTGTGAAACATTTTATTGCAAATATTATATTACACACTACTTTTTTGATTTTGTCTCTTACTCTTTTTGTCACTCTGTCTAACTCACTTTACTTGCTTATAATTTGTAATACAGTAGTTGGTTCAAGTCAGAGTTAATGCATTTTAATAAGGTTTTTTTTTTTTTTGTCATTTTGTTTTTTAAAACTGATTTTTCAACCTACATTCAGGTGCTTCATACATTTTCTTTTTTTTTTTTTTTTTTTTTTTTTTTTACACACAAAGTCAAGCAATTTAGCAATTTTTTAAAAAATTTGTATTTATACATTTTCCAATGAACCCCCAGTCTTTTCCTTGCCACCACTAATGGATGTCTGGAAGGTTCTTCATGACTAATGGAAAAATGTCAGTGGAGGGTTTTTTCCAGCTTTTAAAACCTCTAGCTTCCCCCTCCACTACCCCCAAGTACCCAGAGCACAGCAGTTTTTATGAGAAACACTCAGTGCTGACTCCACTGTACTACTCACAGTCAGAGAGCGGGAGAAAGAGGGAAAAAGAGATAAAGAATGGACATGGAAGGGGCCAAGGAACTGAAACACTGTCTGAATCCTTCTAACATTTTTGAGACATTCTTTGTTCTTTCTTTCACTCAGCCTATAGCTTCAATAACCTCTTTTTATCTATTTTTTCTGAACCAAGACCTTCAATAAGAGGAGAAAGAAAAAATATTCGCGTTAACAAACTAGAGAATCATGAATCAAACATTCTAAACCAACTCTCTGTCTCTCTGTCTCTCTCCACAGTTGAACATTCTTCATGATTCTCTCAGCCTCATAACTCGAGAGTTGGGGGGGTTTGAATCTTGCCTCCAGTCTGTGTGAATGAAGTTTGCAAGTTCTCCCTGTGCTAAGTGGGTTTCCTCTGGGTGTTTTGGCTTTCTTCCACAATCTAAATACATGTGATGTAAACTAACTTTTCAAATTGTATCATCATAAGTAAGTTTTAATATCAATTTCTGAAGCATGAGTATGTGTTTAAGCCCCTCATTAGATAGCCACAATTTTAAATTTAACGTTCTGTGACTCAGAGCAACATATTATTAACATATTATTTATTATTTACCTAACCTATCTAAAATGTATTTAGTAGTTTAAAGAAGATAACTGAAATGCTTAAATATTTGTAATCAGACTAAAATTCTAACATTTTCACCTTGCGGTTTACTATGCTTGATTTTCCCTAGTTCCATTTTGTTGTCTTTGGCATTTTGTCATTGTTTACCCTGTTCCAGTGACTCTGCTTTCTCCTCTTTTTTTCCTTTTAAAGATGTTTTTTCATCTTTTACCCTTTCCCATTTCTCTTTGTCTCTTGCTAAGGGATGAAGAGAAAAAAACACCTGATGAGCAACACAGTCACTGTACCCAAAGCACCGCCCATGGTTTGTGATTTGTTGGCCTTCGTTTCTTAGCCCATTCTCACTGGATTATTTAAATTTAGTGCTTCAGGTGAAATAGCAGTTTGGCACCTGAACAACTTCTTGCCTGAACTGGGAGAGGCAAAAAGATAGAAAAGACCGAGGATGAAGTGAGAAGCGCAAAAAGCGGAACATATACATGTGCAGGAACATGGACAAATGGAGACTTGGAGAACTGGAGGGGGGGGGGGGGAGACGATTTAAACCATAGTCATCAGGAATTGAGAAGTCCATGCATAAAAGTTAATGAGAGAAAACACAAAGAAAGCTTCATTTTAAACAAGAAACCCAAGTTGCTGGACAGAGGACAGCCAGTAGAGGTACAGAAGGGAAAGAGAACGAGAAGAGGGGGAAGAGAAATGAGAGCAATCAGAACAAGTTCTTTGTGGAGTTTACCATGTGTCCCCCACCCTCCTGCTGGACCCTGCAGCTCAGAATTATGATGTCAAAGGGAGCAAGAGAGAGGGAGCACATATGTTTCTGCTATTACAGTAAGAGTATGGAGAGAAAGAAAAGGAGAGGAGGTTGGAGGAGGAGAGAGTGAGAGTATTATCATGGAGGGGAAGGGTTAAGAGCGAGTGGGTGAACATAAATAGCCTGTTCCACCGCCCCATGATTTGAAAACCCACCCACTAGTTCTTTCAGTCTGCAGAGGCTGAAAAAAATAAGCACAACCCAAGGTGCTTTTATTGCCATGAATGTATATAGTACAGTATCACTAAACCCCAGTTTATGACTTGGATTAATTTTTTAGTAGTAGTAGCAATAGGAGGAGGAGGAAGAAGAAGAGTAGGAGTAGTAGTAGCATTAGAAGTTATAGCAAAATACATCAATAGCGATAACTATTGCAATAGCAATATGAAGAACAAGGATTAAAAAAAATGGTTGTTTACAAACCAGTCACTTGCAGTAAATTTAACAGTGAGCAAAGATATATGTTAAATTGTCTGAAAGGGAGTCATAGGTGTGTATGTACGTGTGTTTGTGTGTGTGTTTAGTATTAGAAAATAATATTTACAATTCAGATAAAAATAGTTTATAGTTTTGGTGAGAGGGTCTATGGATTATGTGGAAAAGATGAAATTCTTCAATTTATTAGAATTCCTTCAAGAGCTTGAACCACATTTACCCTACTTCTTAATTGGGGATGTCATACAGATTGGTGTCATGGTGAAAAAATGTCAACAGAGCACAGAACTACAGTACATGACTCATCTGTCCCACACATCACAGCATTTTTGATGTAGTTGGTGTTGGAGCTTATGTGTAGCACAATATCACTTATAACCTGGATGTTTTTTTGTTTTGCATCCACAATGCATGTTTATCGTTTTTGTTTTCGCATCTTTGATTTTTTTTTTTTTTGCACTTGCTTCACTTTGGCATCCCATTAATGACATTAATGACAAAAAAAATTGACTGACAAATGGAGCAAACATTTTTGAGATTTAAACAGATACAGTTAACTGACATCAATCACCAAATGTCATTTCTCAATATCCCTTAAATTCCAAACTAAATATGTCTCTCTAAGGCCTTTAAACATAAATTATAAGGCATACAGATAGGCTCATGAGAGGGAAGAGACAGTATCTTGCACCCAATACTTGCCATGATGGAATTGTGTTATAAAAAGTATCCGCAATGAGTCCCCAGCTACGCTCCTTTATCTAATGAAAAACTATTCACAAAAGGTTTGACTAAGCAAATAAAATTTCAACCTAGATTAACAGTTAACACAGAGACTGGGTCTTAGTCTCAAAACATTAATTGGAAAGCTGTTCCATAAATGTAGGATTTTGTAAGAAACAGCTCTGCCTCCTGCCATAGTTTTCATTATGAGAAATTTCACTGGGAGCCAAAGCAGTATGGAAAGGATGTGCTTATATCGCCTAGTTCTAGTGAGGACTGCTGCTTTCTCGACTAACTCAAGTATGTTTGTTCTGGAACATCTACAAAGTAAAGCATTATGTAATTGCATTAGTATCCAACCTATACTTATTGTGAAGCTTAACCTTAGCTGCAAGAGGTCATACTGTAGTAGCAGTATTTTTCTCTTGTCAGAATTAAGTTGAGAGTTAACAAGTTAATAAGCATCCAGTGTCTAATGTCCTTTAACTATTTCTTGTGGAACACCAAACTTTACTATAGTATGTGTAAAGAAAAAACCCTGTACATCTACTTATTGATAAGGATCAGTCAACTAGAACCTGAGGCAGGAGAGGGCGTTCCCTTAACTCCTACAACATTTTCTAATCTTTTAAGGAGAATAGTATGATCATGGTCACGATTTGACATGGTAGCATGGCAAGGTGTATATTATTACTATGACATTTTAACTAAGATGAGATAAAGATGTGACATAACTTTCACAGAGTGTTAGTATCAGATCAAGAGAGTGATTAGCTTTATGAGTGGATTTCCAGGAGGGCTAGCTTAATTTAATGCTACATACTCATTTGGGATATTCCACATTTTCGTTAAACACTGTATACACTTCAGATTAGTAAAAAAATAAATAAATAAATGAATAGTATTAATAGTAATAATATTAAAAGTGCTTTAGATGATCAACACCTAATATTTAACAGTCTTTCAGATCAGATATGCTGGTTGTAAACACAGAAAGATTGACTTTTATGTAGATTAGTTACTGATACTAATCTTCTGACTGTTTTTATATTTTAGTTTAGCTCAGTCTCAGTAAATTGGAACCTGAGTGATAACGGTGGTTGGTTGATCCTGTTTGTCTGCTCCCTGGCCTGGATGCTGTATCATTACCAATTAGCTAGGCCTATTCTGGGACTATAAGCTATACAGCAAGAAATGAAAGCAGCACATTCTCAAGTGGCATGGACATACTCTAACTATCTGTAAAGCCTACCTTTTTTTTCAGGGAAGTACCTGGACATCCAGCAGTTCAGCAACTGTACAATGCTGTAAGCTACATCATCAATCCACACTGGGATGGTGCTACAGCATATTACTTTTGAATAAGCTAGTGCTGTACTAAGCTGTTTGGACATGTTTTCTGATGTAGGCAGGCCTCATTCTGTGTAGTTTTTCCTCTACTGTCACCAATGACTGGCTAACTGGGATCAAGGTCTACTTTTAGATTTACAGCTTTGTAACAATGCCTTAAGGTGAGATAAAAATACAAATTAAAAGTGCACTTCTCTTCTTTACACCCCACAAAACTCCATAAAAATAGGTATTTCTTGTGTCATAACTGAAAGATCAGCCTAATTGGTCTTAATTTATGTGTTTGGGTTGGTCATATTAAACCAGCTAACTCAACATAAGTTCACTCTGTCCAAAAGGGGCTAATGTGAATGAGCTCATATATGAGCAGAAGCTCTCTGTCTGGGAGCAGCTGAGTCAGATGGAAAAAAAAGACAACCAGCCATTAAGAGGTTTGGTGACTTACACATTCTCATTACATTCTAACCATTCATAAATGAAGTTCACCAATATAGACTACCATGGCTTACATCAAACTTATCATTATAAGCTGCAAAGGTATTAGGTTATCTTAGCATACATCTTGCTGCCTGCAAAATCTTGCAGACTGACCAGACATGCAGCAAATTAACCAGAGACAAGTCTGATTCATCCATGATGTTCCTACATTGATGCCAAAGTCATTAATAGAGGTTAAAGCAGGGGGAAACTGACTCAACACAAACATAACTATGCTATTTTCTAGGTTTCTCATGATGAGCAGGAAAGTATTAGACACACAAAAGCAATGTTAAAAAATCCACAAAGGCTGTTTGTACACTGTAACATTTATGTCACTGTAATAACAAAAATTATTGTCATGAGGTAAAAATCAGTGGTCACAGATCTCTTAATATGATGTGATCACTGGCAACTGATTTAGTGTCTGAGTGACCAAAGATTTCCGACAAACAATTTAGAAAAATATTAGAAATTATGGCCCAAAATCTTTGAATGTTATTCCTGTTTTTAAAAAGTCTTAAGTGTTAGTAATGCTGCATTGCTGTAGAACCACTCACTCACTCACTCACTCACTCACTCACCGTCTATACCGCTTTATCCTGTATTTAGGGTCATGGGGGGCCTGAAGCCTATCCCAGGAGTTTTAGGGCACAAGGCGGGGTACACCCTGGACAGGGTGCCTATCCATTGCAGGGCACACACACATACAGTACACTCACTCACACACTCATTCACACAGTACAGGAATTTTGGGAATGCCAATTAGCCTAACCTGCATGTCTTTGGACTGTGGGAGGAAACTGGTGTACCCGGAGGAAACCCACCAAGTACGGGGAAACATGCTAAATCCATGCACACAGAGACGGGAATCGAGCCTGGCCATTGTAGAATAATTTTGGTGCAATCATTATTATTATTGTTGTTGATGATGATGCTGATGTTGTCATGAAGTAATTAAAGCAGGATGTAAAACAAAATGTCTTTATTAAACAGACAAAGAAAATAAATCCAAAAAGAAAACTTTGGATAGGGACTGGAAATCTTTAGCAATTAGCCTCAGCATTACCATAAACACAAACATCATCTTGTCTTGATGTTAATCTAGAAACATTTCAAAACTAGGGATGAACCAATTAGGTACTGTATCAGTCCCATACTATGCTCACATAAACATACTCATACAGTACAATTATACCAATTATATTGCACTGACTTTATGCTTCTGCACGTTACTTAGGCCCCCTGGAACAACGCAAAGCTCCTCCACCCTTCTCTTATCAACGCAGGTGTCATTGTTGTGAACTTTGATAAGAAAAGGAAGTAAAAACATCTTTCTGGCCACACAAAAAAACATCGAGAGAATGAACTGTGGGAACAGCATTCAGCTCAGAATTTCAAATCTAAATTTCTGAATTTGTAATTTTCTAAATTATCTCTCATTGCCTTTTAAACATTGAACATGGTGGCAAGTGGATGTCCTTCTTTATATATGTGTACAAATGGAAAGGAGGCAATGTCCTGCCTAATAAAATGGGTTTACTGCCTAAAAGAATGGCTTGCCTAGTAGCCCTTTAAACCCAGAGCATGTTTGTAGATTTTTTTTATTTTGTTTTTACATTTCTATGTTTTAATTAATATATATGTGGTCAGGAATATGCAATATACAGTAGAGTGACATATTCCAATCTCAGTATAACCTAAGCAATAACATTAACTGAAATTGAATGAAAGTCTCCCCCAATGATACGCACCGTCAGGACGTCTGTATAAGAAGGGCATTTACATTAAATACATTTAGGCATTTGGCAGATGCTCTTATCCAGAACGACTTGTAAAAGTGTTCCGTCATTGGATAGATCCTTACACTGGGTTGCTAGGTTACTAAGTACCATCAGTCAAACATTGTGTGATGTGATTAGAGCTTTAAGGAAAGTGGGTACTGAGTCACTTTTAGCTCTGTAGGCAAATATCAGTGTTTTAAATTTGGTGCGGGAAGCTACAGGAAGCCAGTGGATAGAGCGGAAAGGTGGTGGAGTGGAAGAATTTAGGAAGGTTGAAAACTAGCTGTGCAGCTGCATTCTAGATCAGCTGGAGAGGACAAATGGTGCACAGAGGCAGACCTGCCAGGAGCGAGTTACAGTAGTCCAGTCTTGAAATAACAAGGGATTGAACAAGC
The DNA here is from genome assembly GCA_030014365.1 of Clarias pachynema. Classification (NCBI taxonomy): domain Eukaryota; kingdom Metazoa; phylum Chordata; class Actinopteri; order Siluriformes; family Clariidae; genus Clarias; species Clarias pachynema. Next base: position 17,024,288 of record JAQMYL010000011.1, on the reverse strand, counting down.
ACCTGAGAGGCCTGTGTGGAGAGAAATGGACAAATACTTCTGATGTTATAAAGGAAATTCAACAAGAGCGAGTAAGCTTAGCAGTGTGTGGGGGAAAGGACAGTTAAGTTATCCCTATGGTGCAGGAAGTGATCTGATTGTTGTCCAGGGAGATCAAGTTCCTGACATGGGGATGAATGACCAGGGATGAACAGCAGTTCAGCACCTTTGTGATCTTTGCTGTTGGGCTCTTTCTGATTCTCAGCTTTCCTCACATGCCCACTGTTGCTCATCAGATCATCAGTTGAAAGCTTGCCCAGTCAGCTCCTATTGCAAACTCTGTGATCCCAGATCCCTCCAAAAAAGTATTTAAGGGAAGCCTGCTACATCCAAAATATGTTGGCTCTGCATTCTGTCATGCTATGTTTGGAGACAGGGTGTAAACACACGTGTTACCTTTGTTCAACACATAAGGAGAACAGAAAAAAAGGCAAAGATTGCTATGGCTAGTAGTTGGAAACCTTTAGAAGCTGTAGAAGCAACATAACCAAGAACACAAATAGCATCAAAGAGATCTCATCCAGATGTTGACATAAAAACACTTCAAAACAAAAAGAATAATATTGACCCACATAACAGAGAAAACTAAGCTTCAATAAGGAATATAATCAGGACTAACTAAAATGAAAGAAAATAATGACTGGACTAGAACTGAACTCAGTGAAAATAATGAGAACAGAAACAGTAAGCAAAACAATCCATAATAAAAGTCCCCAAAACTCAAAAATCCTAGTGGTGCATAGTGCCATAGGGAGAACCATCACATCTATTATATTAGCAATACTACTACTATTACTACTACTATTATTACTACTACTAGTACTACTACTGATAATAATAATAATAATAATAATAATAATAATAATAATAATAATAATACCACACTAGTACATCATTATAACTTTTAACTTGGATTTATAACCTTATAACTGCAGGCTTATAACAAATTGATTAAACACAATAGCTGAATTACAGCTATAATTAAGTGCTCAAAACATGTTTTTGAACTTATCACACTGTAGAGATTTAGAACTTTTTATTCATAGAACACACTCCAAAATTAATTTAGTAGTAGTTTCCCACAGAACACAGACTGAGAAACATGTCCAAGATCCAGGCAAGAGAGACAGAAAGAGAGAGAGAGAGAGAGAGAGAGAGATCTGCGGGAAGCCATGGTTTAATTCCTACACAGCTCCAAATCTGGCTTTCCCTGCACTGATGTCATCCTGTTTAGAAGGCCTTTTTCATTCTTTTCCCCCTCCTTTTTCATCCTGTTGGAGAGAACACACTGACAACATGGCCTGCTGCCCTTATTGAGCTTAACAACAGTCCCTCATTCCAATACCCAATGTTTTTATCGCTTGATTACTAACATTTCTTTCTCTCACACTTAGTGCACTTTCTATTTGGCTTTCGGTACCAGCCCATCCGGTTTAAGATCAACCAGCAAATTTGTGGTTAAACTAAGGAAGGTAATTACATCTATACAATATTCATATCTCTAGGATGAGCCTGAAAAGCTAAATTTTTTACAATGCCTATTTGAATTAAGGCAATGAAGCTAATGAGTCAAAGTAACATTAATTAAATTGCTTATTTACATTGATGCCCATCTGATGTCTGTGACCTATAGGTATTGTCACACACTAAGTGTCTTTTCTTGTGGTGTTCGACCAGTCCTTGTATTGTGTATCTGGTGAGTGAAATGTAGCTCACCTGAATAAACAGTAGGTTGAATCCATCAATGAATATACTTTTATACTATGAAGAACTTTCCATTCTTTAATGAAATTTTATCTGAGATCTGAGAGGTTAAAAAATACACAGAGGCTTCTATCCTTTAGTCCTGGTGCTGCCAGATAATGGCTCATGTAATCAACAAACTACTGTTAAGTTTACTACTACTACTACACCAGCCAGTTCATTAGGTACACCTGGTCATTAACGCAAATATCTAATCAGCCAATCAAATGGCAGCAACTCAGTTCATTTAGGCATGCACGCGCAGTTACTCACACATTATGATAACGAACAGAGGTGCCTGAATGTACTACGAATCTCAGTGCTGCTACATACAAAACTCTGAAGACACAGACCCCACAGACAGCGATGGTGGTTTTGGGTCGGACTTCTACATGGCGGAACCAGTAATGACGTTTTGTCTAGGCCCCTGATTGGCCCTCTGTTGATTAGTGATGCCCCTGACAGCACTTAACAGGGCATTTTGTGTTTTCATATGGACAAAGATATTTTTAACACATAGGTCGTGTGGACAGAACAATAATAATAATAAAAAAAGCAGAATCTAAATTTCTAAAAAATATCTGGCTATGTGTGGAGACTGAAAAAACATACCTAGTGTGATAAGTGTTAATTTATGCTCAGAAGGTACGGTTAGATTTTAGCATAAACAACATGAAAGCATGGACCCATCCTGCCTTGAATCAACGGTTGAGGCTGATGGTGGTCTAATGATATGCTCTTTGTATACTTAGTACAAACTGAGCATGGGTTAAATGACACAGTCTACCTGAGTATTGATGCTGTTTATGTCCATTCCTTTATGACCATAGGATGACACACCATGTCACAAAGCTAATATCTTGAACATTACAATGAATTTGCACAGCATAAAGAATTTCTGCCCGCATCGCGGGAAATTGCCTCCACAGTCATCAGATCTCAAACCTGTAGAGCACCTTTTGTATTGTGTTGGAAAGAAAGCTTAGCATCATGGATGATATCATCTCAATATGAACCAAAATCTATAAGGAATAATTCCAGCACCTTGTTGAATCTATGCCACAAAGTATAATGACAGGTCTAAAGATTAAAGGGGGTCCAACCCAGTACTAGCAAGGTGCACCTAATGACGTAGTCGATAAGTGAATTTTTAGAGGTCTTTAATATACAGTAAATATATTTTCTTCTCTAGGAAACTGCAAATTCATCATTCTGTTCTTGGGATTTGGGACAGTGGTTGGCATATTCTTTGCATTATAATACACCTCATCACATAAGCCTATATTCTGGAGAAATTGTGTTCTGCTGCTAGAAAATTTTGATTTCTTGATAATTAAAACATTACTTTGTCTTCCCCTATTCTGGTTTTTGACTTATATTAACTTGCCAAAATGCATATATTTTCCCAGTTAATTGCAAATAAAAAATTACATCTTGGAGGTCCCGAAACCAGTCTCAGAACATTTTCTGTCTGTCTGTATGTCTGTCCAGCCAGATTTTGTCACAGCATCATGGAAAACTGGCTGGACAGATCGAAATTAAATAAAAATGTTTTTTAGTAGAATTGAAGCTATGAGCATGTGCTAGATTATGTCACAACATTTAACGCTTTTTTCCAAATTAGCACATGTAATTAAAAAATTAATCCAGAGACAAGTATCCAAAATGAAGAAAGAACCAGTCAAACGTTATCAGTGGTTTATTAATTACTTCCCTGCTGCCATTGTGTCTGAAGTGTTATTTAAAAGATTTTGAAAAGGATCAGTTTTCAAAACTTCTGAAGAAAAACACTTAAACCATGCTGCTACATTTGTTACTTTCAGGTATGCATCTTCTTCCGATGTATCAACAAGCACTTGGTGCACTTGGAATTACTAAAGCATGTTGCAATTTTACCAAACATGATTTAACTAAAATTCATAAGAAGTTTACTGAGTTTTCAATGTATTTATTTAAATGTCTGCAGCCACCAACCACACTCCAGTCCTTACCATAACTAACTTCACCTTTCCACAGAAGGTGGCTCATGTTCACCTCCCAGTCAGTCATCACTAACAGTCTCTTACAGCTGTGTTCCAGTTGTACTCCATCTTCACCAAAAACTGTGTGGCCACACACAGGACTGCCAAGTTGCATATCGAACTTCTTACAAGGAAAATGTCAAGCAGTTTGTTTCCTTGGAAATAGATAGTATCACCCCGCTGATAGTTGAGAAAAAACAATGACACTGGTTGTCACTAAACCAAATACTAATCAGGTATGGAGCCACTGATTGAGCCACAGGGTTACAAGTGTATCACAGATGCCTCAATGTTTTTACAAAAACATTTTATAAAAATTGCAAAGTGTGTGTGTAGACTGAAAACAATTCTAAGGAAACACTTGAAAAGTTTTCCAAGAGTGGTAACGTGGTTGAACACATTAAGAAAAAAAATTAGGGGTACCAGGAAGGGGAAACTAAAATCTTATCTTAATAATAATAATAATAATAATAATAATAATAATAATAATAATAAAGTTAATAGATATTAACCTTTAATTAGTGCTAGATGTTTTTGGTTGGACCACACATTGATCACATTATACTCTCTTCAAATGGGTCATGAGAAAAAGGAAACAAGGAAACATGACAAAAGTAAGGACTGCACTATGTTTGTCTGCACTCTGGAGTGTGTATGTGTGTGTGTGTGTGTGTGTGTGTGTGTGTGTGTGTGTGTGTGTGTGTGTGTGTGTGTGTCTGTGTGTGTGTGTG
>JAQMYL010000011.1:17000891-17012698 GCA_030014365.1 Clarias pachynema | reverse complement strand
AAAAGGTGGTTCTACAAAGTATTGACTCAGGGGGCTGAATAATTACGCACACCCCACTTTTCAGTTATTTATTTGTAGAAAATGTTTGGAATCATGTATGATTTTCGTTCCACTTCTCACGTGTACACCACTTGGTACTGGTCTTTCACGTGGAATTCCAATAAAATTGATTCATGTTTGTGGTTGGAATGTGACAAAATGTGGAAAAGTTCAAGGAGGCCGAATACTTTTGCAAGCTTGCATTTGTATATATGCTTGCCATGCTGAATCAGTTAGATGTCTGTAGGTCATACTTCATAGGTAGACCTGGGTAATGGTAAATATATGTAAATCGCAGGGCTTCTGAAAGGCGAGACTCCAGTCCGGATTCCGACAGCACAGTAAGTCAATCCAGACCCATCCTGGACTGATGCCGGCATTCTCTGCCAACATAGAGCAGTTAGCGGGGCAGACACAGGGACAACGGGGCATGGAAACAAATGATCTTTTCTTTAGGAAGAAAACGAGGAAAAGTACAGGTCAGGGAAAGTCACTCGGTGAGAGACTGAGAGAGTACAGGTAGTCCCAGACTTACAAATGAGTTCCATTCCGGGAGCACGTTCATAAGTTGGATTTGTTCTTAAGTCCGACAAAGTGAGTCTTATATGCCTTTGACACGAATATGCGATGTAAAGCATACCAATCCACTTGACTAAATCTCTGTCCTCTTTCTCCACACCAAAAACCGTAACCGGGCCTAAAGAAATGAATCTCACACAAGAAATTTAACAGTGTTGTCTCTGCGCCTTTAAATCGCGAGAGGAATCCAGGATGCCATTTTGTCTCAGAGCTGTTTTCCCTTGTATGGACAGTAAACTATGTTTTGTTGACGGTTTTCCAAAATTAGATTCATTCACCATCAGGCCAGCTTTACAGGACAGCCATTTTCTATTATTGTGCTCCCAGACCAATTCATTGAAACACACATACAATATAATGGACTTTGGACATTTTATACATTCACTTACATACTGAAAATATTGTATATAATTGTAAATTTTGGTATCTGGTGCAGTGTCTATTTTTTTGTACAATACACGTGAGCTATTTTCAGAATTTGTTTTTATCTATGAATGTTTGTAGATCTGGGGTCTTTTCATATCTGTGGGAACTCATAAATTGTGGAACAATTGCCGTTATTGGCTAGTTAACAGGCCGGCTGGACGAGGCTGAAGGGAAAGGAGCTGAGGAGGTGGTGTGACTGATATCTATACCAATTTGCCCAAAGTGATTATAGCTAGGTTTTTTTATTCCCAGATCATTGATAAAAAATATTAGTGCACACATTCATTTAATGTGGGTGGGAATGACTAGAGGATCATAATCTGGTTCTCTTCCATGAAAATCACATTGTTTTTTTAATTCAGCCTCAAGCCTTTAATCTTGGCTCCTTTAGTTTGTGCAGCTGTATGATCCCCTGTGATTATTCTTCCATGAAACTGACTATTGCATGCTCTACTATTTGCAACATAAGTTGTTAAATATGTGGTGCTTCCCTTAGCTTGGATTTTAATAGGCCTGTTCATACTGTTTATTCACCCATTCCTTTGAGATTTGAAACAAGTATGATGAACTTTTATCAGAACTAAATGAAATGCAACTGGAATTTTTAGTGTATTACCTTTATGGTATTTCTTCACTGATGTTTGTGTCATACCTAATGTTTGTGTAATACTCCAGTGCTCAAAGTCTTTGCATCTTGGGGCAAATCCTCCTTTTCTTTATATGCAGTTGTGCTGTGCTGTGCTGCACTTCTTTATACTTACATTTCCAGGCGTATGTGTTTGTTTTTGCCTAAAACTGTTTTAGTTATGCCTGGTTGTAGATCAACTCTTGCATTGTAAAAGGAGTCTGAGTTAATTGCTGTGACCACTACAAACACTTGGGTGGAGTAAAGCACAGATCTTGCTTTTTATTTATGTTGCCATAGACTTAGTCTTAAATTACTGTCCATATAGCTGTGTGTTTGCCTGGAAAAAGAAGCATTTAAGTGTAGAACCACATGTGGATCTGTAAATGGTTCGTCACATGTTTCAGTTAACAGGTAAGGTCTGTAATCTTGTCAGATAAGTGTTAAATGTTTCCTGTTTGCTGCCATCACGTTTTCCCATCACATCGTCAATTTCAAACAGTTTGTGTCCGATAACAAGATGTGAAGTTGATTTTACATGAACAGAACATTTAAGGACAATCATTTCTGTAAACGAGCAGGCACAATTTTTAATCATACCTAAAACGTTCCTTCTGAAAACTAAATAGCTTGGTTAATATTATTCTAGAAAAGTCCTAAAAACCTTTCTAGCTCCAGTCTTTTTATTTTGTGTCTTAGAACCAATGTGTTTTAAAACCTGCATATCAACCAACAAAAGCTCCACCTTAGAAAAAAAAAAAAACGTTTTTAATGATTAATTATTTATTTACCTTTTGCTAGTAGTCTTAACAGACATCTCTAAACAGAAATTGGAGGAGAACATTAGAGGGGACTGCATCACTGGCTGGAGTTTTTGGAAGAAAAGTTGTTAATGGTGAATTACCTCAAAATAGAAATTAATGGTGGATTCTGTGGGACGGACAAACAGCAGACCTCAAGAAAGTGGAAAAGAAAGAGAAATAAATGTAAAGAAGACAGCTTGGACATTGATAGTTTAACATCTAGAATTTTCTATTAGTCAGCTACACAAATCAGACAGTTAGCAATGCCAGGGTCAGAGACATCACAGGTCCTGACTTTCTATTAATTACTTTGATATAATTACGAGTGTGTGGATTTCACCTGGACAGTTTGCATAGATGCTCAACAGTGATTTGCTGAATTGTACTGCCAATACTGTCATCTAGTTCTGCCTACAGTAAGAACACTATAACTGCGCTAGGTTTGCACTCATAAACTGTGCTAAAAATCTGTATTTTTGCATTGGCACTGCTAGAGTTTGGCCAGTGCTCCAACTTGACTGCATTAGAAGTGCTTTTGACAACTACCGAAAGACATTCTGAGTTTTTCAGAACAACATGAGAAATATAGCTTTTTTTTCTCAAGCTGTGACAAACAATTAGTGCCTGAATTTTTTTTTACCATATAGTAACAGACCCATTGTGTTGGTATAAAGTAGGAAAGTGCCTAAAAAATAATCTGATCTGAAAGAAAGAAAGAAAGAAAGAAAGAAAGAACTTGCACATGAAGACCGGATTTACCCCCTGGCTTGGCCTCTTGCCTGACATACAGCTTTGTGTGTGTATGTGTGTGTGTGTGTGTGTGTGTGTGTAAACGCGCATCAGTGTGAGCTCAGGGTGTGAGTGTCTGTTCGTACATGCTCGGGCGGCAGTGTAAAAGCTCTTCATCACTCTTTCATTTATGGTGGTGGAGGATCTGAGGAATGACAGATGTGTGTGTTGTGCGTGCTGTCATATATGGTTCCAGCATCTCAAGAACAAGGGATTTAACATGAAGCATAGGAATCAGAAAAGGACAAAGAGCAATTTACATTAATTGCAATGTATCTATCCAGGAGTGTCACTGGAGGTGTTCATATGTACTTTTGAATTTAGACATGGAAAAAGTATTATCATTTAAATTTTCAAAAAATATTTGTTTCCTTTCTAAACCCATACGTACTAAAATCATACTGTAAATAATGTTTTCTTTCTAAGTGGTCTGGTCGCACGCTAAGTACTTTTCCATATGTTTAGAAAGATTTGTGCTGGTATGTGCATAAACTCTACTATTTGTATTTGCTTTTGTTTTAGGTTTCATTTCTTCTCTTCCCCTCACAAGTCACTACTGTTGGTTTCTATATTCGCTTCCTCTGTACATTCTCTCTTATCATTCTCCTAGTTTAGTGTCAGATGTGGCTCTAACTTGGTCCAGCCGTTATAAATTTGAAACACTGTTGGTTATGAAACCTATGATTAATTTTGGGATAGGAATAGCATTAGTACATTTTTTAAAACTATTTTATTCATATGAAATTGATTAAAATCTTGTCACATCTCCCTCTTTCATACATTTATGCCTCTTGGTATCTGTGCATCTTTTGTGAGTTTACACTATTACTAAATGTTTATAACATTTTTGGGCTGATATATATCAGTGTTTTATTGATTTGGTTACCATTTTATATGTTGGGGAATCAAGGACGGAGTTTTCATCCCAACTTATAGTTTGGTAGTTTTTAACCTAGTGTTATATGCCCCTAGTGGTTACGGATTGGAATGATTACAAGTGCTAACAGAGGTGAATTGGAGCTGAATGTTTTTTGTATTCATAGTCTTTTCACTAATTAGCAAGTGTAATCTAAGGTGTTTTTAACTGCTTATGTAACTGCCTAAGTTTTTACTGGCTCTTTAAAATGCAATTATCAGCAAATGCATCATAATTGTTGCACCAATTGTTTATGAAGCGAAACATGTGATTTCAGAAAAGCTGAAACTGTACATATTGAATGTCTTTACAACTTAATTAAACAAATTAAACAGGTGAGGTGGCAAATTTAGGTTTGTAATATAAATATATTGTTATTAATGTCATCCTGTCACTCCAAAATCATAAACAGCTCCTGACCACTAAGCTCCATATAATTTCTGTGATGCATTGACTGAGTTTGGTTCTTGCTATCCATTGTGTCACAGGAATAAGCAGAAAACTAGAAGTTTATATTAGTATCGTTTTATGTGGACAGTGGCATGGAGTATGCTTTTAAAGGAAAACACCCTTCATTGTGAAATCATCTATAAAATGCAAAGACACTTTTAATATTTAACACAAAAAAGGTGATTTAGAAGTGTTATGTTGAAACAATATTCTTACTGAAGGTACTCCCATCTTGCAAAATTCAGGGAGATCCACTAACCGTAAGCTGGATGATGGATTGACCATTAAGTTAGAATGATAGACTGTCTTTGGTTAAAGAAGCAAAAATTATACAGACAGTATAGTGAATAAGTGAATGAGCAGAGTTTGGGTCATTGACCTAATTCAAGGAGTTATGCCCTCTTTGGGGTATTTATAGCTTCTTACCAGAGTGGCAAGATGGTGACCCCTTACAGCCCCAAGTGCTCAGCTGTCACACGCACTTTAAACATTCTTGCCATGCATGCTCAAATGATAAGTATCTGGATGAGAATCTACCCTGCTCCTACACTTTACATTACTGAAAACCCACTATCTATTGTGCTCTGTGACAGCATTCAAACAGATTCTTCAAAGATGAATAAAAACTAAACGTTGGACTACTGATCGAAAGGTCCCAGGTTCAAACCCCCAGCATCACCAAGTTGCCACTGTTGGGCATCCGAAATATGCAATAATCTAATTTTCAACAGTTATTAAGATATGTCTTCTTTGCTTCTTCTCTATAAAGCAATCATAAAGGCTCTAATCTGGCATGCTAAATCTCTAGCATGAGAAGGGCAGAGCTTGTGTGTTGTACACGCTTAATTTTATGTGTTTATGTAAAACCATAATAAAAATCATCTGATTATACCAGGTCTTAATATTAGGCAAATACAACATCACATAAACTATTAACTTTTTTCACTGTGCCATTATTTACTTAATAAAAAATATGCCAAAATGAAAAACTAAAATATGTGGGCAATGCTGATTAAACTTCTTGTAGATCCAGCTTTATCAGCAATAACTAAAAGGAATGATTTCCTTTCAGTCTCTCACATAATTGTAAAGGAATTTTGGCCCATTCTTCTTTATAACATTGCTTCATTTCATTGAGGTTTTGGGGCATTTATTTATGCACAGATCTCTAAATATCCACCACAGCATTTTAAATGAGTTGAGGTATGGACTTTGACTAGGCCATTCCGAAAAACTTTCTTTTCTTTTGCAGCCATTCTGATGTAGATTTTGGATGTGCATTTAGGATCATTGTTCTGTTGCAATGACTCAATATTTAGCTGTCAGACAGATGGCTTCAAATTTACTTCTAGAATACTCTGGTATACAGAGCAGTTCATGGTTGATTCAATGACAACAAGCTGCCCAGCTACTTCGGCGGCAAAACGAGCCCAAATAATCACCCCTAAACTGCTGTGCTTGACAGTGGGTATGAGATGTTTTGCTAAAATACAGTTAAGTTTTTTTCCAAACATGGCGCTTGGCATAAAGACCATTTTGGTTTCATTTCTCCACAAGCCTTTGTTCCAGAAGTCTTATGCTTTGTTCAGATGCGGTTTTCCAAACCTTAGTGATACTTCCATATTCTTTCAAGACAGAAAAGTCTTTCACCAGGCAACTCTTCAAAACAATCCATACTGTCTGTTCGGTCTTCTTCTAATTGTACTGTCATGGACTTTAACATTTAACATCCTTAGTGGGGCCTGTAGGATCTGCTATGTAACTCTTGCATTTAATTTTTTTTTCTGAGCATTGTGTGGCTGACCTAGATGTAAATGTCCTGGGTCATTTACTCTACTCCGGAGAAGATTGGAATCTGTCTTGAATGCTTTCCACTTGTAAATAATCTAGAATGTTCCAAACCATAGCTCAGAGATGGTTCTATAACCCTTGCCAGATTGATTTGCATGCTTCTTTAAGACCTTTTTTTTTTTTATGTATATCTTTCCCTTTTGGCATTGTGTACATACCTAAATGCTTCAGACCAGTAAGCTTTCAATACTTCTACTTTTATAGAGGTCAGCACCTGGCTGCAACTTCCTGTGGAAGCAGTACAGTGGTAGTAAGTATTGCCCACGCTGTGTGCTTTTTCACTAGTTGCAATGACACCAGTCCATTGCAGGGCATCATGCACCTACTGTACAACATTGACACGCCACATAGATGGATGGATGCATGGATGGATGGATAGATAGATAGATAGATAGATAGATGTTTTGGTACCCAGGTTTTTAAAAAATGTTCAACATTTTCGACTTTGCTGTTGCAGCAGTATTTAGTGAAGTTGCAGGCTAATGTTGCAAGCTAATGTTGACTTTTGATTGCATATCAAATGAGCGGAGAAACTTTCCGGAATGTAATGTGGAGGAATAGAAAAACTATCCCCCCCAACATCCTTTGTGCACCAATGAGATGCTCTTTATTTTCCCGTGTGTCGCTCCCATTCGTCTCACAGAATGTAGGAATGCGCCCCCACCGCAACAACCCCTGTGCACCAATGAGGCGCCCCTTTTTCTCCGGGGGTGTATCCCATTCGTCTGTCAGGGTGTGGGAATGCCTCCTTTCTGCCTTTGGCTCTGAGCGCTTTGAGTGACGCGCTCGCAGGAGCAGCGCATCATTTCAGCTGGGAAGGAAAGCGCGGCGCGGGCGAGAGAGTGAGAGAAAGAGCGCACAAGGCCCCCGTCTCACTGATCGTCAGGCGCGAGGACCTCCCGAATTCTCCCTTTAACCGAATGGCTGTATAAGAGACTCGGTCCCCGCAACTCCTCATCTTCTTTCTCTTCTCCATCTCATCTGGGCCACACAAGTTCCTTCCTTCTGTACCGGGCCGCGCTTGGCAAAAAAAAAAAAAAAAAAAAAAAACCAAAGCAGTCCTTCTTCTTTTCCGTCGCACGCGCGTGTGGACGGCCATGGATAGCCAAATTAAATGGAAAGCAAAACGGAGGCTAAAGGGCGCGCGGCTTGCTCTAGCGATGCTCGTCCTTTTCGCCGTAGCAACCACGTCGTCGCGCGCTGGACCAGGTAAGTGACGCGTGCCTGTAGACCGGGGTGGGGCTTTAATAGGTGAGGACTGGTCACCCAGCAATATACTGTAGATACGTGAATAGACTTTTAAAGTAGCCCTGCTGCTTCCAAAGTGACCAGTGCATTTATATGTATTTATATTGTTTCTCATACCATTTTTTACAGCGTTTAGTTAGAATATAACCTGTTGCTTTGTTACGAAATCGTAGGCAGTGATTTGAAGAGGGGTTGCAACTTTTTCCTCTCGACCCTGCAGACGGAGAGAGACGCGGTGATGCACTGCGCCATCTGTTGCTACACGATTAGGACAGGGCCACATAATATCTCTAGCTCTGAACTGTAACGGTGTGTGCTGTCAGCATCCTTGCCAGGCTCGAACACTCCAGGAGAGATTCTCTGCGAGCTGGTTGTAAAGTTAAATGATACAACAAAAGTAAATCTAACCAACAAAGTTTAATGCTTGCGGCTGCAATTTACCCGTGGCACATATACACTTCGTATTCATATAAACGTGCAGTTTGTATTATATCCCAGGACAAAGTTGAAAAATAAGATCAAACACTTTTGAAAATTTGAAAGATTATTGAATAAACTAGATGAGTGCGAAGCGAAAGCACTTTTACTGCGCTCTTTTAAGATCATTGGCAGAAAATATACGTTTTCCACGAACTGCGGACGTAATTGGAAAAATATGCGCACCCAGGAACCAAAGGCATAAAGTTAAAAGTGTTCGCATTTCGGCTTCTTCTTTTTAATAATAATAATAATAATAATAATTAAAGGTTTAGCGCCAAGTTTATTACACTCAGTTACGTGTTTTAAATCTTTAAATGAAATCTCCGAAGCGCAAACTGTCTTGAAGCCTCGAGCGCAAGAAGGGCGGAGCTTGGGAGTCCCGCGCCCTTTATGTTGGGTGGAGCGGCCGCGTGTCACGTCTCCTCGCGCACGAGAGAGATGCTGAAGTCGGGACCACTAATGACATTTTCTGGACTTTAGCAAAACGTATTTCTTTATCACCTGTTTTTTTTTCACAAGCCGTAAATATTAGTGTATATATTAGTTCTGAAATTCTGTACAATTGTTTAAATCTCCGCGCTCTCCATGTTTACTCATATTAGTGTTACGTGTCAGGCTATGTTCAACATTTATTTCTGACTTATGGTCTACTCTATACAAACATATATATCTGAAGGTTACAGAAAGTGGCCTGGATCAATCAACCTTTTTAACTAGTATTATAGATTAAACAGTTATGCCATATAGTAATATTTTTATGCTTAAAAGTACAAAAAAGTATTTATGTGTCTGCTCAGAAGCTGTTTCAAATGACTGTTAAGCCTTAAGCCTCACCAGCCTTTAAACTGATTGTATGTTCTGCAACTTTGGATTCTAAATTATTTACACAGCTGTAAGAAATGTCCCATTTCTTCCCAAGCTTTGTACATGTAATATATATTTTTTTTAAACTCCAATTTAGTCAGTAAGAACAATGTTGTGTCAAATGGGCTTCCCTATTTTATAATTTTCTTCTCAGTCTCTCCAATCTGTCCCAGGGAATAGAGGGAGGGCCTGAGAAGAGGAGAGAATGAGGGGTAAAGCAAATGGGAGGAGGAGCTCTTTCCATGTGGAATTCTTCAGGAGTCTGTTCATAGCTTGTACATTCTTAATTCTTAACTCTTAACTCTTACCAGTATACAATTTAAACCACCAGTATATCAAACGGCATGGAAAAAGTTGAATATGCTCTCCTATTTGACATTTTTGGGTCAATTACAGCAAATTGCAGCTCTAAGTTTGACTGTAAAGTATAAATATAGCATAAATCATTGTTTATATGTAAATATTAAGTTTAAATGGCAGTATACCCCCAGACAACGGATTTGATCCTCACCTTCAGTCTGGGTGTTTGCTTGTTCTCCTTGCAATTGATAGGTTTCCTCCATGAATTCTACTTTCCTCCCACAATCCACAGACATGCAGTGTTGGCTGATGTGTGTGCGTGTGTGTGTGTGTGTCCTCCTTGCAATGGATTGACATTGACTTGTGGCCTAAAGAACTGAGATTCTGAGGGGCTCCAGGCCCTCTGTGGCCCTACATAGGAAAAGGCCATATAGATAATGAAAGGATGTTTAATGTAAATGCTTACTATAACAGTTAAATATAAATTTTAACATAAAGATTAAAAATAAAACCAAACATTTAAATTAATGTTTCATTCATATGCCAACTATACCCCTGCTCATTCAGAGTGGGCAGCACTAAGAGAACACAGAGCTGCTGGGGTTACCAGTTTTGTGCCATTTTGTGCTAGTTGATTACTAGAAAATCAAGTCTGCTTATTACAGTTTATAGCAGAGTTACTGCCAAGTCCTTGGAGAAATCAATCATTCATAATTAAATCAAATAGATTTCCACAAACATATGCTATGACACAATTTCCAAACCTTGATGCTGGACTACCTACTCGCTTGCATAATTTAGCATTTTTCCGTGCTTGCTTGAATCAGCTAATCTATCATGAAACTACAGGCTCTATGTTTTTTAGAATATTAATGAAGAATTAAGGTTCTACGGTTGGGCTTTAAATTTTACATTAGGATATAGTAAATAATTATATTTATATTTAATCTTGACATTTACAGTATGTATTCATGTTGAACATTTAGACTGAAATTTTACACTCAATTCTGGAAATATCAGAGCGGCTTGATCTTTTAACAGATTAACTTTTTAGTTGTTAATCTGAAGTCAGAGATGTATTTTCTCTGTTTATCTGTAAAAATGTCAGTCATTCAAAGCGAAAGCTATGTGCCCCAGACAGGTGAGGTGTTCTGATAGTTGCCCTATAATTAAGATTCATTGGCTTTTCCAGTTAGGGTCCATTTCATGTTTAGAGAAACAGCTCTCCTTCCAGTAAACAACTTAGAGATTCCAGCTAATGTGAATGAAGAGACTGAAAATGCGCTTGTCAAAATAGCATATACAGATAGGACAGAAAGGACTGTCATGTTTTGCTATGGTTGCTGTGATGTGAACTGTTTCTCAAAAATAAAATAGGCGGAGTGTTTCAAAGTGTGCCAGATGTACTACTAATAGCCAGTTGTAGCACAAGTGTATCTCATGACTTTACATAAAATTAAACAAATGAAGGTGGTATAATTAAAATGTATTAAACTTAATCTTAGTCAATCCCTAAGGAATATATAATAACATTAGCCCTTTCTCAACTCTAACTCTAACCAAGTTGGGTAGTTATTGTTCAAATCAAAAGGGTTTTTTAAGGTTTGAGTGCAAATGAATTAGTTCTGTAATATGAGAGGGTTTACTGGATGCCATATTTAATATTAGTTTGGTTTTGTAATTATTACACATTGGAAACCTTCTGAGTTAAATACTGTCTAAATGTTTGATGTCAACACTAACTTCAAACATGTTAGTGTTGCAGTTATGTATTTAAGGTATAATGTTACACAATAAAAAAACATATTTATTTGCTGTTTTTTTTTTTTAACTCCAAAAGATTAAGGACAGTTGTCTTAATAAATATAATTAGAACAGTATTTTAAGGGATTGAAAAAGAATAAGAAGAGTTTAAATGAAGGACAGAAATGGGGTGGGACAGCGAAAGACAATGAGAAAGGAATTTCTCTTGGTGGGTGAAGATGTGTAGAAGGTAGAGTTCTAGGAGAGAGAAGTCATGGGAATAGGGGTTAAAGATCAGATGTTTAGGATCATGACCCCAACAGATGATGACTGCACCAGGGGGTTTATAGCTGTCTCCCCTGAGGCACATTGAGTAAAAAAAAAAGCATGGTGCAGATAGGGTGGCTGTACTTAGAGTTTGTGGCCATGATGCAAATTATGAGTATTGTTGGTATGTGTGTAAGAGACATATGTTTGTGTCTTTTGCTGGGCTGTGTAAATTTACACGCATGTGCAGGTGTATCCATTTGTATTTCTGCAGGTCTCACTGACAAATGCTTGTTTCTTAAATTGTGGTCAGGGACATAGTTTTTTATCCAATATATTTTCTAATCTAAGGGGGCAGTGGTGGCTCAGTCGGTTAAGGCTGTGGGTTACTGGGTTACTGATCGGAAGGTCGGGGGTTCGAACCCCA
>JAQMYL010000011.1:16945930-16966302 GCA_030014365.1 Clarias pachynema | reverse complement strand
TTTGTTTTTGTCTGAACGCTAGTTGGTGCTCCAGTATAATCGGTCCGCCGAAACTCATCCAGTGAGAAACGTTCCGCTGTGCAAAAATAAGTCCGATTAAAATGCGTTAAATTTTTTTTTTAAAACGTTATTTTTTGTGTAATTAATTAATCTAAATTAACGCGTTAAAGTCCCGGCCCTAAAAAATATATTTTTTAAAAACCTGTGATACACTGTTTACAGTCAAGTGGGAATCTGAAAACTGCACATTAAGGTGCATTAATGAGACAAAGAGAGGTAGAGAAATGGGCACAGAGAGAGGGAGAGGAACTGAGGCACAGACAGGCAGAGAGAGAGGGGGAAGGAGTGGGAGAGAAAGAGGGAAACTGGAAAAGTCTCTAAAGGTGTTCAGCATGGAAAGTTGTGGTCAGTGTGACATGTTCAGGCGTTGAACTTCAGTCTTGTTTCATGACATCATCTGGAATCTGGAGTTTTTCATGGCACTCACATCCATCACCCTTTGTGTGTATGTATGTGTGTGTGTGTGTGTGTGTGTGTGTGTGTGGACACGTATGCATGTGGTTGTACTGGTGCAGACAAGGCTGGGGGGGGAAGGGCCTATATATTATACACTCTATAATAAACCTTTGTGTCAGTGTAACTGAGTTAAAGCATGTCAGTTCAGTTGACTTCCATTTGATTTACACTCGTTCTCTGAGAGGGACATCTATCTTCTCTATTGTTCATTTTCTCATCTGTTGCTGTCTGTTATTTTGTTCTGTCCATCCTCAGTGAAAAGTCTCCGTACTGTCCTTGGATGCCAAATTTGCACATGTTCGGCACACGGACAGATTTTTAGCAGACTTCCCACTGGAAGCAGTTTGGTCAATAGGATTACTGCTGAGCTAGTCAGTGCCGCTTTGTACTGTGCAGCTTATCGTGCTTTCTTGCTATCAGCTCATCTAAAATGTCACGCTAACTGTTCAGTTCAGCTATACCTGCTAGCTTTAATTGCTAACTTGAAGTGAGTTTGAAGGCAAGTTTGCTTAGTGCTGAGTAACGTCAGCTTCACTAGAAAGCCAGTCTGGCGATTGTGATCGGCGCTGTTTTGTGCTAGCAAAGGCACTGTTACACACGTCTCTCATAGGGTTAGTATTATGATGAGTTTGCATAAAAGTCATTTGGTCAAAAGATCAAGTATGTACTTTAGTCAACCAAGAATGTAGCAAGTACGCTCTTTCTTGTTGCCTGACTTTTTCAGCATTAGTTTCACCTAAGCATATTTTGTGTGACATGTTTTCAGATTTCCTGTTTGTGTAAGTAGCTACTAGAGTGGGTTAGCATTTGCTAAACGCATACTAAAACCCACAACAATCACTCCGAACAACCCCAGGCCCAGCCCAGAAAATCAGGACACTCACACGACCAGTGTGCTATGTTCAAGTGTATCTGAGAAAATAAGGGTTGGATGTATTGCAACATGGATGGCTGGATTTGGGTTTTCTTTCTGCAGGAGAACTGAATTAGAATAATTTGTTACAGATGCAGGTCCATAATTTACCGAGAAGTCCCAGAGTCTTGAAGAAGGACATCTGCAACTTTTTTTCTTTGCAAAACTGCAAAGTTCAGCAGTCCTGTAATGCACCTCTGTCCGGTCGGCACTGCAGAGCTAATCCCTAAACACCCAGAAACCCCTGCTGGGCAGGCGGAAAAGTGAGACTCGGGGAGCAGTGAGGTGGTGGGCATTCTTGTTGCTTTTGGCAGACAGTTTAAGGTCTAATTACGCTCTTTGTGTGTATGTGTGTGTGTGTGTGTGTGAGAGAGAGAGAGAGAGAGAGAGAGAGGAGAAAGCAAGAGTGTGTGTGTGTGTGTACAAGACAGAATTGTCCATTTGGAACTTGCTCTCCTCCTTTTGGCTCACTTTAGTTTGTGTTTATGTGTTCTTCTCTGCCCCCTGGTGGACAAGAAATAAATATTAAAAGGTGTGAGAGCATTTGGACGCTGGATTTTATTCATTCATCCATCTTTACATCCATCCATCCATTCATTCATTCCTTTTTTAAAATTTATTTAAAGCACTATTTGTGACATTGTCATTATGAGGACATTTTTTAATGACTTTACAAAGATACATAAGAAGGACAAACTGATGCATGAGTGAATAAGGTCTGATGATGTATGATTTTGAATCATGTTTTGTAGTTATATTGTTAGGGTTTGTCAAGATAGTGGTATGTAACCAATCATTGTACTGTAAAATAACATGTTTCCACCTTTAAATTTTCCTCCAATTTTCCACAAATAAATAATCATAATTTAAAAGTAATTATTTGTGAATAGTACGATTTCAAGATTAAAATTAGTTGTGTAGAAATAGGTTTAACCAGAGGTGATATTATGATGGCTATACGACAGGGTCAGAGCAACTCCGAAACTGCAGCTTCTGTGTGGCGTTCCTGGGCTGCAGTGGGCTGGACCTACCAAAAGTGGTCCAAGGTAGGAAAACCGGTGAACCAACGACCGGGTCATGAGCACCCAAGAATTGGTGATGCACATGGAGAGTGAAGGCTGGCCCAGGGTGAACCACGTTCTTTTTCACATCATGTGTGTGCATCAATTCACTGGGAAAGAAATGGCATAAGGACACACTGTGGGACATGGCAGTTTCATGTTCTGAGCAAAGTTCTGCTGGGAAACATTTGCATATTTCAGTTGGTCTTGTGAGTGAATTCTGTTGAGTATTTAAAGTAAAGAAAAATTTCACTTATCTGTCAGGACCTGCTACATGGACCCAATATCACATCATCCTCGACCGTGGCTGATCTAAGCAAACACTTACAGGTTGGGCTAACCTTCCAAAAAAAGGAACCTGCAGTAAGGATATATCATGCTTTATAGGAAGATACTGGGGGTGCTTCCTCTAATGCATGATATATCCTGACTAAGCATTTGCTTCAATATTTTAAGCTGAAGGACTGCACCATGTTTTTATGTGTTCCTGTTCCTAACCACAGTAAAATCAGGTACAAAACATCAGTGAACTGACATTCACCTTTTATTTACATTTAGGCATATGGCAGATTTTATAATGAATGTATTGGAATAATTTTCAGAAATCATTCATTCATTTATGAATGAAAAAGTTAGAGTGCTGAGTTTTTTTTAATGAAACAAAAAGTATTGTGCACTGATAGAGAATATTTTATCATATTTTCTGCATGTCTTTAAGTCCCCAAGATGTTAAAAATCAAAATGCCAAATTATTTTGTCAAAAGTCTTTGAGTTATGTTAGTGTGAATTTTGTATGATTTGGCAAAAAGCTATAAATCCCAACAGTTTCGTAATAATGGATAAATCAGCATGCAGTTGTGTTTGTGGTCATTTAAGTAGGCAGGTTCGTATTGATAATATATTGTGATTTTGTTGTGAGTCAAAAAGAAAGTAGTGGCAGCACATTAGATTAAGGGAAAAATGTCGCAAAGACAACTTGTTTACACTAATTACAAAGATTGTTGAAGATTGTAAGAAACATTATAAACAATACAAAAACTTTACACTTTACCACATTCTTCTTTACCAGTGTTAGATCTATGTCTGTAAATGACGACGGCTCACTATCATATCACAGGTATGGCTCATATAACATCTATTCTTGCATCAACGACAGTGTGTTCCATCAGTGGGATACATAGGGTTATAACGTGATGGAGCTGACGGAACACAACACAAGTCATGCAAGTCACTTCTGCATCTTTGCGTTTTGTAATGTTAGTGCTCTGTTTAATCCTCCTTAGAAAATGTTTCCGTAAGTGTTTCATGACTCCTAAATGCCGGAAAAAAAACAGTCTAAGTGAAAACAGGAGCAATAGGAAAAGAGATGATAGTTTGGGAAGTGAAACAGAATGTTGCTACAAACTACAAACTTACTTGACCACAGTGCCTGCACTGCAGCATCCCACTTAGCTTCGTCAAGTATATAACATGGTGTTAGCACAATATCCAAACTGCTGTAACGGAACCGTTTGGGGTCAGAAAAACAGACGACAGGAGACGCCAGTATGTGCTCTTTTCTTTAGCTTTACAAGAGAGCGAAAAAAGTTTGAAAAAGTGAAAACGTTGCACTCACACGCACACAGGCACACACACACACACACGCAAAGACACACACATACACAGGTGCACTTAGTGTCCAGGGGTGCTCAGGGTGTGGGAGAAGGTGAGGTGCAGAAAGGGGAGCCGGCCTCTTTGCTAGGGCTTTTGGTGCGCCAGAGCTTCCTCAGAACGGTCTGAATCTAAGAGGAGAGGTCAAAGGTGCTGAACGACACCTAGAATGACAAACTATTGGTTTGTGTGATGCACTGGCTTTAAGCCCACCCGCTGTAACACTGCACAGTGTCCTTTTTTCACTGAACGTATTGCGGATGTTAATTCACACGTATCGCTCATGTAGTACTTTTGGCCTGACTGTTAAAGCACTAAGAGAGTGTAAACATCCCTTCAACATTTCTCAAAAATTCACTGAATGCATTTAGTTCACTCACAGCAGCCACTATTTTGTGAAGCTGGTAGTTTTACATCATTGATCATGTGACAAGGAAATGATATGATTGGCAGGTAATGATGCATCAACTTTTGCTTGAAAATGTGGCTAATCCCAGTCACAATTTAAAAATACTCAGGTTTACTACTACTATAGACCTGTAATATTGGAATGCATAATGCATGACAAACTTGTTAAAGGAAACAGATTATGCAGCTTTATGATATTTCAAACATTAACATTTAACAAATGTTAAACTTAAATCTCTCGAATGGTAAACTCCTTTCAGCACTTTCACTGCTCCTATCTATAGTGGTGACTATGTTCTCTACAGTATATCCTTTTTAAGTTGGCTAGCGCAATCAACTAGCAATTGCTGCGGCAAACTGTCTTCCTTTTGTTTTTAACACACTCTGAGTAAATGGGTGCAGTTGCCATTTACATTTAGGCATTTGGCAGACGCTCTTATCCAGAGCGACTTACATTTTTATCGCATTGCACATCTGAGCAGTTGAGGGTTAAGGGTCTTGCTCAAGGGCCCAACAGTGGCAACTTGGTGGTTGTGGTGTTTGAACCTGGGATCTTCCGAACCGTAGTCCAATGCCTTAAGCACTGAGCTACCCCTGGCCCCCTATTTGTCATTTGTCATTGATAAGATGTGCTGTTACACTTAGGTAGTTATGGTTACTTACTGGTGTCTAGTGGTCTCCAATAAGTGCAATAAAAGTAGCTTCTGCAAACTGCCTCACTTTCATAGCCTTTTTCAGTGTCTTACATTTAATTTATTCCTATAAAAATAGTTCCCATTGAGAGTAGCTCACAAACACAACATTGGTTTTTATCCAAACCTCCATCTAGAAGCTTTTTATATTGAAATTTGCTGTTCAGTGCACTTTGTGATACATGCCATTATTACACATTATGGGAAGCCGTTAGGGTTAAACTTGGACATATGAATATTTGCGTTAAAAAAATGTAACATGTAAAGAAAAATCTAGATTAATCACATGCATTAACACATTAATATTGACATACCTACTTAAAATATAGAAGCTTGAAAGATAAAGTTCTATAGCGGTCTTCAAAAAAAAAGTTGAAAAGTTGAAAAATAGTGTTTATTGTGGATAAATTCTTTATAATTTCTTAGATAAAGTATGAGTTCAGAGAGCACTGCCAGTTTATCCTCCGGTTTATCCCCAGAGATCCCTCTCTAGTACAGAAACAAAAAAAAATTCGGTCATTAATGGAAGATGAGCAAAGAGAATGTGGATTAATGTCATCAAGTAGTACTTTTTAGATGTCCTTACATTCCTGTGAGTCACCTTTGTTTAGACACACAACAGCTCGATCCTACATGACATATTCTTGGATATTAAAATGGTAAAATATAAATAATGGATTTTTAATAGGAGTTTTTAAATGTTACATCATTTAGTCCGAAATTCTTGCTAACAGCTCATATACAGTATAACACACAATCCAAGCAGCTGAGTATGATATGGTGTATTTAACACAAATTAAGTCATAAGAAAAGTTACAGCTGCTTACTTCTAGCTCCTGCCCCGCATGTACACTGTGTGCTCGAGCCGTCCCTGTGATATTATTTGAGGCCCTGCTAAATGATTTCTACCACCCTCCAATCTCCGCTAAGCCTGGAGAGCCTTCTGTTCCCTACCCTCTATCTTCTCTATCTCTCTCTCTCTCTCTCTCTCTCTCTCTCTCTCCCTCTCTTGTGCATGCTTTCTTCCCTTTTTTCTCCTCTTGGTGACCCTTGTAAATCTTCCTCATTAGATGATGTGTATGTGTGTATGCATGTGTGTGCATACAAGTTTGTTCATGCCGGAATCTAAAAACATGTCAGTGCCTTCATTTATCTACACAGCTGAGTTTAAACTCATGCTGGGATGTCTTTGTGTGGGAGTGTTTCCAAATGTCAGTGTGCCAGAATGTATGTGTGTTAGAGAGTAAGAGCAAGATTCAGTAAACTGTTATAACTGTATAATAAACAGTTAAGTCACACAGTCAAGAGATGTGATTGAATGCAAGTCAGCTGCTGCTGAAAGTAAGTGCAATGTGCATGCTCTGTGTGCATTCGTGCATGTGTCCTGTTCTTACTTGAACTCTCAGCAGAATTTTTGTTTATTTTGTTTATTTAATTATTTACTTACATACTTATTTATAAAGTGATATTGGAATGGCAGATTTATGGTGTGAGTGCTGCAATGAAATTATTGCTTCCTGTTTTCTGTGCGATCTTCATTTCAGTGTCAACTGTATCAATGCTATCATTGTTACACATTGCCAGTTCTCAAGCCATGTTGACGTACTCTTGCAGAGCTCTGGGACTCGATGCTAGCTAAAAGCTAACGCTTCACAGTCTGATCATTACATGATCATTTTTGCCTCGTGATTCATTTTCATGTCTGTTGCATTCTGTGTTTCTTAAATTAGTTTGTCTTGCTGGTGGTTTTTCTGAAACTTGTGTGTTTTGTTTGCAGGGTGATATTCAGCAGCTGATGATCATAGCGGACCATCGTGCTGCGTATGACTACTGTGAACATTATAGCCCAGACTGTGAGGTTCCTGCCCAGGAGCAGCCACAAAACCAGGATCCCAACACAGATGAATATGTGAGTGTTTTCTTCATTCTGGCTCAAGCCCCTGATGAATATGTGAATTTCCTCTAGGCATTCTTTAAATATTTCATCTGAGCGCTCTTTGGGGTGCAGTTTTATTTATATTGTCTTTAAAGATGTGCAGCTTTGTAAGCATCTTCATAATACAGTACATTCAATGCAGAGACAAATATGTCAGTTTTCTCTAAACATGGACAAATGCAGATGCCGTGAAGTTTTCATACATTAACAATATCATGAGGATTTGCTCAAAACACTCTGCACAACTTCTATCCAGTCTTAAAACACCGGATGATTTTCTGTATACATTGTGTAAACATAGACAGCTAGAAATTTTCGCTCCCTATGGATTCTCAACACAATGTTTTTATGATAGTGTAACTTACTGTAAGTATAAGGGAAGGCATGTACAGTAACAATACAATATAAGTGAATCTCTCATATATCCTAGATTAATTTTACATCAAATTAATATTTCAAGCCTTTTTCTATTAATTTGGATGATTATGTCTTACAGCTCATAAAAAATCCAGTTTCTCAAAATCGCAATAGTTTATTTAGAGTTTGAGTAACTTACTATTCATGCAGTATAAACACAGTGTCTTATGTTCATTACATGCAACCACAATCAGGGGAAAACTGCAAACTTCACACTTGTCCAGAAGACAGTCATTGACACCCTCCACATGGAGGGTAAGCTTGAAGTTTACAGTCCTTGATGATTTGGGGTGTTATGTTATCTGCTAGTGTCTCACTGCAGATCTACTGTGTTTCCTCAATTCCAAGGCCATTTATCAGGGGATTTTAGAGCTCTTCTTGCTTCCATCTCCTGACAAGCTTTATGGAGATGGCAAATTACCTTCCCACAGTGCCAAAACTACAGTTTGCTGAACATGATATTACTATGCATGATTGACCTAAACCTCAGAATCTATGGGATATCATTAAGAAAAAAATAAGAAACATACAACCCAACACTACAGAAGAGAGAATGACAGAATCTTTTTTGATAGATCTTAAACAAAAACTTATTATTTTGAGATTGAGATTTTGAGATTTATGATCAAGAAAAAACTTGCTGGTTGAATGAAAGTAACTTTAAATCAGAATTTGCCAGGGGTATAAATAATTTCGGGCTTGACTATATATATATATATATATATAGTACTGCTTTACATGTAATTAGAATATATGAGTTTCACATTTGGAAGTAAATTACAAAAAAAAGTCCATCATATTCAGAGATGCACTGTAGTATGTATGTATTTAAGTGGGCACGAATATAGATTATAAGTTAGTATGTCAAATATAAAATAAAACAATGAGACTGAAAACTAGAAGGATAAACATGAGCATGTCATAAGCATGATGGACGAAATCCCAAAACAAGAAGGTAAATCACTAGGAAATGCAAGATAAATAGCGCTGTTCGAGACGACTTTTATATTGTTACATAAACGACAATAGCAACACAAGTGATTGTGATAAAGGACATTTGACATGCCGGGTCTCATGGGTAATTTAGTTCAGTGAATAGCAGAAAAAATATATTGGACAAAAATATTTTTAAAAAGTTAGGTCAGAATTTCAGCTTTCATTTGCTCATATTTACAACCAGATGTGTTAAACTCCTTATAACATGTCACGTATTGTTTAAATGCACCTGTTTGTCAAGTGATCTGAAATATTGAAACATGAGACTGACAGGTGTTTCTTGTTGCCCAGGTATGTCCATATTGGTCATTTGCCCTTAATGTCTACTCTTAGTTTGCGTTTCACTTGTGAAGACTGTATGTGTTGTTAGAATGCATAAACCATAAAGTCCAGAGAGCTGTTTATGGGAGAAAAGCAGTTTTGAAGCAGTTTTGAATTTGCTAAAAAAAAAAAAAGGAAAAAAAAAGAAGGAAACCACTGGTGTACTAACAGCCAAATATCAAATAAGGCAAACAAAACAACAACAGGTGATGACAGAAAGATCAGCATGAGAGATGTATAAAGAAACCCCAAAACAGCAGTCAATACCATCACCAACCACCTCAACAGGGCAGGGGTGAAGGTATCATAATTCACCACTCTGAAGAAGACTTATATAAGAAATATCTTGGCCATCCTTTAAGATGCAATCCACTCATTCGCTTGCTCAGCAGGAAGAATCAGAAGGCCAGATTGGATTTCATAAAAGAAATAAAGTAATGAGCCACAAAAAAGTTCAAACAATAACTAAAAGAAGCTGCATACAAATCGTAACCCAAGCAGAGTTGCAAGAGATCCTTTAATTTACTATAATTCATCTGTTTTAGTACTTGGCCTGCTACCAAAGGTGCCATTGTTTAACACATCAAGATGTAAACATCAGCAAAAGAGAACTGCCATTCTGACCCATTATCTCATGTTCATCGTTTGGTCTCCAACTGTCTTCAGTGTAAAAGAGTAAAAGTAAAAGCAACATTTTGGCTATACTGTTTAATAACGTTTTGTGGGGACTGTTTACCAACATACAGTAAATCAATGATCTAAATCAAGGTCGTCTTAAATCAATAAGCATTGGGATGAAACTTAAAGATTGGAGATTAAGATCTTTTGTGTGTTTGTGTGTGTGTGTGTGTGTGTGTGTGTGTGTGTGTGTGTGTGTGTGTGTTAGGCTGCATGAATGTGTGTTTTGATTAAACCAGAGAAGAACAGAATAGACTTTGTTTTGAATAAGTGTTAGAAAAAATGTCTAAATTAATTCGTTCTGGATTGTTTCCTTGTGCCTGAGGCTAGAATTTATTTTCCATGGAAAAAAATGATCTCATTCTCTGACAGAAAGAGATAAGGAGAGAGAGAGAGAGAGAGAGAGAGAGATGAATCCAGATCTTGTTTTGTGAAAATGTATATCATGCGAATTAAGACTTAAAAAAAAGACTTACTTAAGATTAAAATTCAATTATTTGTCAAATGTAACTTATATTACAGTGAAATGATTTTTTCACATATCCGAATTAGGAATCTGGAGTCAGAGTGCAGGGTCAGCCAGGATACAGTGCCCCCAGAGCAGATAGGGTTAAGAGCTCAACAGTAGCAGTTTGGCGGGGCCAGGGCTTGAACGCTTGACTTAATTGTTTGAACCAACCACTCCCCCATGTAAAAATGTTTCTTACACTTCTTACACAAGTGAATCAACTAAAAACAGACAAATCCTATTCTTCATTTGCTTAATATATTTTTCTCTAACACTTTTTTAAAAAGAATAATCATCTATTATTAAATAGATTACTGTAATAGTAATGGTTGCTTGGTTTGATACCCAGCATCTGGATGTAGGGCATCCTAATTGCTGGTCCCATACTTGGATAGAGTGTGCCATATAAGTAATTAATTAAGTAACAACAACAACAAGAGTCAGTTATTATTTCAAGACACAAAGGTAAGCTGTTCTGGAAGTTTTTGCAAGAACAGTATTGTCAAGTGTATTTTCAAAATCCATCAAGCAACATCATGAAACTAGGTCTCATGAAGACCATCCCAGGAAATCAAGACCAAAACTTACTTTTGCTGCAGAGGAGAAGTTCATTAGAGTTAACAGCGTCAAAAATCACCAATTAACAGCACCCCAGATTAGAGCCGTTATGAAGGCTTTACACAGCATACAGTAAGTATCAGACACATCTCAATATCAACTGTTCATAGGAGATTGTGGCAGATTTTGGATGCCTTACAAAAAATGTGGATGTTTTACAATGTAGACATAAATAAAAATGAAGAAAGACCATGGAATTAGAAGGTGTCCAAACTTTTGACTGGTAGTGTATTATAGTTCTCTCTGTGCACAAAACAGGTGATGTCACTAATTAGCTTTCATCTATTTGGCTGAAGAGTTGTGCTAGTTAAAATCACTTGGTTTAGTTAAATGATGGGAAACAATATGTGGCTGGACTTTTACTTTCTGAAGCCGAAGTGTCCAAAAAATGGCTAAAACTAGAGAATTCTTAAGTTAATTGCAAACTTCTGTGGCACTTTTCTGTACATGATCTTCATGTTTCAATGAAGCAGGCATGGATTAAGTAAGTGATACCAGAGTACTGCAGACACCCTTTTGACTCTATGTCCAAGAGTCTATTGCTTTATAATTCTTCTTCTTATCGAGATAATCAAATTTGTAAAAATAATAATAATAATAATAATAATAATGTTGTCTCAGTACTTTGGCCACCCTGTATCACCTGTAAACATATTAATGCTAACTTAATAATAAGATTATGGTTTGACTTAATTAGAGATGGTTTGAATGTGCTCAGAATAGTGTGGGAAATCAATCTAGCTTTTTTTTTAATTATTTGTGAAAAATATTGTGAAGCTAGATTAATTTCTGACACATATAGTAGTTATTTTGTAAAAAGACTGAATCTTTCTTGTCATCATTTTATTAAAATAAAAGACAAGTGTAAATTAGAACACCCCTACGATAAAATTAGAATTAGAATACAAAAAGGATATTAAATGCTTTATTTTTTTAATAGAACACCGAAGATGACACTTACTACTATGAGTACCCATACTATGATGACTTGGATGCGGAGAAGAACGAGGAGTCATCAGTCACCCCTGGCAGGGCCACAGATTCAGGAACAATCATCACAAAGGTAAACATTGAAGGCAATTTTAAGATGCTTTAGAACAGGAATGTGTAAATTAGTTAATTTCAAAAAACATCCTTAAGGCATGAATTAATGGCTTATGACTGTAAATTGTTGTAAAACCCATTAACCGATGATGATATGTACGATATTTTGTAGCTTTAGGGTTACAGATGTAGGGTCAAATAAAGGGGCATTCAAGACAAACTGAGAAATTTCTCATGAATGAAGGAATAAAATCGATCGACAGGTAGTTATTGCCACATCCTTGTATAGTCCTGACCTCACCTGAAGCAATTCCACATGTTTGAGGCATTAAAGGAGTTCCTGGGAAGCCAGCATTTCAGATGTGAAGCAGGCAGCCTGATCACGTCTCCAGTGTACTGAGAAAACTTTCTACTCTAATGGTGTCCAAGCACTAGTGAAAAACTGGGATAAGTGCATTAGGGTAGAAGGGCATTTATATGTACAGTATGTATTTATGTATGTATGTACTTTTTACACTTTTAACACTTCTGTTATTCTGCTCAATCAAAAGTCCCAGATTGGCTTGAACGCCCCTCATGTTTTACCAACAGCGTTGCTGTTGTTGTTTTTGTCATTTTTTGTATATTTTTCTTATATTCATTAAGAGCTTTTGATTATCACAGTGCAGAAAATGTCTTTATTATGACACAGGTGTTTGTATGGCATATCCTTTGAGGATGTAATGTTGCACTCTTTTTTTTGACACAGGAAACTGTGTCCACAGTATTTGGTGGAGAAAGACATTCAAGTTCTTCAAGTGCTCCCCCTACCACAGAAACTGCTGGCGAGCCATACGATGACTACGATACACAATACTACGAAGAGGCAACTTCTTCGCCCGGCACACACACAGGTACCAGGGACGATCTGGACCTGAGCAGTATTTTGGATCTGAGCAGTAGATTGGATATGATTGGTGGAGGAGAGGAAACACGCATCATTACTTCAGTAGGAGAAGGTGGAGGAGAACAGACATCCAGCTCTAGTAGCTCTGGTTCAAGCTCTGTTTCCGGCACAGGACATGCATCTGTTTCTATATCCAGTTCTGAATCCGGAACCAGTTCTAGCGTTTCCTCCATCTCGGTAAGTTTATGTAATTTAGATGGAATATTTGGATCTTTTTTGTTGTTCTACTGTGGCACATTGGAGTTTATGTCAGTTTACTGGGACCTCCTAGTGTTTCAGCAGATTACCAAGTGAGGAGAATCATAAAATAAGTAGGGGTCACATACTGTAACTAATAATTGATGCAGCAAAACAGCAATTTCTTTAGCTAACCAGTTTATTCTCCATTATCCATCCTTATGTCACTCTTAATTTGTCTCTGTTTGTAGGAGGATAATTATGATAACTATGATAACTATGGTGAGTACACTGATGGTTATGGTGAGGGTGAGGGCACTACTGTCAGAGGTGGATCTGCTTCTGTTGGGAGTGAAACTGCTGTCATTGGGAGCGAATCATCCTCAGTGAGCGGCGGCTCTGTTTCTGCTGGCGGCTCTGTTGGTTCCGATTCTGTGAGCAGTTCAGCTGGGGCTGGTGGTGCGTCTACTAGCACCGCGACTGATGTGGGAGTGGAAACATCCGAGAGAAAATTTAGAGAAGAGAATATTGATGATTATACAGACCCGGATTCATTTAAGGAAGATACCATCACAGATCTCACCGACTCTGACCTGGACAAGGTTTACTCTGATTACAAAGACTATTACAGTGAAGTCGATGAAAAAGTTTTGCCTGCTGAGACAGACAGTTACCAGGTAGCGCTCACAACATGTCATAACCCTCCAGTATTTCAATCAAGCACAAGCACAAGCTTACAAAATGTCACCCATGTTTACATGTGAAGATTTTGTATGGATTCGTTGCAGATTTAAGATTAATGTAAATACAAATATACAATATAAACTTAACTACTGAGATCCACAAACAGTCTGTCTATAAAATTCCGGGTGACATTCTATGAAAATCTTCAATTTATTTGGTGTTTAACAAATGCTACAGTTTAACAATAAGAGTAATATAGATTAAACATATTCTATAATCAGAGCACCAAATTATTGTACATCATGCTAGACTGTAAACATTGCACCACTGCTCGAACCAGTACATGCAAACTTTATATCATACCAGGTAGATACTAAGTACTGTCGCTAGATATAGCTCAGAACACAATGTTACTTCAAGATACCAGCTTGCGAGAATGTTTAGTGTACAAAATTACCCGTCACATTTGCTTTCTGGGAGTGTGGTTGTGTGTCTTTGAGTGTTTTAAACTAATGTTTTTGTCTCTGAAGGTGGAAGGGTCAAGAGGAGAGAAGGGACAGAAAGGAGAGCCAGCCATCATTGAACCGGTAAGTGTCTGCTGTCTGATAAAATCCCCCCAACTTCATCCCGATCCCCCTGGCATATGGATACCTACTGTAGGGATGTGCATCTTAGGATGATAAGCACATTCACAACTGTATATGTGCTTATGGCAGGAGTAGCTCAGTGGTTAAGGCTTTGGACTACGGTTCGGAAGATTTCAGGTTCAAATCCAACAACCACCAAGTTGCCACTGTTGGGGCCCTTGAGCAAGGCCCTTAACCCTCAGTTGCTCAGATGTATAATGAGATTTAAAAAAAAGAGTAAGTCACTCTGGATAAGGGCGTCTGCCAAATGCCTAGATATAGATGCATATATTCAACCATAAACACAATTCAGAGAAAGAAAAAAGAAGAACAGGAACCCAGCTGAGAATTTCCTGTATTTATGTTTAACTATGTTTAAATATGTTTAACTGCACTTCATTACTCCAGTTAATGGTAAATATTGTTGCTACTGGTGTCCAGTAGCTCTCAGTAACTATTCTCATTAACTTTTTGACTAAGAGCATTGAAGCTGTTCTGCCAGTTTATGTTATTTATTTATTTATTTTTTATTATGATTTGTTTCCTGTTGGTAGGTAGAAATTTTGTCCAAAGTCAGGCTACAGCTTTTGTCAGAGAAAAAAACACTTGAGGCATGCCATCCTTTCTCATTCTGAAAGGAACTCTGCTGGGATTTATTGTCATATCCCCCACATAGTCTTGACCTCACTCCAAGCCATTTACACTTGTTTGGGCCACCTTGATGGTAACCAAGCACAGGAGGGAATCATATAGAGAAATAAAGCTACTTTTTTTCTCTCATAACTGTATTATATTATTCCCGGTTTGACTTGAGCTCCCCTTATAGACTATAAATAGACTATACACTCTGGCTGGAAGGAATACATGAATTCCTCAATACATTCTCAGTATGTTATTAGGCTGCTACTCAATATACAAATAATATAATGTAAAAATGATCAGGAAGTAAAGAATCAATATCGATGAGATAAATATTTATTCACTGTGCAGATACAGTATGCAGGGTAGCACCATGAATTGCATTGTATGGATATTATTAGTCCTTTAAGTTTACTGTTCATACAGCAGGTTTTTTTCAAGGCTTTTTTCAAAAGGTTCAGAAGGGTTAACTGCATTATGTTGATATTGTAAGAACTTGAGTATAGCATATGTAAAAACACGTTTCAGAAAAAGAACATAATCAGAAGAGTTACAGATT
Source organism: Clarias pachynema (assembly GCA_030014365.1). NCBI lineage: Eukaryota > Metazoa > Chordata > Actinopteri > Siluriformes > Clariidae > Clarias > Clarias pachynema. Next base: position 16,950,913 of record JAQMYL010000011.1, on the reverse strand, counting down.
CTCCCGTTGGGCACGTGGGGAATAAAAAAATGCATGCAAAATGAACACTGAAATAATTCCTAAAGTTTTCTTTTGACTTTGACTCACACCATGTGGAGTTCAATCAAGCAAATGTGGTTATGGTTAGTTCAGCTCTGCTGGTTTGCTGGAATATGAAACAGTCCAGACTGCAGACTGTAATTAATTACATGCAGTGGAAACCTCTCCTTTTCTCATTCGGCCTCTTAACAGCCTGCCTTTCCCCCAGTCTCTCTCTGTCTCTCTCTCTCAGCCCCACCACCTCTGTCTCATTTGTTTATCTTGCTGTCCCTGGTAAAGGCGACTGGTAATGCTGAACAGCTGTGTTTTTTCAAACAAATGTCACCGTGTCCCATACACACATTCTGGCTGTTATTAAATGTTCTTCTTTCTGTGTGCAGTGATGCTGAAATCAGAGGAATGCTTTTCATCCACACAGCCACACCCGTCTATAACTTGCTGGCCAGGCATTTGATAATTTAATATTATTTTATTTGTATTTAACTGTGTCCAAATGCACACGCACACACATACAAAACACACAAATTCCCCCATTCTTAAAGAATGTCCATCCTCACCAAAGCCATTTCCTATTTTGGCCAGTGACATGTCCCCATCTTTTGGGTCACAGACCACTTTCAGGGCTATTCATTGTTCCATAGAGCACTGGAATCAGATCCAGATGGTCAATTCACCATGCCCCGTTCTCCATCTGCTTTTCTCCTGTATTTCATTTGAGATTCTGTACTGGCTGAATTGGCCAAACTCCAGGCCGCTGCAACATTGGATCAGGTTTTGTCATGGCATTGTAAATAACCATGAAGAAATCATTAAAGCCATAGTTTGTTGATATATGCTCATGCCTTTGTTTGGTAATTTTTTTCCTCAGTCATTATTAGGATCTGCAGTGTACTACTGTGGTATCAAGTGCTATTTTAACTGGAACCTAAAGTGGTGCATTAAGTCAAATTTGCAGAGGTGCAGGGGCTACCGAATTGCACAACAGAAATGCATTCACTCCATCTTTAGGAGATTGTGAGTTTGAGGCCCTACAGTGCAATAGCAATTCAGTTTTAGGGAGCAAAATAAACCATACACTCTGGCTGGAAGGAATACACAAATTCCTCAATACATTCTCAGTATGTTATTAGGCTGCTATTCAATATACAAATAATATAATGTAAAAATGATCAGGAAGCAAAGAATCAATAACAATATATATATATATGAGACAAATGGCAGATAAAATATGAATATCCCTCTGTTTTTGAAAATGCACTTCAAAATAGAGAACAAAGTGGCCAGACATGTTGACCATCACACAGAGCCTTCAGCGTTATTTACATTTATACAGAGTGACTTACATTTTTATCTCATTATACAGCTGAGCAGTTGAGGGCCTTGCTCAAGGGCCCAACAGGGACGACTTGGTGGTCGCAGGATTTGAACCTGGCACCTTTCGAACCATAGTCCAATGCCTTAAACACTAAGCTACCCCTGACCTCATGTGTTCACGGCTCTAAATCTCATCCCATAACATCTACCAGCCATCTTCAGATATTATTCATACTATTCATGAATCTTTTGGTGTTGTCTTAACTTGCACTATGCTGTCTGTCTCTTAAAATCAACTGAATCGTGAGTAGTGAAGAGGCTTTTGTTGATCAATCTCTCTCTCTCTCTCTCTCTCTCTCTCTCTCTCTTTCTCTCTCTCTCTTTCTCTCTCTCAGGGAATGTTGGTGGAGGGCCCCCCTGGTCCTGAGGGCCCAACTGTAAGTCTGTCTGAATGTTTTATTTTGTGTGTGCATTTGTGTCTGTGTCAGTAAGCTTACGTTTGTGCAAAGCTGCATAATTGCTAAAACAAATCGCGATTCCTCTCCCATTCTACACATGCTTTGGGAATTTACAAAGGAGAACTCGCGCACACACAGAGTTGACTTTGGCACCATCACAGCATTGGGAGATGAGAATGATGACGTGCACAAATCAAATACAGTCATCACTCTTTCTCTCTCTCTCTCTCTCTGTTAAACACACACATATATACACACCATAGTGACATAGGTCGAATTTTAAGTTAACTGCAGAGAGTCAAAGAAAGGGAAATCAATCTTAATTTTCATGTGTTTGTTTTTGTGTGTTTGTGTGTTTATGTATATATGACATTTGTCTAATGTATCTGTAGGGTCTCCCTGGTCCTCCAGGAACATCGGGAGGCCCAGGCTCTTCAGGAGATCCAGGAGAGAGGGTGAGTAACTGCAGCAGTATTTTCTATACTGTATGTGGACAGTAATATCTGTTATTATCAACTCATCAACTGAACCATGTTACATGTTTCTGTAATAATAGGAATAGACACTAACTGACAGAGGGACCCTTGTTTTTATTCCTCCTAAATATTTAGTAATGTCTCATTATATCACCCACAATCTTTTATTCAATCTAGGGCCCTCCTGGTCGCCCTGGTCTTCCTGGAGCTGATGGACTGCCAGGACCTCCAGGGACCGTCCTGATGCTGCCAGTATGTAAAATACAATCACAGACCAATTGAGTAACAGGTTTGGACAGGTTTTTCCTAGAAAGCGTGCGGATGTTACACTGTGTAACAACTCGGAGGAATGCCAGCTAGGGTAAAGTCTGTCTTGTCAGCATGTTATACAAAAAATTGTAAAAGGAGCTCTTGGAAGGTGCAATAGAAAACCGTTTGCCTTATTCTCAGAAGATCACATACTCAGTGCCACAGCCATGAGCAGAAAGGGGAGATGGTGATGCCTCTGGACGTCATCGTCTTTGCTGTCCTCTGTTGGAAGCTGGATAGGAGACAGCTTCCTAATAAGTGGGAAATTAGGGACAACATCTGGGATAATGAGTTTATTACATAATTATTGCCCAGATACAGATGCAACATCAAACTAGGAATGTGGCAATTTTCCACAAGGCAATCATAGCCAAAAAAAAGAAAAACAACACACTGAGCAAACATCCATATCCTGTATATTCCTTCAGAACAATTCCATGCAGCCATGCGATTGATTTACACCTGATAGAGTTGCACTGGTAATCTTAAAGCAGTTGAAATGGCCTCTTAGTTTGATAAGAGACTAATGTTTTATGGCAATACCATTAACACCACCAACAGGTGAATTGAATAACACTAACTATATACCAGTAAACTGGGGACAGGATCATGGTCACCCAAGTTCATTTATGCCTGTAGAGATAAACAGGCTTGTCCAGCCTGATCCCACAGTAAAGCACAAATTGTAAATAAAAAGTCTAGTCTGGACATAAGAGAAAGGTACCCACACCTAGTGCACCACAACCTACTGCACATTGGGACTAGCAGACACAGATCCCAAGACCACCGACCCGGCCTCCAAACTTTCCAGATCCCAATCCAACCAAGCAGCCATGTGACACTCCGGATGGTGGCACAAGGGAGACCCAAAATCTAGGCAGTTTACAGTTAATGGTTTGAATATTTTGGCTGATCTGTGTACTGTATGCGTTTACTTTTTAACTAATCTTGGCATTTATCAGCTTCATTCTGCTTTTAGTGTAATCACACTATGGCTATGGTTGTGATATGTGATCCAAAGATGATGATAATGATGGTATACTGAGATTATCTCAGTTATAATCTTGAGCCAGGATTCCAACTCTGCGATTTAAGTTCAGGAATGTGTAGCAGTGTTAAGAGTGTTAGAACGATGGTACACGTACCATTAGTAAAATGTATAATGGTGTTACATTTTTAATTAGTTTTCACCCATTCTGTTACAAACACCACTTTAGTGTTTATCATCTCTCCAGTAAATTGTGTTTATCATTTATCAAGGTAATACAGCAAGACAGAATATAATAAACCACCTTATATGCTTACAAACGTGATACACTTGTATGTAAATTAAAATATATCAAGCATGTCAGACTTTAGTACTCTGGGTCTTGGCACTCTTAGGATTAACATTTTGCTATCTGACTAAATACAACAAATTCAGTTCTGATTCATGAGGCTGTCGTGGGTTCGGTTTGATTTAATTGTGTTAATTTTATTTAATTAAGGAAAATAAAATGGTCATCTGGAAATCTAATCGAGCACATCCTGCAGTCCCATAATAGTAGTGATCCTGTTCAGCCACCAGGTGGCAGCACTAGCACACAGATAGAAACTTCGGCAATGAAGTGGTTATTTTTTTGTAGTTTGCAATTTATTGCATGTTTATAATAATAATAATAATATCTCAATAAATAATTAATACTGTTCTCTCTCTCTGTGTCTCTAGTTCCGGATGGCCTCAGGGGGAGATGGTGGCCATAAAGGCCCTGCAGTTTCTGCCCAAGAGGCTCAGATGCAGGCCATTATGCAGCAAGCCAGAGTATGCACACGTACACACACACACACACACACACTTTCAATCAGATACATAATCAGCAATATCAAAGCATAGTTTGCTACTAGAACATTTTGTACTTCACTAAAGAATAGTATGTGCCGAGCTGCTAGCCAGAACTCCCGGGCCTTGTCACAGCAGCTATTTTGTTCTGAAAGCACACCATGTTTATTTCAGTTCATACACATACTTTCACACACTTATCATTGTTTTGTCTGTATTCCATATAGCTGGCCATGAGAGGTCCAACTGGTCCAATGGGCTTGACTGGTCGTCCTGGACCTCTGGTATGATTCATCTCTGTTTTTCCCTTTGCTCTTTTGGGTTTTTTCTCAATGCTGTTTTTCTGATTTCTATATTATTTCATTTTCCTTTTTTAGGGTTCTCCTGGTTTGACTGGACTTAAAGGTGAATCTGGAGAGCAGGGACAACAGGTGTGTGCAAGTATATTGCCCATAATTAACCCCCATGTCTGGTGTACTATGGAATTCTAAAACGAGTGTGTGTGTGTGTGTGTGTGTGTGTGTGTGTGTGTGTGTGTGTGTGTGTGTGTGTGTGTGTGTGTGTGTGT
>JAQMYL010000011.1:16935131-16945830 GCA_030014365.1 Clarias pachynema | reverse complement strand
GTGTGTGTGTGTGTGTGTGTGTGTGTGTGTGTGTGTGTGTGTGTGTGTGTGTTTGTGTGTGTGTGTGTGTGTGTGTGCAGGGTCTTCGTGGTCCAATGGGTTCCATTGGCCCTCTTGGAAAGCCTGGTAGAAGAGTAAGTATATTTAGTTTTAAAAAATCACTTTTGCAGCTTATTTTACAATTATTGTAATGTCATATTGTGTTCTTGATAGGAATAAATTTTCTTTTATCACTAATATCCTTCCAGAAAAAGTAGTATCCCTCACACAAGCACTATCTTCCACAACACCGTAATATCCCTTATACAAGCTCTGCTGCCATTTATATATTATTCCACATACAGTCACATCCCACTGTTGCTTTATATAATCACACTAAAATCCTCTGCAAAACCATAAAATCCCTTACTCATTAACTAATATCTCTTCCACAACCACTAGTATTGCTCACAGAGTGGCTAATATTCAGAAAATTAACAAATATTCATCATAAACTCATTTATATTCCTCACAAAGTTGCAAATATCCCTCAAATTAAGTAGTATCACTCAAGCAGTTGCCTCACACAGTCAATAACATTTCTAACATTAACTAATATCCATCACACAGTTGCTAATATTCCTAGCACAATCACTAATATCCCCCATACAGTCACTAATATCCCTAACATTTGAAGTAACTGTTTGGATAAAGAAGGTGACTGTACTGTATGTGACTGTATGGGCTTTTATACTGTACATGTCTTGTGTGTCTATTTGTTTCCAGGGTCGCCCTGGAGCAGATGGAGCCAGAGGCATGCCTGGACAAACTGGACCAAAGGTAAACACAAACACATTCTTCTGTATATTATATGCATTACACACACACACACACACACACACACACACACACACACACAAAATATAATGTGAAAAAAACATATGCAAATCCACAGATATAAAGTTATTAGAAAATTCACAGACACCCAGATATTCTAGGTAATTTGCTATATATTAACTCATGTGGACCTGATAGTTTAGGAGACCACCCCAAGTTGACAAGTTGAAATTGCAAGTTGAGGGATTGTTTTTGGGTGGCTTTTACCATTCGTAGGCAGGAAATTGCAGTTGAAAGCTTTTCCTCAAACACAAAAATCCACTATAACCCTACGGATCCACTTTGTGTGTTATGCAGGGAGACAGAGGTTTTGATGGCCTGGCTGGACTACCTGGAGAAAAGGGACATAGGGTAAGTGACAAGTAATTGCTAATTATTATTATTATTATTATCATCATTATATTTACTAATTTTGCTTTATAACATTGTCCTCAAGTCTCAAGACTTTTATTAAGCACAAAGTTTATAAATAGGTTTTTGGGATTTTTTTTTTAGGGTGAGTCAGGACCACAAGGCCCCCCTGGACCTCCTGGAGAGGACGGAGAAAGAGTGAGAAATTTGTCTTTTATGTTTTTTTTCCTACCTCTGCCACCATCATCTTTTTTCTTTCTGCATCGCTTTATCTCTCACAACTGCAACTTTTTAACCATTAATATCTTTTGTATGTGCCAGGGAGACGATGGTGAGGTTGGACCTAGGGGTCTGCCTGGCGAACCAGTGAGTTCTAATCTAGACACAGACACGCACACATACAGTACACATACAGTACACATACACACTTAATGAGAGTCAGACAATGATGGTATACTGTGCCGGATTTATTATGATGATGAATCTGAACAAACTCCAAGCCCAAGGAAAACACAGGATTTCAAACTGCATAATTGTAAAGCCCTGTACAAGGTATTTTACAAGGTATTAATTACAAACCAGTTGTACTGCAGTAAGAGTGAAAGTACCTTTGCAAATTTGCTGAATTCTTGGAGCTAGTGATGTTGACTATTCAGTTTCTAACATAAACCTTGTCAGCAACAGGTGCAAATAATGACAGATGATAAGGCCTGTAATTAGTATACTGGTGATGTTGATTTCTGAGTGTTTGGAGGAGATAAGAGGGGAAATGAGGTTGCTGCTAACGTGTTGTATAAAAGGCCTAAAAATACTATTTAAAATTTGTTTATGTAACTTTTTGCAATTCGTTTAATCCAGTGGCGACCAGCACAGCATCTTTAACCCAGTTATAGTTCCATTCCATAGGTTATAACTTAGTAATGACAGGATCCTTTGCTTTTTATTCATCATATATCCTCTGTATTTTGATTTTTGATTTTCCAAAGTAGCAGCAACAGAAGTGCTTACATTACCAGACCAACTTGTTGCTACTACTGTGGAAATTTCACTATGTCAATTTTATTATGTTATGAAACTGATACATTACATAATATTGAAATGCATGTAACTTTCAAAATAAACGTGATTTGATTCATTTACAAGATACTTAAAAGAGTAATGTTATGCAGATTAATAGCCTATGTAATATTAATTAATTATTGATTACAAAATATGTTGATTCTATACAAATTGCTATTATTGACTACATTAATAAAAAATTGTCATTGATAGCACTAAATACTGTGTGAAATTGATGCCAAGTCTTGTGTGAGCTCCAGGTTATGTCCAGATGTTCATTATACTTTTCACAGTTCTCTTTGTGCTAAGAAGTTTCACCTCTTACAGTGAAACTACTCAATTACTGTATCGTCAGATTAAACTAAAAGTTTTTTGTACTCACAAATCCAGTTTCAATCACTGTGGCTACATGATTTCACCTTCTCATGTTATGAAAGACTTACATTTTGGGTACTAAAATGTAGATTTTGGCTTCTATATATTATGGCTTTATGAGCCTAAGGAGCCTATTCAGGTTTATGTTTGCCTGGAGCCCTGCAAAAGTATTTATGAGACTCTGATGAGACAGATGTAATGTATGAGTTATTAGTAGTAGTAGTAGTAGTAGTAGTAGTAGTAGTATTTATTTATTTATTTATAAATAATTTATTTATTATATTTAATTATATTTATAGCTCATTCTCTAAGCAGATAAAATATTGAGGGGAAACAGACTCAAATCTTCTTTTAAGTGACACCAGATGATAATTTAAGTATATATCATTACAGTCTACAGTTTCACAGTATCTACTATTAGCATATTGTAAGTCCTGGAATGAGGACAAGACAGTCTTTATAGTTTACAGCACTAATACGAATACAGGTTAGTCAGGTGTATGGAGAGAATTATGCAGCCATAAAACAGTAATTTCTAATTATATGCAACAGCCAGCAGAGCTGCTCCAGTCAGATTAATGTACATTATGAGAACAAATGTAAAAATCTTTCATATTTTTTTTTTTTAGAAAATTATTGAATTTGACTTATATGACAAATGATGATTAGCCTTCACTGAGCAATCATTATCGTCCTAATTTTCGATGAAACATTCTCTTGTTCTTTTATTATTTCAGGGTCCTCGTGGTTTGTTAGGGCCCAAAGGACCGCAGGGATCTCCTGGAGCTCCGGTAAGTCTCTCATTGAATCTTCTAAAATTTCAGTGCATTTTAAATTTAGTCTATATACAGTATAAAGTAAGAAGATGCAATTATAATTACAATTATCACAACTTACGATAAAGTGGTTACTGAAAATGAATGAATAAACAATTATAATTCAGTAAGGTCTGATTATAGGTTCTGAACTGTTTGTCCACAGGGTGTGACAGGAATGGACGGCCATCCTGGTCCAAAAGGAAACATTGTGAGTGTGTCTCACTTACACAAACACAGACGAACAAGAATGACATGCCATTCATTTAGAAAGCTATGGTATTAATGTTCACATATAAATTATAACTGCCTAATTTTGTCACATATGATTATTAGACATACTGTATAAACAATGGAAGAGAGAGAGATATTAAATTAATATATAAAGACAATTTACATTTTGCTGTGTGTGGTCAAGCTTTGTGATCTTTTGGCCAAGTCTTTATGGTCTTTTCTTGAATTGGACAAAGATCTTTTTGTTTTTCTCAGGGGCCTCAAGGAGAGCCTGGTCCACCAGGACAGCAAGGAAACCCTGGTGCTCAAGTAAGTGTGAGACCATGTTTGTTGTCCTACTGCATGATCACCAGATCACTGCTGATTTCTCTACAAGCCAGTCAATTTCTTGATGCTATTTAAAGGCTACACGTGCATGATTACCTGCTGTTTTTTTCCAGAATAATCAAGTTACATTTTTCTATTCAATTAGCATCCATAAGATCATGCATGCGTCCAGTGTCTAAACTCTGTTTTTCAAGTGGAAGAGCGCCTTCTTTTATAAAATGAGGTAACTGAACTAACCTTAGATTCCCTTTACAGGGACTTTCAGGACCTCAAGGAGCCATTGGACCCCCAGGAGAGAAGGTAATGTGTATTTGTCTGTTTATGTGTGTTTCCAAGTATCAACAATGGGTGAATGAATACATACAGAGTCTGAAATGAATACAAGACTGGATCATTCCTTGATGTATTTCAATATTTTTGCAGGGTCCAACAGGAAAACCAGGTTTACCAGGCATGCCAGGAGCTGATGGACCACCGGTCAGTGTGGAATTCACACACACACATACACACACACACACACACACACACACACACACACACACACACACACACACACTAAGGTGCAGCTTTACACGATATACAGTATTTTACAAGAAACAGCCTTTTTCATTTAGCAGCTGTAGAGTTAAGGATAACTGAATAAGAAAGTACATGGCAAAAAGTACATAAAGACTACATAATATGAGGGGTGGTCAAGTCAAACCTAGACTTATCAATGAATACTAAAAAAAATTTAAGAAGACTTCAAGCACAGTATGATGATGAGACTCTTAGTCACAGTAAAATGTTTACATGGTGCAAAAATTTTAAGTATGCGAATGATGATCCGGCCGAGGTGGCACGGAGCCCACCGCAGTTGTTCCTTTGAACGCCTGATCATTAAATATCGATGCGTAACTTGTCACCAGTTTGGTGAAAGAGACACATATGTTTGTGGAAACGTCCATTGACGAACACCACATACACATTACAGGAGCTCGGCTGGGTTGCCCCATTACCCATATAGTCATTCTCACATGCTTGGGCCATTAATGGAGTTCATGGGGGTCAGTGTTTAGATCGTAAGACAGATAGTCAGATCAGTGAAAACTTTCTACTTTGATGGTATCCAAGCAGTAGTGAATTACTGGGATAAGTGCGTTAGTGTAGCAGGGTATTATATAGAGAAACAAAGGTATTTTTTGCTCTCATACCTGTTTTTTATTGTGCGCAATAAAAATTCCCAGTTTGACTTGAACACCCTCGTATATAGAGAAAGGGAAGGACAAGGTTTTAATATAACTATGTGAATATGTTTCAAAGTTATGTAGTTATGTACAGTACATATATGACCTATGTCTTACTTAAACTTGTATATTATTATACGTATATTAACATATAAACCATGTGTTAATGATTTAACTTGTCTATAAACTGTTCTGGTTTAAATGTCTACACAATATATTTCAGCAGTTTATGTCACATCTGAAAGATTTATATTTATTCTATACAATTTTGATTTTATTTGTGTATTTAATAATCTCTCACCATTTTCTACACACACAGGGTCACCCTGGAAAAGAAGGGCCATCTGGTGAGAAAGGTCACCTGGTAAGAAAAATCTAATTTACTTTTTATATTTGCTATCTCTCTGTTATTTGATGATCGAGAGTCTGATATGATCACATACAATTTTTTTTCTCTTGTTTTCCTTCTTATCTCCTCCTGCTCTCAGGGACCACCTGGAGCACAAGGACCGATTGGATATCCTGGCCCGCGAGGCGTGAAGGTAAGTGCTCTTGTAATGAATTCTAGAAGGCACTGCGCTTGCAATGTTTTGACTTAATTTCTTAGCTAAACAATTTTATCTTCTGAGGGTTTTGATTAATTGCTCTACACACAGTAATGTTGGATGCAGTTGAGTTGATTAATTAGTGCACTTTCTGGTACTTTATTGTTTCTATAGTGAAAATGTACACAGTGACTCATATTACAGATGGTCTACATACTCTGAAAATACTATTAAATTGATTAAACAAGAAATATGAAAAAGTATTCATTTCGCAAGGCCACTTTGTAAGCTTTTCAGTAATGAAGAGTCACATCACAGCATCCTGGCAGTAATTTCATGTGTAGTGGTGTCCTTATTCCTTACTTATGTTCTAATATATAAAACCAGAAATGTGAACTATAGACCTTGCTTTGTAATGATTTTGCAGTGACTTGCAGCTTTATTTGCACAGTCTTTATTATTTAATAATTTTTTTGGTCTTACTCCATCTAGGGTGCTGATGGAGTTCGGGGATTAAAGGGAAACAAGGGTGAAAAGGTACAGTGTCCCTTCACGTCATGTTTGTCTATTTTATGCACTAATCCAGAAGGTGATGCTAAAACTGTGCTAGTTGAAAAAGATGTATTTATATCCGCCACCTTTTTTTTTTAACTTATTTCCTCCAGGGAGAAGATGGTTTCCCTGGATTTAAAGGAGATATGGGTATCAAGGGTGATCGGGTAAGTTGTTGGTTATTATGTTCTTTATGTCTAATATGTTTTGTGGATAATCACATCAGCACTCAAGCTGTATTTGTTGTAGGAAAGCAAGCCTAAAAAACTACAGGATACATGAACCTTTAAAATTGTATCTGTATCTTTCTGTGTTCTTTGTCTTGTTCTTTAAGAGTTGACTTAAGAGATGGTTTTAAGCGTTTCCATCAAGACAGACTGGATATTGGAAATGGTTGAAATTGCAATTAGTTATTTGTCTGTTTACATATGGCACAGTAACTTTTAATGATGTGTCATTTTACAAATGCTTTACGAATATGGGGTCAAGCCACATGCAACAATAAAAAACAAACAAACAAAAAAATACAGTATTTGTATCCAGTGTTTTAATGTAATGATCATGTGAATAAGAAGATCAGTTATACAGTACAATGAATACAGCCTGATGTTGAGTTACATGTCCCATTTGATTCCCAGATCACTTTGTAGGTATAAAGTTAATGCACACTGTGTCGGCGAACATTGAGTTCAGTTATCAATTCAAAATGGCTACAGTATGATTTGAGTTTCACTGACCAAATATCAGTTGGGTGGTGGATCATTCTGACTAGCATCACCATACATTAGCATGTGAAGCTATAGTAGCACATCACTACTGCACGTTTTAAACACTGGGTTTACTTACAAGGTACTTTTTAGACATAATTAAACATTGTTTACATTTATAGTAGTTTCATATTTTATTTTAATATTGAACTCAATTACTTTCATTTTTTGCTTAGAGTGTTGTGTTCTCAACCAAGCAAACACTTACGCAACTCCCCCAACACTTATGTGTACTGTAGTAATGTGTGTGTATGTGTGTGTTTGTGTGACCCAGGGTGAGCTTGGACCTGCAGGACCTAGAGGAGAGGATGGTCCTGAAGGACCTAAAGGACGATCTGGACTTCCTGGAGATGCCGGACCTCTTGGACCAAATGGAGAGAAGGTGTGTGTGTGTGTGTGTGTGTGTGTGTGTGTGTGTGTGTGTGTGTGTGTGAGAGAGAGAGAGAGAGAGAGAGAGAGAGACAGAGAGAGAGAGCTTCAATATTCAACATTCAACTCTAGAATCAACACACTCCAGCTCTGCCCATCCCTTCCTCTTCCTGCTCCTGTCACTACAGGCTGTCACCACATTTTGGCTTTCATGGAATATACTTAAAGTAATGCAAGACCTGCCTCTCCTGCTTCATGAGTACTGTAAAAACAATACCAAAAAGGGGGATGATCAAACCAAACCATGACTTTTGATTGTGCAGAATAACTTGCTGAATGTTCACACAAATAAGTCACTAGGATCACCATTCACAAATGTACAGCATTCTTTACCACATTCTACACCTTCATTCATAAGAAATTTCACACAAGTCCCAGTTTGACTTGAACACCCCTTGCATATAGCAAATTCCCAAATTCCACCACAGGACATTTGTACCCAGCACAGTTTGTAAACATTGGCAGAAGAGTAATGAGTGGGTCCAGTTTGTACATCCACAGAAAAAAATAGTTTCATAAGTTTCACCCACCCATTCACTGCCAAATACACCCACTCAGATAGAAGAGCTGCTAAAATAATCAACAGTACTAGTACTCATACTGTAGTTGCTTACACACATTGTTTCATTAAAATTAGTCCAGTTTTTTAATCAGCTGCACAAGACACATGTCCAGTCCAGCAATACTGCTTGTTGCAAAGAGAGCAGTAGAACTGATTAGATGGAAAACTGGTAAATAGGAATATATCTGCAATGCTGCTGTACATCAAGGTGTATAGTAATCTGTGTATAATCTGACTCTTTCTTTGAATGCTTTTAGGGCAAACTTGGAGTTCCAGGATTGCCAGGTTATCCTGGAAGACAAGGGCCTAAGGTAAGTTTTATGGCTCTCATTTCCTCTCATATCTTTTTCCTTTACATAATAGAACATCATCTGTTATATTTTCTCTGTTCTTCCACTTTAAAGGGTTCTCAAGGATTCCAAGGCTTCCCAGGAGCCAATGGAGAAAAGGGAACAAGGGTATGACGTTATGATGATAACTCAACACACCAGTTCATTCAGTGTAAATACACATGATCTGACTAATCCTGTCTCCGTCTTTTGTAGGGAATAGCTGGAAAGCCTGGACCACGAGGACAGCGAGGGCCTACTGTAAGATTCTTCTTACTTCTTCCTAAGGAAAAAAAAGATGCATACAAATGGATGTTGACAAAAGTTTAGCCCAGGAAACTGATCCAGTGCCTGTGTTTCTGTTTTTCTTTCTCTTTCTACAGGGCCCTCGTGGAGAAAGAGGACCTAGGGGGCCAACAGGAAAGGCAGGACCAAAGGTAACTGACTTTTCATTTCACTGGATACATGTTTCAGAGTTCTGGTAAACTATAAATGGCCAAAACACAGTATTGGTGCTGATCTTATTATTTTTTATGTTACACATATAATAAGAAAATGTGAGTGCCAAAGAAGCTACTTCTGAAGTTAATACAACATTGAAGTGACCAATGTTAATGCAACATTGAAGTGACCAATCTTGCTTCCCTAAACATTTTAAGTTGCTAACTTTAGCCATTTTAAAGAGGTGATTTTATATGTGCCACAAAAATGGCAATTTTTCAGCATTATAATCTCTGGCTTCAAACAATAATAATTTACAATGCAAATTATTCATATTTCTTTGGTACTAAATCTTAAATAAAAGTATTCTATGCAAAATTAAGGCTTTTTGTCCCCCCCACAAAAAAATCGGTAGTGTCCGTAACCATTTCAAATCCATGTTGCAATATCTTAACAATTTTACATTTTAGAATAATACGCACTTTCAGATTTATGTATTTTCATGTGAAATCTAAATTGGCCAAGTTTCTTCTGAATGACAATTAAGATCATTGAAAGATTAAGAATCATTAAGTATTATGAAAAATGGTGTTATACCTGAAAATTCACTTTTTAACCTACTGTATTGTAGATAAGACACTTTTTTTTCGTAGAACAAATGAAAGTATCAGCTAATATTTAGAATAAATTATAATGTATATTCTATTGTCCACATGACCACAATGCATATCATGCTGAATAATACAGTCCATTCTGATAATTGGAACAGCAAGGTTTTTTTCGATTGTCTTACCTACACAGTAAAGAACTTTAGGTATGCGATAAAAAAAAAAGTATGTACCATATTGCTGCGTTGGGTCTGTGCGCATGGAGTTTACATGTTCTCCACGTGCTTGGTGGGTTTCCTCCAGGTTCTCCAGTTTCCTAATTGCCGTTTACAAATTGCCCGTAGTGTGTGAATGTGTGTGTGACTATTAACCAGAGAACTTACTATGGTCATACAAATGGGACTACAGAGGTTCCTAGATGGATGGATCTAATATATCATAGCTTTCATTTTCTGATATTTAGAAAACTTTTTTTTTTCATTTGAATTAACCGATTTTCACTTTGTCAAAAATATTTGAAAATATGATTGAACTGTATTTTTGTTTGCCCAGATATGCTCTGTTAGGTCACTTAAACAGTTAACAGCTAAAAAATTTACCTCTACAAAAGTTATAAAAATACCACCGTGCACTTGCATGGCCGCTTCTGAAATGTGGAACAGTGGACAGTGATTGGACAGTAATCCAAAACACACTGTCAATCAACAGACCTTAACTCGTTGTTGTTGTGTCTCTGGCATGATGCAGTTCTTGCAAGCAAGGGACATGCAACTAAATATGGGAGTTTATTTACTCTTCAGTTACTTTCTAATACTTTTGCTCACCTTAACAATATAATAAATAAAATTAGTGATCTGCCACTTTCAGGTGGATTCAGATCTAAATGTCAGGGTATGAAAACTGAAATTCTCATTTTCTCACATTTATCTTTTGATGAAACCAAATCCAGAAATCAGCCTTGTTGTTTCAATACGTAATAATAATAATAATAATAATAATAATAATAAAATTCAAAATAACAGAGGATTAGCTAGTTAGCTAGTTCACACTGCTTAATTCACCATATGTATGAAGGTTGGAATGTGATATTATTAAATAAATAAAAATCCTTAAATTAAAAGTGGAATTGTTATCATTGATCAATGTTCATCAATGCTCAATGAAACATTAAAGAATTAAAATGAAACATTTGAAGGTTAAAAT
>JAQMYL010000011.1:16898588-16933978 GCA_030014365.1 Clarias pachynema | reverse complement strand
ACACACACACACACACACACACACACACACACACACACACACACTCACACACACACACACACACACACACACACACACACACATACACACATGCATCAGTACACCTACCCTCACATGCATGAGTCTTATTTTGATTTGAAAGCATAAATACATTATACCTGTTTGCCTCTGGTGTGTGTGTTTAGGGAGATCCAGGTCCGGCAGGCCCTGCTGGTAAAGATGGACCTCAAGGACTGCGAGGTTTTCCTGGAGAGAGAGGGTTACCTGGGCCTGTTGTGAGTGACATTTACAACACAGAGTTTTCATTTCAAACCAATGCAATTATGCAATAGATTGTAAAATACTTAATCTAAGTAAGACTTGCCTACTTATTTGAAAATAATAAAAATGATCAAATCATGTCATTAAAAAACATATTAAACTTAATTTCATTTAAACTTAATATGCAGCAGTACACATAGCATGTGCAATGTGTAGCAAAAACTTGCAAATAGATAAAGAGTGGATGGGAATGAAAGTGCACTTTTATTTAAGACTGTGCAGGAAGGGTAGTGAAAGAAAAAAACATGCTCTGTACCAGTTCAGGGTCATGCAGTGCTGAGCACCCTGAAGCAGGGCTGAGGAACAGTGGTGTTGGTAACAGTTCAGGTGCCTTCAGCAGTTGTGAACAAAATGGAGTATCATTCACATAGTCTGGGAATATGAAAATGACAGAAGTCAAGTTAACCTCCAAAACACAACTTGCGATGTGATGCCGTAGGTCCTCAACATTGTGGGTGCCTAAACGGCGCTGTCTCTTCTGCACCTGACAGACAGGCGAATGAGGGACACGTTCTGTCTTGCCACAAAACGTATACATTTCTGCAAAATTCACTTTTCAGTCATGTTTGAATTTTAAGGAATAATATTGAAATTTCATTATATTCATAGTACTCATAGCCATAACTGAGCGAATAACCACATTCAGTAACTTAGTGCCACTATCAGCACCTTAGGAAAAACATATTTGTAGAGAATAAGTTTTTTTTTTTTTACACATTTTAAGTTTAAATAAATGTGTCTTTAACTTATATGTGTTTTTAATGTTTTTAAGTATAAACATTTTGGAATAATTATTACCCTAAATGGGTAATAATTAAAGTAACCCTTCAAATTGGTTTCACATTTAAATGTATCTGTGTTTTTTTCTCTAGGGAACTGCTGGTTTGAAAGGGAATGAAGGACCACCGGGTCCACCTGGACCAGCTGTGAGTAAACACTATATCTCTCCATACATCTTTCTTTTCTCACCCTCTATCATTCTATCTCTCTGTCTTCCTCTCTATTTCCAGTATATTTACTGTTTTATTTCCTGTTTCCTTTTTTGTCCTCTGCTATACCCCATGGCTCTTCAGTAAGTAAATATGTGCAGGTTTGTCTATTATCCTCTCTCTCTCTCACTCTTTCTCTGTGTTACTTCTCATTTGACATATATACATGCCATGGTCAGTAAGCATCTGGCATGTTCAGTGGTAAGAACCTTACAGTAATATTATAATAATGTTTCATTCTGAAGACATTTTTGTAATGTGACTAATTTATATTTTAAAAATTATAAAAATTTCCTTTATGTCCTTGTCTCTTTGCTTCCAGGGTTCACCTGGTGAGCGAGGTCCTGCTGGTCCGACAGGTCCCACCGGACCCCCTGGACGCCCAGGACCTCAGGGACCCCCAGGACCTTCCGGAGAGAAAGGTGGACCGGTGAGTTACACTTACCCTAGTCTCGTGTGCAAATTTCCTCTTACAGCAGCTAAACCCATGTCCTAAACCTTAACATAATTTCTAAATGTAAACCAGACCCATATCTTACTGCTCACTTCTATCTTTTGTTACAATTCCAACTGAATAATCATTAAATCCTAAATCCTAATCCATTAATACCTGACACACAAACTCTGAAATCCCAATTCCTATCTCTAGATTTATATTCCATAATACAAAATTGACTCCAAATTCATAAACTGTAACCTGTAACCATAATCCCCTGACATAGACACCCCTCTCCCAAATTGAACTCTAAGCACAGTAATAACAGATATTCCAATATTGCTGTTCTTTAGGGAGAGAAAGGACCTCAAGGCCCTGCTGGTAGAGATGGTATTCAGGGTCCTGTCGGTTTGCCTGGTCCTGCTGGACCTCTTGGACCTCCAGGAGAGGATGGAGATAAGGTATGGCTGCTCTGAAAGACCATGTCTTATTTGCCTTTATTTTAAATTGCCCCATATTTTATCTACATTGGTTCCTTTTACAGTAGAGATATCTTTTATCTGATAGGGTGAGATCGGTGAGCCTGGCCAGAAAGGTAGCAAAGGAGATAAAGGAGAGCAGGTGAGACTGTTAAATTTTGTCCATTATCCTTTATTCTTCCAGTTAGTAATTAATATGAATGTACATGCAATAATCTAAACACTTCTGTTTTCATTTTTCCCTCTCTCTCTTTGTTTTTGCAGGGTCCTCCTGGTCCAACAGGACCTCAAGGGCCAATTGGTGCACCTGGTCTAGCTGTGAGTATTATTTATCTTTTACATATTACATATTTTAGCATCTTCCTAAAAGTATGTTTCATGTTCTGTCCTTACGATCTATAATATTCAATTTAGTGAGTCATCCAGATAAATTTGTAATAATATTATATCAAATGTATTATGATGTCATGGCCACATATGCAGTTTTCCTAAAAAATAAAAAAAAATCAAGAAAGCATCTGGTTCCTGTATTTGGGATTGATGTTTAAGATTCTCATTTGAGACACAGTTAACCACCAGCTCCATGGTGGAGCTTTATCCAAATATTCTGATAGCTTATTGCTTATCTAAAGTTCTAAATAAAGAACTCCTAGTTTGGGAAAACACTCTGCCCTAACTTAGCACAACTACTTTAAGGTAAAGGCTACTTACTAAAATAGATTTTAATTGAGTAAAAAAATAGAAAGCTGCATCTTAGAAACATGTTTCAAACATAAATTAACTATTAAAAATTCAATCTAGCATGGCTAAAATGTTAGCTACCCTAGGAAAAATATTACTCAAGTAAAATTTTAAGTCCTCCATTAACAATTCTACTTGGGCACAAGTACAGAAGTACACAGTTTCCAATTTACTTAAGTATCAATAGTACTCAACTTGTATTACTTTACTTTGGCCTTAAAGTCAAGAAAATGTTTAAAAGTCCTATATTTAACTGGCTTTTGTTTTGGACATCACTTTCTAAGATGACAGAAAAAAAAAAATTGTTAAAATGCTTCTCTTTTTTCTGACATTACTCCAGCTCTACAGTATTGTGCAAAAGTCTTAGACACTTTGTGTTTTTAGTACAAACTTTGTTATACAGTACATTTTGTTCCTAATTTCCAAACATTAATATTCCAGTGAAAAAAAAAAAAAAAATAATAATAATAATCTTACAGGAAAACATCTGTAGGCCAGAAATGAAAGCAGCATATTATGTAAAAGACCAGTTTTCAGACAAAAAAAAAAAAAAAGAAAGCTTTTTGATTTTCTGGAATACATACACAGATTGTACCTGAGACTATATTTTAAGCAAAGCGTTGTCACACCAATTATTAACTTTGCTTTACTAATTACTGTTTACTGCTTTTTTTTAATAGTATTTTTAAATTTAGAACTTTTAAGACATACTTTCTCTACAGCAGTTATTCATACAGTTATATAAGTGATTTTATCTACTTTAACTTTTTGTATCTTATTCCACTGCCTTAGGGAGCTGATGGAGAGCCTGGTCCGAGAGGACAGCAGGGTTTGTTTGGGCAAAAAGGAGATGAGGGACCAAGAGGATTCCCTGGACCCCCTGGACCTGTTGGCCTTCAGGTTGGAACAAGCACACAATTGTTGTCTTATGGCAACTGACACTTAATACTAATTACTGTTCCCATTGCTTTTAATAAATCAGAACAAACTTTTATAAAAGAGACCGTGTTATTCATTTCTGGTTTTTGCACACAGGGTTTGCCTGGACCTCCTGGTGAGAAAGGAGAAACTGGAGATGTTGGTCACATGGTAAGAAGAAATACACTAATAATATACTATAATTTTATAATATTTTATATATTTTAATAAATATTTTAGCAATATAATTATTTATTTTAAATATCTATTAATATAATTATCATTATAATCTTTGCAATATAGTTTTGATAAATCTCAGGCTCATATTTTATACTATTAATAACAAAATTTAAGTACATCTGTTTGAAATTAAACATATAATGGTTAATTATGAGCAGTGGTCTGAATTTACTTTAATCCTGTTTATGTGTCTCTTTTTTTCCTCTCTCTTTCTTTCTCTCTCAGGGTCCACCTGGTCCTCCGGGTCCCCGAGGCCCCTCTGGACCCCCAGGAGCTGATGGACCCCAGGGCCCCCCTGGAGGCAATGGAAATCCTGGAGCTGTGGGAGAGAAGGTTTGAAAACTCAATGGACATTCTAAAAACAGCATGTTATTGTAAGATGTTTTAGAAGAGGAATAGTGCTGCTACATTATTCTATTTAAGGAATCATGTTTTGTATAAACACTGCCAAGGTAAATGCTTTCAGATGTAAATATCATATAATAAATAGCAGTAGAACTGTAGTGACAACTTGAATGTCTATATGTTTAGATGATTGGAAGTGTGACTAGTGTCATGGGTTTCATTTAAGTGACTATTTTATAAACATGGTAGCAATTTTATTTAGAATACGATTGTGACGTTTACTATCACTTGTTCCTTTTCTCACTCCCTCACTTTCTCTTTGTTTAGGGAGACCCAGGTGAGCCTGGAGAGCCTGGTTTGCAAGGCGATCTTGGCCCTCCGGTATGACACAATGATCTAAACCCACAAAAACACACTTTTGTAAAAGAGCAATAATTACAATGCACAGTCTAAGGCCAAAAAAGACCTAAAAGTCAAGACTTTTTGCTATATTTGTTTTATAATAGGATTTCTCCCAACAGCTTTAAAGTTGTCTTTAAGTTTTAGTTAATGTATTCTTGATATAATATAATATAAGTTAATCACTATATTAGATATGGATAAGTGAAAATAAAATACAGATCTCACAAAACTGTGTCTGTGTGTGTCTCAGGGACCAAGAGGTGAGCGAGGAGAGAAAGGAGAAGCTGGTCCTGCTGGCTCTGCTGGTCCACCAGGACCTAAGGGCCCTCCTGGAGATGACGGTCCCAAAGGAAGTCCAGTGAGTTCTGACCCTCATTATTATTAGAATTATAACTAATTGATACCTATGCATGTCAAGCATTAATAATATAATACAAAGCACTTTTGTTTATTAAATTTTTTTGTTTTTAGGGTCCAAGTGGTTTTCCGGGTGACCCTGGACCTCCTGGAGAGCCTGGTCCAGCTGTATGTTTGATTTCCTTATTGACATACGTATTTATGTGTTCACAATTCGCAGTAAATAATCATTAGGAAA
Organism: Clarias pachynema; assembly: GCA_030014365.1. NCBI lineage: Eukaryota > Metazoa > Chordata > Actinopteri > Siluriformes > Clariidae > Clarias > Clarias pachynema. The sequence continues at coordinate 16,928,512 of JAQMYL010000011.1, read as the reverse complement.
CTGACATGACAGTAACTGTTTTTTCAGGGTTTGGATGGTCCTCCTGGTGACAAAGGTGATGACGGAGAATCTGGTCAGCCTGTGAGTTACCTTGTCAATCATCCATTCATCAAACTTATACAGACATATACAGTACATGCATTTTATTTACTTATTTGTGATTGTTTGTGTCAGGGATCACCAGGACCAACTGGTGAGTCTGGACCAACTGGACCGCCAGGAAAGAGAGTGAGTAACTTCTGCCTATGAATTGCATCTACTGTTGTATCGGTTTGTTTTCATCTATCTGCATGTCAGTCCTGTATCAATGTTCATTTCATTCTCTTTTTAATATATTTTGCTATGAATAGGGTCCTCCAGGAGCAGCAGGACCTGAGGGACGACAGGGAGAGAAAGGAACTAAAGTAATGGACATATTACATGGCATCACATTCTTAAAGTCTTAAAACTTTTATCAGTGAAACATTACATTTACATTACTAGACTATTATACTATTTGCACTGCATATTCATATTTTGTCTTTGTCTTTCTCAGGGCGAGCCTGGTCTCGAGGGTCCACAGGGTAAAACAGGTCCTGTTGGACCTCAAGGTGCTCCTGGCAAGCCTGGATCTGAAGGATTGCGGGGAATCCCTGGCCCAGTAGTGAGTTCCAAACCACACACATACATGCACATACTCAGGTATGCAGATTGACAAACATATTAATGAGATGGCTTAAATCCCACACAGCTTGCCTTGGGTTTTCAACTTTATCACAGTGGGAGCCAAAGTATTTGTTTGGCAGAATGTACAGTGTATAAAACTAAGGCAGAGAGAAAGTACTGATGTATTTCAGGGAATTAACTCAGGTGTCTGTTTTGTTTAGGGAGAGCAAGGCCTGCCTGGGTCTCCTGGACCTGATGGACCCCCAGGACCAATGGTACCTACCCATTACCACACTTAAATTACACCTAAATAGTCTACAAAGGTATATACTAATAACAATTGGCATCAACAATATATTTTTATTCTCTCTCTCTCTCTCTCTCTCTCTCTCTCTCTTTCTCGTAGGGTCCTCCTGGACTGCCTGGATTGAAAGGAGACACTGGAGTTAAAGGAGAAAAGGTACGGGTTCCAATTCTTCCAAATTATATTTCAACAGTTAATGGTATGATGACCGTGGTTTAGGTTGTCCATTTGCCCCAACGTCTCACATGTGTCTTTGAGGAAAGTCTTTTTAAGGCTTTGAGGAAAATATATGAACAATTTCTTTCTATTAGTTGTGTATATATGTATACTTTTGCCTGGTGTTTATCATGTGACTTGTGTGCATTTCAGGGTCATCCAGGTCTGATTGGTTTGATTGGGCCTCCTGGAGAGCAGGGAGAAAAAGGTGACAGAGGACTACCAGGACCACAGGGATCAGCAGGACCTAAAGGAGACAATGTATGATGCACAAGCATAAACGGTGTAAAAAATATAGATACAGATACAGAACTTGCTCACACATACAATAATCTGCAAAACTCTTGAGCCCGCTGTCAGTTCTTCATATTTTGCTTAAGGAATGCTTTAAGTCTTGAGGAATACAGTAGGTCTGGGGGCTTCCTGAAGAACTTTTTTGTCTCTCATTCCATTTGTTTCTCAGTTCAGTCTCTGCACCTGAGCAGTTTCAGAAGAATGTTTTTTGTTTGTGACCTATGAATCATTCAAGCATATAAATTAATCTAACTTAAGGCATGAACCAGTAAGAAACAGGAGCATATTAGTGATGAGTATGCTGGTGATGCTGAATGCTGAGTGGTTAGAACAGACGAGAGGGGAAATGAGATTGCTGCTGAGGTTGTTACAGAAACAACCAATTTTTAAATTGCATCTTTATACACTTACACACACATGTTGTCACAGTAAAAAGTACACATAATTAAGTTTAATTTAAATGAATTTGAAGAAATGAGGGGTGGCACATGACTTTTGCACAGTACTTTATGTTCATGCTGTTAAGCATACACACACTCACACTTGACAAGGCAGCGTCTTCTCTAACAGTAGTAAATGTATCTAAAGTAGCTACAGTAGTAAAGTATGTCAGTAATTACATATATTTCTAAAAACATACTGTCACCTTATTATTACCTCCATTTGTGAGCCTTCCTCAAACCATCACCATGTTGTGTAATGGTTAGGTTTTAATAAACATTTGATCATATTGTGTATGTTGGAAATGTGATATATGCATAAAGTTAAAAATATATTTTAAATAATTTATTTATTTAAAAAGTATTTACATTTTTCTATTCCCAAGCAGTAATTATGATTTCACTGAATAATTCTCTTTATATTATTTTGTTTATTTGTTTTTTTCTCTTTCTCTTTCTCTCTCTCTCTCTCTCTCTCTTTCCCTTTGTGCAGGGTATCCCTGGCCATGCTGGATCTCTGGGGCCAATTGGACCTCCTGGATTGCCTGTATGTATTTTTCAATTATTTATTATTCTTCAATCCAAACTTTTTGTTTTTTTTAGACCTGTAAATGTGTGTGTGTTTATTTATGTAGGGTCCCCCTGGTCCCAAAGGAGCAAAGGGATCATCAGTAAGTTTCCTCTCCCTCTCAACCAAAAGTATTATATTAGTGCTTGGGTTTTAGTCAATATTTAACCTGAATATGTCTCTCGCATTCTCTGTAGGGTCAAACTGGACCAAAGGGAGAAGCAGGAGTACCAGGACTTCCAGGCCCACCGGTCAGTAGCAGTTACTTCAAAAAAGCTTTTTAGTTATCAAATATCTCAATTGATGTGTTCAAAAATCATGTATTCCTTCAGTTATTGTACTGATCAGTTTTGCCTTATTTCATAACAATAAAGTTAGCGTTCAAGTTTTTTCTATTCACAATGTTTCATGGAAGGAATTTGTATGGATTTACAGTAGTGAAAAGCTTAGTCACCAATGCACTGCTTTCCAATGCAAACCTAAAGGGTCCACCAGGCGATGTCATCCACCCACTGCCCATCCTTTCAAGCCCTAAGAGAGCACGAAGGAGTATTGATGGCAGCCAGTTGGCGGACGATGCGCCTGATTCCAACTACAAGGATTATGAAGATGGTATGGAGGAGATTTTTGGTTCGCTCAACTCTCTTAAACAGGAGATTGAGCAGATGAAGCATCCACTGGGAACCCAGAGCAACCCAGCACGCACATGCAAAGACCTGCAACTCTGCCACCCTGACTTCCCAGATGGTGGGTGTGCGCACATGCCTTTCTAATATCCTATTTTAGGTGTTTTTAATGTTGCAAATCAAAACAACAATGCATAAAATTTTAAGTAAATGTCAAAATATTATAAACTGATTATTAATAGGCCATGTAGGTATAAAAACCATGTGAAAATCATCAACCCTTTGTTTTGTTTTCCTTTTAAGGCGAGTACTGGATTGATCCAAACCAGGGCTGCTCACGAGATTCTTTCAAGGTTTACTGCAACTTCACAGCTGGAGGAGAGAGCTGTATCTTCCCAGATAAAAAGAGTGAAGGGGTGAGTATTCACTTAAACAATGCTTACAGGGTCTTTGACAAAAACTGTGGTCCCAACATAGTTTTAGCTGTTCCATTACTGACTGTAGGCTAATTTGGGCAGCCGCCTGTTTCCAATTCCTCAGTGATCTTTAGTCATCAGGTGACGCTCTTTAATTTGCTGCAAATTGCTCATGGCATTCAATTCAGATACAGTGGTACCTCGGCATACGAATAAAATCCATTCCATAGGCGAAACGCATGTAGATGCAGATAATCCGCATTTTGTACAAGAAAAAAAAGTAAACTCACTTTGCCTGGCTTTCCATTGACGCTAAACAAGTTTTGAACTTGGACGTACACACAACGTAGCCAGCGTTCGGTTCAGCTCAGCTTGTTTGTTTCTATGCCGAGGCAAATTTCTTGCAAAATTTCTGTTCTTAAGGTGAAAATTTGGGAGGTGGAGCGGTCGTAAGATTTTATAAGATTTGCTACACTACAATCAAATATTGAGGAAATAATTCAAATAAACATTATACTGTATGTATAGAACTTTTAATGGGGAAGTGGTGGCTCAGGTGGTTGAGTCTCTCAGTGGCTAGATCAGAGGGTAAGGGATTTGAGCCCCACCACCACCAGATCACCACTGATGGGTCTTTTGGCAAGACCCTTAACCCTGCACCTCAAGCAACCCAGACACTGCATATAGTGTTGGAATGGGAGGGAATAGGAAGAGTGTCTGGTGTGAAACTTGTACCAGATTTTGCAGAAAAAATTATCTATTGTGGTGACTTCTTGAATAAAAGGGGCAAAGCCCGAGAAAAAAAAAGTACAGCACTTTAACAAAGGACATGTCGTAAAGCAACTTTGCACAAATAAAGATTCAGGATAAATATTTGTCCAAGTAACAACTTCCTGAGTCAAGATGAGGAACCAGACTCAAAAGGGAATCCATCCTCATTTGGGTGATACCAGATAGTGAGACTGTAAATAAATCCCTTTTATACCTGTGTCCTCTGAGGAATAGAAGTCCTTAAACACATCTATTTTGACCATAAAACATAAAGTCTTATGTAATAAAAATATATCCAATGTTCAAATTATCCAAGATTAAATTCTGATTTTAAACATACATAAGAAAAAACATCATAATAAGGGGTTTGCTTTATTTGCTTTGTTGAAAATGCTGGTATCAGAAGTACTTCGGAACTAACCACTGACCATTATGATCCAATTAACTATTTATATGAATAGTGATGTACTGAATAATGATAGATCATTAGTGATCTATCACTAATTTGATCACTGATATTGTTGCTGATATTTAGTCCTTGGATCAAAACTGTAAAGAAACGTGTGGTATTACAAACTGAGAGAATATTTTGTGCTTGGTTCTTTAAGTCAGCAAAGGGAAACAAGGAAAAAAGTGTTTTACCATTTTATGAGGATCATCAAGTTAAACTGAGACTTGAGATAAAATTTCTCGAGAATGAAGGCGTAAAACTGATTGACATTTACAGAAGACAAGTACAATACAGTGATGAGACTTTTAGCAGCATTAAACCCTTTGAACGGTGCAAACGTTTTAAAGAAGATCGTACATCTGTGAATGATGATCCCAGCCTAGGTGGCTCAGAGCCCTGCAGTTGTTCCCATGAACTTTCAACAAGTCGACTGTCTGAACCATGAAAATCAACGGATAATTTGTGGTCAACTTGTGGAAGAGACGCTCTGTCTGTGGGAATTTTAGATACAGTCATTCATGAACACCACTTGCACTTTTCATGAACTCAGCTGGGTGTTATTGCCACATCCTTGTATAGTCCATAGACATTTCCCCATGTTTGATTTTCCCCATAAAGGCTTCTCTGAGAAGCAGGAAGCAGGCAGTTTAAACTTTCTACCTTGATGGTATCCAAGCACTGTTGAAATGCTGGGATAATTCTGCACAATCAAAAGTCCCAGTTTGACTTGAACACCCCTCATAATTTGTTAGTATGAGTGAAAGTCAGAAACTGCCATTCATCGCATTTTGTTGTGAAACTTTTAATTTGCACCAGGATGTGTGTTCTGATTTAAAATAGCCTAATTAAGTAGTGTAATTGGTTATTTTTTATTTTTCAGTTGCCCAAATCCCCATTTCCTAATTCCTAATTCATCTTACCTATATGGTCTCCTTTTTGTTATCTTTTCATGTTTTTGTTTATTCATATTTTTTCTTCTGCTTCTCCTAATCACCCTTCTCTTCTTTATTTTGCTCTTCCTCATTATCCTTTTTCTTTTTCTTCTTCTATTCTTGGCCATGTTCCCCATTTTTTAAACTCGCATTCTTTTTCTTACTCTGGTGTCTCAGACTAGGCTAACCTCCTGGGTGAAGGAGACTCCAGGCTCCTGGTACAGTGAATTCAAACGTGGTAAACTGGTAAGAGCACCTCCGTGACCTTCCATCCACCTTCCACCACCTGAACTGCTCTTGTTATTTTTCAGAGTAAAATGGCTCGCTGGCCCAAAGACAGCCCAGGCACTTGGTATAGTCGCTACAAACGGGGGTCCATGGTAAGTAGAAAGGGCCAAGATGGGATCCAAGAGAGAGGACTTTGGTTCTAAGGTTCCTTTTCCAAGGACCTGAGGTTCTAAAGGTCTAAGGTTACTCAGTTCTAAAGTTCTGCGGTTCCCACGTTTGTATGGTTCCAAAGTTCTTATGTTCTGAGAAGCTAAGGTTCTGAAGGTCCTAAGATCCTAGTGTCCAAGGTGCCATGGTTCTGAGGTTCTATCTCTTGGAGACCTGTGGTTCTGCATGGTTCTTGCTCTGCAGTTGGAGCTCTTGTTTGAGCATGGTATTACATGAGCTTCTCTGTACTATGACAACAACAGAGTCCTCAGGCTTATGGCCAATCTGAGAGATGAAAGCAGATGTGTCATCCAAAGCCATGACTTTAAAAACACCACTCTCATAATAGCTTGGGAAATTGGTGAACTTACTTGAAGTAATTAGTAGTTTGTGTTTGATTGACTTTGGCTTAAGGCCAATGGTCTTCATCCTCAGTGTCTATAAACTGGAGAAAAACTCTTTTGAAGGGTGTTCTGGACTCTTGCATGTTGACTAATAGGCACTCTCTGGCAAGTCTGATAAAAGTGGAGCCATTTTGTCGGCTTTCAGCCTCATGGTCACATCTTTCTCACATACTGTAACTTCTGGGTTCAGTCACTGATGATATGTGGCTATGAACATAAGGTAATGTTTCTATGTGCTGGCAGTCCACACAAAGCATAAAAATCTGTGGACAATATACAGACACACACCGGCATCGACTGGATAGTGTAGTGATTTCCTATTGAATTTTCTATTTGAATTCCATTTGACCACAAAATAATATTAAATTAGATTAAATATACATTAATAATTCTGAATCCAGTCTTTGTGTTTGTGTGTTAGTATGCACATTTATATATCCTCTTGCATGTGTGAGGTCATCACATATGAGTGTATGATGAGGAAAACACGTAAGTACAGTGTGTGTGTGTTTATGCATGCATTGCATGTTAATTTCTTTTGCTTTGCTGTCACAGTCTAAGTCATGTGTGTAAAACCTAAATGGAGGAAATGGCGTGTTCTAACAAGGTTTGGTATGGACAGAACGAACATTTGCATATTTCTTAAAATGCAAATGTTACATCACACCATGGAGACCATAAATAAGCTCTTATTTAACACTGCTGTACTTTCTATGTAAGAATTAATGCTTCTGACTACTTATTAAGCGAACAAAAAATAATGTAGGAAAAAGACCCACATTAGCAGCCTATGTCACATTGTTTTATCAGCATTATAACTAATTTAATGAGAACACCTTATAAGCTCAATTTTGACATGCTTTATAAGTGCTTCACTGAAATTCCAAACTACTCTTCTGATTGTAACCTGGCTCATGTTTTATTAATATGGTATCTATTATACCTATATAATATTAATTTATATATTTACAAATAGATCTCTTATTAGAATTTGAAAATATATATCTTATTAAAATAGGAAAATAGGTTATCTACAGGACATGAGGGTGAAGGTTGTCTTAGCCTCATTAACCTCAGTACACTTTAGTCCATATTGCTTTTTAAATATTTTCTTAGCTAAAAAGGTGTGATGTGTAATTTGTAAAGGGACCTCTTGTGGAAGGGACCTCTACCAGTATATCCTGAGCTGCTAGCAGGACCCCATGTTTCTCTTTTACCCTTTACAGCTTTCATACATGGACGCTGAAGGCAATCCGATTGGTGTGGTCCAAATGACATTCCTGCGCTTGCTAAGTGCCTCGGCCCGGCAGAACCTCACATATAACTGCTACCAGTCCGTGGCCTGGCATGATGAAGAGCTGGACACTCACGACAAGGCCATCCGCTTCCTGGGCTCCAACGATGAAGAGATGTCCCATGACAACAATCCATACATTACTGCCATTATGGATGGATGTGCGGTGAGCAGAAATTATTCACTCAATCCTCAAGTACAGTAGTAACAGATGAACAGTTGCAGTATTTTATGCTTAGTCCTTTCTTAGTATTGGAATGGTCTTTTGTTTTTGCTGAAGACATGAGGGTTTGACATCAAAAGATAAACTTAACAATAGATCAGAATTTTAGCTTTCATTTCCTTATATTTACATTTGGATGTGATAAACAGCTTAAAACATAGAAATCTTTAGGACCATTGGAACATTTGACTCACAGGTGTTTCTTGTTAACAAGGTGTACCGTGCTATATTAACCAAAAAAAAGCTCTGGATGTTTACTTTTGGTTTGAGTTTTCAGTGTTACCTCTGAAGACTTGTTAAAAGAATAAACCAACAAAAAGACCAGCAAAAACAAAAGAATTGTCCTTGCTGTTCTGTTCCACTACTTTTATAAAGGAATTGTACTCGCATCCAAATTTCACCAATTTCTTTTCCTTGTCTCTTCTTCTCCCTTCTCTTTTTCTGCAGTTGAAAAAGGGCTATGAAAAGACTATTCTAGAGATCAACACTCCAAAAGTGGAGCAAATACCATTTGTTGACATCATGTTCAACGATTTCGGTGGAGCAACACAGAAGTTTGGCTTCGAGGTTGGCCCGGCCTGCTTTATTGGCTAAGACTGTTCACTGAACGCACCAAAGAAAAAAAAAAACATTCATTTTCTCAGAAACCAAAGAAAGGAATAGGACAACATATTTTCTAAAGATTTGTGTTTCCAAAATAAAACACCAACTTAGCATAGAAAGGATAAATGAAATTAAAAAAATTAATAAAGAATGGATCTCTCACAAAACAAAACATATTTTGACCTCAGTGTACCTGTCTCTGTCACATGCAAGTTTTGAAACTGGATTAGCTGAATGCTAGCTAGCTAACCCTATGCTTTAATTGCCACATTCTGACCACCCATGCTGTATAGGTGTATAGGTGTAGGAGATAGCAACAGTATTCCTCCAGCTTTAATGCACTTCTTGCAGGTGGAAACCTCCTCACACTCTCCACCTGCTTTTAGCTCTGTCTGGTTTCTGCTTGCATTTATTCAGTGTTTCATCCCCCCCCCAGTCCTTCAATGAACTTTATTTTGTGCATATTTGTTTTCCCATTCCCTGGAATGGTGCTTATATATAAATATATATAAATATTTTTTGTATGTTTGTAAGTACTTTCTGTATATTTCTCTGTTTTTTTCTCCGTTTCTTTTTTTGTGTGCGCTTCAAAACATGCATGTGAACCATTGAGTGAGAAGGACAGCAGGGATGCTGGTGATTGGTGCAAATAAAGTATTACATTTTGGTCATCCTAGAGAAAATTGGATAGCAGAACAAAATAAATTAATTGACAGAAACGAAAAGAGAAACCAAGAAGAAAGTATTACGTCCTCATGCAGGTGTGACCCACATCTTTTGAGTTTTTTTTCTTTTCTTTTTTTTTTTTTTTGTTTCACATAACTGAATGAAATTAAAAGTTAGAACAAGCGATAATAGCAAGTTCATGGCAACTAATTTTCTGGATTGTTACAATCACAGGGTATGTGAACGATTCCATCCTTTATCCTTTTCTATCACACCTTGTGCTTGAGTCTATCACAAAGCACACACAATGAGAAACAGTTTCATTGAGGAAACACGAAATGAGTGAACTAGGTGCTATTTCCTTCTGCCTGTGGTGCTATATACATATATATTTTCCATTTTTTGTTTGTTTTAAATGATTCACCAATGATGATGCATCTTCCATTTCTTTCATCACTTTTTTTCCTTTTTTTTCTGGGTAGCAAGTCCTGTGTCCTGTGTGGGGAAATATTCTTATGCATGCCGATCCATCATAATCATTCATAAACCAAAGATTTTGACCATGTAACTAACAAATTTGTCTATGTGCCATCACCCTACACACTGTTGTCAAACGTGCAGTATGCAGACTGTAAAGTGGCGCTTTACCGGGAGATTATTTATGTATTTTTTTCTGCATAGTCCTCCATAGCACATTTATTCCCATAAATTTAGAATGTAGTTAAAAGAAAGTAGATTTTTTAAGGTAGTAATTATTTTACAGTGTTTGTGGACCTAGATCTTTACAGTGGACATGAGTGCAATCGGCAGTTCACCTCAAGCAGACAGCAGTCCATAAAGTCTTCAGTGGAGAGATTTTTTTTTTTTTTTTTTTGTACAGGGAAGAACTTGACCTCTGTTACCAGAGCCAAATACAGAGGACTAACTAATCTACTGTCCTCCATTTCTCAGGCCAAATATATTCTCACAGAATAGACTTCATGAAATACACTCAATGACCAACAGATCACTTTGTTTGAGATTGTGTAACTGTGTGGTAGATAGAGTTCCCATTTTTGGTATAGAAAGAAAATAAATTTTCTTGCCTCTTTTTTTCTATTTTCCCTGCATTTCTTTGCCACTAAACCCTAATGCACTCAACATCGTACACCACTATGCCAGCTACTTTGCTTCAAACCTTTGCATTCTACTAATTTGAAATATGACTTGAACTGTTAAAAGAAAAAAAAAATCACAACACATAATTCTAATCATTAAATGAAAAATAACCATTTTTGTAAATTAAAAACAAAAAATAGCAATGATGCTGCCAATAAAAGAATTCTGTTTTGTTTGGTTTTTGTAATATTTGTCTTGTGTTGTGTTGTCTGTTTAAGGTCTTGTTAAACCTGTGTAAGAGAGGATAGAAGATATATTGTTATTTTGTGTCAATAAATTCAAGTTTACTGTGGCCACGCACCCTTGTATGTCTTTTGAAGCATTAAAGCCTTTCTGTATGCATGAAAATGATGAAAGTTTTTCATTCTCTCAATGTTATACCAAGCTGAAATTGATTTGATTCCAGTCACATCTTTATTGCTCTGATATACCTTTCCAATGCTCAGCTGAATAAAGGCATGTCCTGAATTGTACAATGGTGACAGAGCCAGGATGTTGTAACTCTACCAAAGATGATGTTCAATTGTAGTATATTTATTGTATTATTTAAAAAAAATAATAAATGTTAATTGATACCATTAGTGTCACCATGGCCCCCACTCTTTATCACTGACACTGAAGGACTATTGCTAGCAGAGCTAGCAGGTGATTTATATTGCTTCCTTGCTTGGTTATTAGTGACAGCTTGCCACTTACCAGACTCTTATTATCACTTATTAGTGACTCTTTACAGACAATTGGTAACATATTCACAGGTTAGAGAAGTACTGAGAAACTGTACTTAAGTGATAGTATAGATAACAAATCTCAATAAATAAAAAGTAGTAAGCCAAAATGTACTCAAGTTAGAGAATGTTGCTTCTTTAAAATGTATTTCAGATTTAAAATGAATGTGAAATAATAATAATAATAATACTAATAACAATAATGTTTTAATATGACTACGTTAAGTAGATCAGAGATGATGAATTGACTTGATTTCTGCTTTTTTATGCTATAGACCAAAGAATTTGATTGAATACTTTAAACTGACGTGAATAAAAATATAAATATAATGTACTGTATAGGAGCCTGTTCAATTGATTTGAAGCATCTAATTTTAACAAAGCATACTGTACACTTGCTTTGTTAAAATAACTGGAGTATTTTTCACTGCAGTGTATTGAGTTATAAAACAAAGTTCCCAATCAAACCTTTTCATCATATTTTCAGAGATTTATGATATACTATTAATCTTTGATATGTAACATACAGTTGCAGTTGCACATACAGTTACTGCCTATCAATGATTTCTTCAAATTCTGGGTAAAAATCCCAAGAAAATCCCAAGAATTTGGAGCGCAAAGATAAATGTATACATATATTATATACACCAAATTATAGATTCAGTGGAAGCTTTAACTTCATGTTGGATTTGATGATTAACTCTATCTGGTAACTTCTCTGTTTAACATTTTACTATGGATTGACTAACACACAATACAATTGTAAAGTCCAAAGAACTTAAGTGCAGATCTGAGAAAGAGGACGGTAGGCTTCGTAGGGAATGTTTTTTAATTTCTAAACAACAGCAGATTCCAAGATGAGTTCAAACAATTGAAAAGTTGTACAAGTTATTGGGAGGTGGGGCCACTTTGCCAAAGTTTGGAAGAAAACCCAGACACCACCCTCAGCTAAGGAGATTTTTTCGTTTGCATAGAAATTATGCATTGCACAAAATAGATGGAATCATGAAGCGGAACGCTACCGATAGAATTCTTCGCCATAACATTAAATCATCAGCTAGACAGAAAAAACATGGACAAAATTTGGACAATTACCTCAATCAGACATCAAAGCTCATTGTGAAAAGGATCAAACAGACTTAAATTTTCTGGAATGGCATATTGTTTTTTTGACACACATATTCATATGGTTTCTTCTCCCTGAGCGGTGTATGTGAACATAAGAAGGGTTACACCTGACTGTGACCATACTGTACCTAACTGTTCTCTCTCTTTTTTTCCCCCTCTTTTCTTTTCTTCTCTTCTCTTCTCTCTCTCTGTCGAGCTACACATGTCACTCCTGAGCTGCGAGTGATCCAGACCCCCCTCTGCCCTCTGGAGCCGTCTGACTCGTCCTGGTGCCCCGCTTCTGGTTAGAGATCTTGTCGCATGCAGGCCCTTGTGATCTGCTTGGGATGCGTGTGGTGACTGGGGACAGATCCACATTACCAAGAGGGTGGTCTTGGACTCGGCTGATGCAGACAGCTGTTCTCTGATGGCAGTCACTCTATAGTTCAGGACTCAAATTCCTGCAAACAGTTTGAGCCTCCAATAACAAAGGTGGACTCCATATTAACGTAAACACCTCTCCTATTTTATTGATCTTCCAGCCTCCTAACACAAGGCATGACTGCAAATCAGTCCCTTCTATCTGATTTCACACAAATGAGAATGGGTTCCCTGCTGAGGTCTGGTTCCTCTCAATGTTCCATCCTATTTCCATCTCAAGGAGTTTTTCTTCTTGTTAGGAACAATCTGATAATTTATACGTATTTGCTCACACATTTCATACTCATTTCCCTAATTTACTTTTAATTCTGTAAAGCTGCTTTGGGACAATGACCATTGTTAAAAGTGCTATACAAATAAAATTTAAATTGAATTAAAATTGAAAGTGGAACTAGAAAAAAAAATACAAATACAATAACTAGTCCCCTCAGGCAAAATTCCAAATACTTTAAATTGATGTATTTCAGTTAAGAAATTACTGGAACTAACTCATGGTAAACACTGGGACTACTGTAAATGCATGGAATAAATATTAAAAAGCAACTCAGTCAGTTATGTATACTACATATTGCATACTCAGAGGTGTGGCATTAAACGCAATAATACTGATTTAAAAAAACAACAGCAACTAAAAAAACATCTTTTGAAGAATACGTTTGGTGAGTCCATGCCCATTGCAGCCTCAGATTTCTGTTGTTGACTGACACTGCTAACAGAATCTCACATGGGCTTCTGCCCCTCATTCACCTCAACATTCGACATGTTCTGCAATTTTCTGAGCACCACAACTCTACAGTGTGTTTATGAGTTAAATGTAGTCGTTCTGTCAGATTGAACCACTCTGAAGATTACCTGTTGAACATTTTCATCAACAATGCATTTCTGTTTGCAGAACTATGGCTCACTGGATATTTGTATTGCACCATTCTGAGTAAATTGAGTAAACTCATCATTGAGAACACATTACGGTTCAAGGTTCTTGTCACTGCCATCATATGTGCAGGTACAAAGGAATCGAAATATTGCTTCTCTTCTTTCTCATCAAGTGTTTTCATTGTCAATGTAATATAGACTCAACAATGCACAATTAAACAGATGTTGGGTATACGTTACGTCCGCTGCGTCCGTTTGCCGCGCTATCTTGGAGTCCCCATTCCCATTTTCCTCATTCTCAAAATAGTGCTAAGTGAACGTAACTCAAAATGGTGAAATGCTGACATTGTTAAAACGTGACAAATGACAGCATGGACAGAGATTCTAAAAGTTGTTTCAGTTGATATAATTTGCTTGTGTGTATTTAAATTAATAAGATTGGGCCCAGCATAGCTCATAAATACTAAAGATTGAATTAAAGAAGTATGTTTTTGATGTCTAAAATGTTTTACAAAAATACATAATAGAACATTACAAGAGTTTTTTTTTCACGACATGTACTGAAGGTACTCAGGCATGCATTGGTTTTATGTTATTAAATGGATATTTTGAAATGGAGCCATTGCATATTACAGTTCCACTCATCACCTTTGCTAACTTTTTGCACACCTCTACATTGTTACCTTTAGTAGTCTCTTACTGACAAAGGAATATATCACAAACTAAAAAACCTATTTTAAAAAACCTGTGGTTGTCTAAATAATATTACTAGAAAATCTTATAAATATTGACAGGTGCTTAATCATGGTCCAGTTAGTCAAGTAGGCAGGAGGCAGGTACTGTACCTTACTAGAGTAATATGAGCTGGAGTTATCCTAAAGCCTGACCTAAACTGCTGCTATGTAACTCCAAGTTAAAACCCTACTGCATGTCTATCATACTTCTGTACAAACAAAAGAAAATGCTTAAAAATGACATGTAACTCAAAAGAAAATATTTTTTTGGTTTACTTTTGTGTGAAAGCATCCATCATTCTGTTCAACTCTGGAAAGGCATGATGTTTCAGCTGTTACAACAATAATAATGCAGCATGTTTTTTATTCAAGACATTCTCCTAAAACTGCAGAAATCAATCTAAATTTTTTGCACTTTTCCAAATTGACATTTAAAAGCTGCATATCTGGAGTCCATACAGTACTCCTTGACAATGGACACCAGTTCTTAGAATGCTGTTACTCTTCAGAATCCAGTGTGGAAGATATTTGGTACGAATATGGCATCCATTAATACAGCTTAAAACTCAATTATAAATAATTATATAATTCTATATTTAAAAAATCTGCCATGGTTACATGGTTTATAGCATATGGTGAAGTAATTTCCAATCACTTTTTTTTTTCTTCTTTTCTTTTTTTAAATAATGCAATACCATATATATACAGCATATATATATATATATATATACACACACACACACACACACACACATTATGTGTGTGTGTGTAAAATCACTGTCATCATATCCTTAGCCATAGTTTTCATAAGCAAACAGTGTACACTGTTATACTGACAAGATATAGAGACTGGCAGGATTCTTCGAAGGGTTTTGCATGGAAACTTTAATTGAGTTTAATGATTACATTTTATAATCATTTTGATCCAGTCTTATTTTGGCGGCATTGTAGATACACATGAACCTGCAGCATAGTACACGAGTCTGTTCTATAGTTTCTGGTGTAGTCCACTTCTCAAATTCTAAATCAAATTCTAAATCAACAGAGCTTACACTCGAATGAGAGGGTAGCTTTGGCTTAAGGTGGTTCTCCAGACATGTACCAAACCACAAACCAAACGGTAAATCAAAACAGAATACCAAGATTTGTAGTGCATTAAAAAATATATATATACGGGGACAGAGCAGTATATGAAAATAATTCATAAACCACATAAACTGCACATTTGACACACACGAAGTATGCAGTTTTACTGTTGGCCTATAGTAAAATCATCCTTCTTTCATCAGATCATTGTAATATTTAAGACATATGATACGGTATGGTGATAAGACTAGGGTTAAACTGTATTTAAATAGGCTCTGTGAGCATTCCGTACATAAGGAAGGCACAGGTGAAAAGCTAAGTGCTTTAGTCTCCCGCTCAGTATTCAGTAGGTATATTCAGTACATGTTTAAATCTTAAATAAAGCTGCACCATTTTTTCAAATATTCCATTCATAAAACATTGTATTATGATGACAAGGCAGGTAGCAGGTGTTTTAGGGCTCCTCCTACCAAGTGCAAGCTGCCTGTGATTAGCACATGCACATTAGCAGCCTCTCTAAGTTGTAATCCTTTAGCGCTTATGCTAGCTTTGACAGGCACGACGTGTTGGGTGGAATCAGACACAAGTGAATCGTGTCCCTGTGTAATCCACTGAAGCGCACTCAAAATGCAGGGGAAAACCAATGAGGCACCACGCTTCTCCACTCTCAGAGGCAGATGAACACCACCTCCGATTAGAAGCTCTGACTCTGGTCCCTCTTCCTCGACACCGTTGAGGACACGCCAGCTCTGCTGATTGTCCAGGCAGCGTGTGAGCATGTGCTCTACAGACACGTTGAAGTTCTGTTGGTCTAAATAAATAATAAAAAAATAAAAATAAGAAGAAAAGGGACTACAGCAAATCAACCAGAAATTATTTTAAATCTGTACGCATTACAAGTGTCTACTGACCTGCGTTGCAGTCAGCAATGGCCTCAGTGATGTTAGGACAGAAAACTGCAAAATCGAAATGACATTGCTGCAAAAAAAAAAAAAAAAAAAAGCAGTAATTACTGAATTCCATCTTAGTTTTCAAAAATGCATCATAAATTCAAAAAAAGACTGGCCATCAGATAAACCTACTGGACATGTTGATTCCCCAACATTCTTTTTGAAAGGATTTCTTTTTATTTGCGTAACAATAATATACAAATAAATGAACAGTAGAAAAAATATATATTTTGGTTTGTATACACAATGTCCTCCAAAAGTACTGGAATAATGAAATAGAAAGATGAGCCACAGCGGACGTAGTTTCATGGCATTGCTTCTAGAACAGACCCACTAATCTTTCTCCTTTCTGCTTCTGAAATCAGTTATATCAATAAAAAAAAATTAGAGACATTTTCTTTCTGAAAATTTACAGAGGTCTGTAAATACTAACAAATTGTCCAGACAGCATATTAATTTATTATAATAATAATAATTCATCCTGATTATTGGCCATTGGAATTTGAGTGCCCCTTTTTAGTGTACACTACCTGAACCACAAGTGCGCCCTCTTGTGATATACAAGTTAACAGATGTGAGCTACAGAGGAATCGTTCCAGAGCCTATCCAAAACAATGGCACTACCTCCACCATGTTTAACCGATGAGCTTGTATTTTTTTTTTTTTTATACAAAAATGTATCACTTTGGTAGTGGTCAATATGGGTTCCAAAATCTCTCTCATCTGATTTGAAATGCTGATAAGTAACTTTGCATCTCGTCATAACCTTTAAACCTCTTTTCCTCTTTAAGACCTTTTCAAATTGGATTTCAGGGTGAATTGAGAGACCTTCATCTTTGCTCTGTGGAGGTTGTTAGTGATGTCACTAGCTGTAGTTTTTGGATTTTACACTTAACTGAGCTCACAACATTGATGTCATCAACTGCTTTTGTTTTCCCTGGCTGACCTGTTCAGTGTCTGGTTGTTAGTACACCACTGGATTCTCTCTTTTTCATGACATTCCAAATTGTTGTATTTGGCTCATGCTTGTTTAACTGGTTCCAAAAAAGGCAGAGGGAATGCTGATATTTTTGGATCACCTGAAAAACTGTTAAGTCTTACCACAAGCAGCTTGAGCATAGCACCACAATCCCGCTCTCCAGTAGCATTAAACAGCAGCACTCGCACCACTGAACCCCTACACATACACACAAATAAATATAATCACATTATATAATATAAATTAAAATATCATAAGGCCATGGATGACAGAATTAGCTATGCTTATAGCTGGCAGATTCTGCAGCTATTTACCACCATTCAACACTCTTCCAGCTAGTAAGTTCAATAGTTACAATGCATTTTGGTATTTCTTTTTTAAGGTGATGTCATATGTCCTCAAACGGGAAACATTTATATTCATGGGGCTAGAGGCATTCATTTCAAACTAGATGAAATTGTTTGTGAATAAAATACTTCAAGCATAGTGTAGTGATGAGACTCTTAGTCACAGTAAAACATCTGAATGATGCAAACGTTTTAAAGAAGTCCGTAAGTCTGTGAATATCGCAAACATTCAGTGAGTGGAACGCCTGATCCTTGAAAATTGATGGATAACTTGTCACCAACTTACGGATCTGTGTGTGGGAATTATACACAATCATTTACTGGTACATTACAGAAACTCGACTGGAAGTTATTGCCACATCCCCCATACAGTCCTGACCTCGCTCCAAGCCATTTCTACATGAATAGGCTATTAAAGGTGTTCCCGGGAAGCCAACTTAGATGGTATCCAAGCAGTAATGAACAAGTGTATTAATGCAACAGGATTATATAGAGAAATAAAAGGAGATTTTACTCTCATAACTGTGTTCTGTTATTCTGCACAATCAAGTCTCAGTTTGGCTTGAACATCACATTCAGACAGCATTATAATTAAAAAAAATATTTATTCATTAACCCATTCTGAGGAAACAATATACAAATATATTTCTAATTTGGTCAGGTAATGAATGAGTGAAAGGGGGGAGAGGGAAGAAACAACAAACAATACAAATTTCATTACACTCCAAGATAAGTATGTACTGTAGTGTGTATATAAAGCAATAATAACGATATTAGAAAAAAATGTAAAGAATTAAATAAAGGAACTTGCATAGTGTTTTTCTCATGTTGTGCAGCCACCTCGCTAAACCAGTTCACACACGCCTGCATACTGCGTGTAGTGTGAGCTCCATCCAGGAAGTATGTGACAGTTCCACGCGTCAGGGTCTGATTCCGCCCTAGCCATTCAGTTTCAGCCAGGCCTGCGCGCGCGCACACACACACACTTATACATTATATCCATAATGGACATGATCCCTGTTTTAATGTAGACAAGTAAACATTTGAGAAATAATGAGAAACAACATTAAGTGCTCAAGAGCGCAAAAAAAACAAACTAGGGTTTGCCGAAGCAGGAAGCAATTCCGCCCCATGATCATACACGTATATATGTTATTTATGTTTTGCTATTTATGAAGAGAACATTCTCACCTTTCAGCATGTGAGGACTTGGCTCAAAATCCGAAGCCATATGAAGACCACTAAAACCAGATGCAGGAGTAACAGCTGAACCTTTTAAGAAAGAGAAATTAATTAATGAGGCAATAACCAAAGTATTAACATTAGCAACAGAAATATTGTAACAGTAGCATCCAAGTAGTGCTGTCACTATCTGTAAATAATTATGCCATCATGTCAATATGAGCCAAAGTCTTTCAGGAATGTTTCCAGCATCTTGTTAAATTTTTTGCACAAAGAATTAAGGCAGTTCTGGAAGCAAAAGTGGGGCCAACCCAGTACTACCAAGGTGTACGACAGTGGCCGGTGAGAGTACATGTCATGAACAGTAAATAAATCCTGTATCCAATGTACAGTAAATTACAGAAGCCTACACAGTTGGTCAGGTTGTGCAATTTTTAAAATAAAAACAATTTTAGATGTGCAGTGATATATAATCATGAAAGAGATGCTTTGTAAGATTGAAATCTGGGGAACATCTTTGAACTCCTTGCTTGCTAAGCCCTCAGTTTGCACTCATTGACTTTTTTCAGCCACTTGTCCTACCTTGGCTTTTCTGTGGGATCCTTTAGCCCCCACAGGTATAGAAAAGTCTTGAGTGCCCATGATTGTCAATTTACTGGTATATAATTTATAATCAATTCAGTTATTCGATTCACCTGACAGTGGTGTTAGTGTTGTGGCTGATTGATGCACTCTGATATTCATGCACACACTAAGGTTATTGAAACCTCCTACCTGTGCTGCAGCGCCTCTGCAGCCAGCAGTGTGTGAGCTGTAAAGCGAGTGAGGCGTTGGAGCGCTGGTGCAGTCCTGCCAAACCCAATTTAACCTCCTCAAAGCTCTGGTACTGGGACAACTCAGGGACCAGAAACAGCGAGCACTACAGACAAGCCCACAGAACAAACGACAACAATTATTTTATCCCAATAGCAATTTAACAAATCACTTTCATCAGTTTAAAAAGAAGCAAATTCCGTTCTATACTATTTTGCATGCTATTGCTATAGCAGATTTCTCACCTCTGTCCACCCCTGGGACTATTTCTCTCAGCAAAAGTACACAGCTAGTAAACTACAGCAAAGCTATGCTCCGATATCCATTATTGCAATATGCATGGTTATAGAAAGAGAGGTGTGTGTTAGTGTTTGATTCTCACCCCAATCTCTTTTGCTCTTTCCTGAAGAACGGTCATTGGTCCCTTTGGCTGTTTCACAATGAATGCTGGAACACCAGGCTATGATCAGACACACAAACATGCACATACAAACAATCATAAGACACAATAATTTACCTACCCCTTAAATACAAAATTAAGTACAAAAAAGATCTCAAAAGAGATCTGCATAATACATATAAACATGAGACATTTTACAAAAAAAAAAAAAAAAAACCCTAATGACTATCCTCTCTTAGACACTACATACACACACACCTTAAATATTCCCCCCTTCTGCCAGGCAATCTTTTCAATTGTATCACCAAGAATGCTGGTGTGGTCAATGCCCAGAGAAGAAATGCCACAAACCCACGGCCTCCTGCAGGGACACACAGGGCAAATTCACATTTCATAAGATACAGTGGTGTTTGAGAACAACTACACAATATTAACTTTGTTACACATTGTTGGATTTACATGTACTTCATTAGTATGTTACTACATTTCTTTGTGGGGGAAAAAAAAAAAAAAGCATGTTTAGGCCTATGTCTTGGCACTGTGTGTACAACACTATGTAACACGAGCTATATGTTTAATTGAAAAGCATGCAGTCAATAAAATATTATTAGGCTGTATTTTAATCTATATAAAAAAGCTCTGTATAAAAGGATACCACACAATATGACTTTTCTCCTGAGTAACTTTTGGAAGCATTTCTATGTTACTTTAGTATGAATTTTACTCCAGTAGATTTACATCAACACTTAACCCTCTGACTGCGTTCACATTTTGTCCTCATTGGGGGGTTAAAGAACAGGTATTAAATGAAAATGAAATAAAATGAAAGCACACAATCTTCATGCTGTTAGCAGCAATTTGAAAAGATGTGGTTGTGCTTAGAGGAAGCACATGTTAGTATGCAGCAACTGTAGGAGGAGGGGGAAAAAAAATCTTGAGCCAAGGACATTAAGTTTTCGAGTGAAACAACAATTAGTTCAATCACTTTCGCACAATAATATTTTTGTGGGTCATATTGACCTGGCAATATTAAGGATTCCTGATGTCCTATTTTAATTTTGTAATTAAAAATTTTGATTATTATCTTTCAGTCAGTGATTTTTTAAAGTAACTTAATATCCTTGGATAGTAGGGATGGGAAAATGTTTTGAAATTTGATATAAAACGATATCATCCAGTCTCGTGTATATGCATCAGTATTATCGTCAGTTACTTTTTAATTTTGTGTTTTCCCTCTCCTATTCCATACTTTGTTGGCCAAGTTTCGCCAAATGAGAGTTTCCCCCCTGGTGAGCCATAAGAGAACTGCAGGTGGGCCATGAGAGGTCATTTATAATAAAAAAATAATTTAAAAAATATTTTCAATTGTGTAATTAGGTTTAAAATTCCCATAAAATATTTCTGATTAAATATTTACATTTAACCAAAACTAATAAATCATAGATGGACTTAATGTGACATTGTTCATTTATCTCCTGTGTCAATCAAAGAGGATTAAAGATTCGGCTGCAAAAGATTTTCACATTTCAACTGGGCTGCAGCCTTGTTAAGTTTGGGAACGGCTGTTGTAACATTCACGTGGTGCTTTAAATGTTCAGCCCACTGTGCTAGTTGACCCTTCACTGGATCAGTTTACATAGACATTAGTAGCTGGCAGCTGTGTTTGAAAGGTTGCGTTTTGACCATTATAGATTTCCGTTTAACTTTAACTTACAGATACAAAGTTTTTTAACCAAACTGAATTTTCAAATGGAATTTATTTTACTCTATGCTGTTTTAGATTTATTATTATTATTTGTTTTGAGAACATCTTCATTTTGCTGTACAGTGGAACTTCAATCAACGAATGTAATTCATTTCTAAATTCTGTCCGTGACCTGATTTGTTTGTGTTCTCCAAAGGAATACATGTTAATAGATCACTATAAACTATACTTAACTTTTGACATTTTGTTGTCACAAAACATGAAACAAAGTATGAAAAAACCTTAATTACACAAAAAAGAAAAAAAGAAAAAAAGAATACAGCACTAAATATAAAAAAATACAACTGTACAGAAGAGAGCGACCACTTAATTTTTACATGTACCTTCATGTTCATGTACCTTACTAAGGAGCAGTGTTGGGGACGTTACTTTTTAAAGTAATCAGTTACATTACAGCGTTACTTTCTGATAAAAGTAACTAGTTAGAGTACTTTTCCATTGCAGAAAATTAAAACTCCTTTGTGATTCTTCATGCATGTTGTTTTAGTCAAGACCTCTCTCACACACACACACACAATAACGGAATCACTGCTGTCTGGATCACGGATTACATAAATTGTCTGAGTAACGGATTACATTTTTGAAAATATAACTATATAACTGAGTACTTAAATGGCGGACTTAACGGGTTAGATTACTCGTTACATCAAAGAAGGAATCCAAGTACTCTAATGCGTTACAAGGTGCATTACATTACAGTACACTCAACACTGATAAGGAGACTTGCTGATGTGAAGGAATGGAGGAAGCTGGGTGGGGAGGAGGTTAGTGTTGGTAGGAGAGTCCCTTTCCATAATAACACGGGGTAATTCTTCTTCAGAGGTTTTCTCTCTTTGTGTTTCTTGGTCTCTGGTTTGTACGTGGCAGTGTTTTCACAAAAAATCCAGCGAGATAAGAGTGGTGGTTTCCGGGGCGTGTTCCGAGGAAGAGTTAATGAACAGAGACAATTTTAGGCAAATTTTAATCAATTTCGAGAGATTGGATTAACACCACTGGCTCTGAGTTAATGCAAGCATAAAGGTCAACTGGGCTGTGCATGATCTGCAGAGACGGTGCCAGGGGTAATTCCACACCTGCAAATGCACGCACGGTTAGGTAAGTGTTTTCTTACCTGATTATGTTGGTGCAGTCATAGGCACCACCTATTCCAACCTCAATGATTGCAACGTCCACCTTTACAACACACAAACACACAGAGATTAAAGGTTATCTGTGCATAGAATGAAATACAAAGGTAATGTTTGCAAGACTAATTATCTGGTCAGTGAGGTCATGTCAGTGTTTAAAATGGCAAAGTCTGCGAACAGCATGTTGCAATATTTGGGAAACAACATTTTACTCTTACTTGCATTAGAATCATGTGATTGTGATGTTACTTATAATAACTTGCCAACACTTGTAACATAAACCTGTTGCTTAGAGAAGTTATGTAACATGGATATGACGGATCATCAGTAAGCACTATCAAAAAGGACTAAATGCCTACAGTCACAACATGGGGGAGCACAACAAATTTAATTCAGAGTCAAACTGTGATTTGAATGAAACCTTCAGTGTTATGCTATATTATAGACCTTGAATATAAATATTCATATCTCAGCGAAAGAGGGTCAGCCAAAACATATACACACTTCAGGTAAAGGTAATATTAATAATATTATAATATTTCTACCATATACTATATATAGCATACAGTATAGCAATTAATTTAGTATTAAAATATTGAAACAAGTTTTTCTTTTCCTGAATTTGAGCTACAGTAGCTCTTCTGCTGGATAGGAGTACATGGGTTGCCTTTACTGGAGTCTGGGAACATCCCACAAGAGCTGCAGTTTTATGCTCTGACCCAGTTGTCTAGCCATTACAATTTGACCGTTCTCACAGTAGCTACAGTATCTCTCATTTTGAATCTCTCATTACAATGGCGGTAAGTGGGTTTTATATATTAGACAACAATTACAGTTTTTTCCTTAAGGCAACAAGGCACAAAATGTGTTGGAAGCAGAAAAAAAATGGGCAAGCATAAGGATTTGATGGACTTTTGAATGATTAGGGCCAAATTGTGATGACCAGAAAACTGGGTGATAGCAACTCCAAAATTCCAATCCAAGCAAGCTCTTGTGGAATGCTCCTAGTTTGCAGTGCTCCAGACCTAATAAAAGTAATCCAAGGAAGGAAAACTGGTGAACTGGTGACAGGGTCATGAGTGGCCAAGGCTTACTGAGGCAGATTGAGAGTGAAAGCTGGGCTGTGTATTAGGATCACTCCAAATGAATCATTCCAAAGCTTTTTTTTTTTTTATTCCAGAATTATCATTTCCATTATTTCTTAAGGGGAAATTTGCTCTGAGACAAAATGGCGTCCGAGATTCCCCTCGTGATTTAAAGGCACAGAGAACATTCGCTGAGAGATTATTTCCTTAGGCCACATGATGGCAGTGTTAGGAAAGGGGACAGATTTAGTCAATGGGATTGGTATGTTTTACATTACCATTATATTTGTGTCAAAGGTGTACAAGACTCACTTTGTCCCTGGCTTAAGAAAAAAAAAAAAAAAAATCAGACTGACAATCTTGCTCCTGAAGATCAAGTTCGTAAGTAGGGGACAACCTGTATATTGTTTCAGTGGTTCGGAACAAAACAGCAGACACTTGTCACAAAGACAACAACAAACTACTACAATAGAGAGCAACATCACTGACACATCACATAGGCAATAAGGTTACTCACCTTCTCCTGCAGGAACACATGGAAGGCTAGGATGGTCAGGAAGCGGAAATACGCTGGCATACTGCCACCATGGGCATCCTAAGATCAAATAATTAAGTCAACTTTCAACAGAGTGAACTTTTAGCTTGTGTGCGCATGTATATATACACATACATACACACAAACACAATATATGTATAGGTAAAGACCCAATGCCCTTAGTATAGGAACATCTCCTCATGAAGACATTCAGCTAAACTGAGGAAAACCAAAACCTTAGTTGTAGTTACAGTTGTTGAGTTAAGTTTAGGAATGGTCATTGCATTAATCAGCTACTGCAATCAAAACTGGAGGACCTCATAAGGTGTGTGAGAGTCAGAGTCCGCGCTGAAGCTGTGAGTCAGGCTGTTAATTTAATTAGATTGTTGCTTCTTGAGTTTTTCCATTCAATGACCCTAACAAATATTACTATATTTCTTACTGGTTTTATATTATAGTATTTAAAGTTAACACTCTTAGGATCTAACAAACATTAAAATGTTCTGCAACTTGTGTTAATTGTTTAAAAACATTTTTTGTTCAAAGAAATCTTTATTTCCTGCTAATCTTCAAATCATTTTTTGTTACCTCACTGCAGTCCAGTAGGTGGCGGTAATACACCAATGAACTAAAAAGAGTTGAAGAAGTGATATCGTATTTAGTGATGGGAAGTTTGGATAATTTTAGTGACAGTTATTTGAATCTCGTTCATCAAGATAAACAAATCTTTGAGACATTTAGTTCATTTCGTTCTTTTGATCAGAAATAAAATAAAATTTTACATTTTCAATAAACAGACCCCCAACACATCTACATAAACCAATTTTGGCTATAGTTCCAGTAATGAAGATATTATAATGCAGCTAAGGACATATTATGATAAACAGAATGAGCAGCTCACCTCTTATACAGGGCGACACAGAATAACGGGAATTTTTGAAATGCGTATTGGTAGCCATTAGCAAGTGACATTTAGCAAGTAAACACTCCGCCATTTTAAAGTTAGATACAGTGGTGCGGGGCAGGCCAAATAATTTCATAAAAGCGGGACCTACGGGTTGGAAAAACCAAGGGCCAAAATGTATTGTTCTATTAGTGTACTACAGAGTAGTAACTTTTGGCAATATAGTGTATATGAAATAGGAATGAGAATTGTCAGGACATTTCGGGGATCTGGGAATTCCACAGAATAAGGAAGGTAGCTTATCAGAATGGCACTGTTTGGGTCTAATCTACTCAAACAGACTAAGGACGAGCTTCTTACCGCAAGCTATTCGGCTCTCAACCAGAACACCACAAAAGACAAAACAAAATTTATTTGTTTCATGTTCATTTACAAAATAAACTTTTGTGAATATTGTTAATTTTTCAGTTTAAATTAAAATATGAATAAAAATTTATATTAAATATTACTTTTATTGGAAAATGTATTTCTTTTCCTGTTGCAATTTATTTCACCCCAAAGAAATCTTACTTTTTAGGTCCTGGTCGGTTATTTCAGTGCACATCATACTGTGTATGGATGTATGTGACAAAGTAAATTTGAATTTAAATTAGAATTTTAGTTAGACAACAAAGGAAGTGCCACCATGTGGCACTATTTGGGATTACAGTGTAGCTACTGTACTAAACTTAAGTATTACACTCTCACATATTCTCTCACATACTCACTCACCTTCTATACCGCTTTATATATTCATATATTCCTTTAAATATGTATTCAGGGTCGCGGGGACCTGGAGCCTATCTCAGGAGGCTGGACAGGGTGCCATCCATCACAGGGCACACGCAAATACACACACCCATTCACACACTACGGGCAATTTGGGAATGCCAATTAGCCTAACCTGCATATCTTTGGACTGTGGGAGGAAACCGGAGTACCCGGAGGAAACCCACCAAGCACAGGGAGAACATGCAAACTCCATGCACACAGAGACGGGAATCGAGCCTGGCCAAGAATCGAACCCGGACCCTGGATGTACAAGGCGACAGTGCTAACCACTACACCACCGTGCCGCCTTATTACACTATATTGGATTTTATTAAATTTACAAAAAAGGAAAAAACAAAACAAAAAGGCCTATCATGTAGGCATAGTAGGGGGTCTTGTTGCCATAGTCGTCCATCATGCCTGTACTATTATAGGGGACTGCTGCATGGACAACACTTTACTTTTACAGCACACAAGCTTGACTAACCTACCTTAGTTTCATCCAGTCTGCTATAAACTTGCCAGAAGTACTTGGTGAAAAGGTCTTTTCCAATGGGACAACCATTTACCCTGATCCTCTCTCTGACCTGAACTAGGTGTGGAGAACTGAAACAGGACACAAATATACAGTTAGGCAGAACTGCAACCCAAATGAAACAATTCCCTTTATACCCAGATGTTTCAAAATGATCAGCTTCTTTCAAACACTGCATATCTGAATTAATTTACTTACCATTTGTAAATATACACACACACACACACACACACACACACACACACACACACACACACTCGCACTGAACTAATTTATGAAATACCTAAAGGCACATGACCCGCCCACATAGTCACTCCACTGGACTTCAGACTCTACTGAGCAACACCAGTGTGCATCTAAGGTTTCTATTACACAACTCTGTTCTAAACAACCATAAACACACACACATGCAGACAGTCACTCAAATGTCAACCAAAATGTGACTATTTGTTCTATTTAAGACAATGTCGGCGTAAACACAAGGACACTACACAAGTGTCACCCCTACGTTGCAAGTCGCAGTACCTGTAAAATCCAGTGCGGAAGCCGTAGCTCCTCAGAATATTCTCTGTAAAGGCACATGTTGAACCCTGAGAAGAACATGCGTCAATTATTTAACAGAGAACCTGGACAAATCTATTTATTTCATCACTACCACTATACACTCGTCAGACTATGATGATTAACTGAAGATTAAAAATCAATATGCCTTGAAAGTCCGATTATTAATCTATATAGTTGGGTTGTGTAGGACTCTAGCAGTTTATCAAGCAACTGTGAGAGCACTTGACAAAAAAAAAATCATTTAAGGACACATGCGCACAAACAATTTACCTTTCCTTTTGTTCCAGTTACATGTATGATGTTGAGATGATCAAGTTCTTCTACCTAAAAAAAATAAAAAATAAAAAATAATGAAACAATGAGCAGATAATTAAAGAGTCCATGAAAGAGCAGTTGCAACATCTTTTTATTTCACACTATACGATGATATTATACTCACAAGAAATTACAGTTGTGTAATCAATGATTTATAGACTCAAGTATACATGCAATGCCTACAAGGACATCAGCGTGCAAGTGCAAGCCAACTACTACAATATGTTGGAGAGCAGATTGACCGTGTATGATCCGTACTGTCTTGTTATGAAGTGTGTCAAGTGCACAATACCGCAAGTCCTGAACGCTGTAGGAAGCTCCTCATTGCCTGCAGCTGGGTTTGAGGGAGAGCTCGCTCACGGCGCACCTGCTCCAGGGCACTGGCATTAGTCTGCAGAGTGTTCAGGGTGCAAACGGCATCCTTCAGAAGATGGAAAAATAATAAGAGGAAGAGGAAAAAGAAAGGAGAGGTTAAAGAAAGAAAAAAAAAACAGACCTACCACTGAAAGGCAAAATAAATAAATTAAAATACTTGTGTCACATAATTTAGACATACACAAAACATTGTGTCAGTCTTGGTTTAAAAAAATCAAAGACTTTTTTTTTCCTGGAGAAAATGACTTCTCCTTGTAAAGTTGGCTGCTGTAATCCACGTCTTGTCTGAGAAAATCCTGACAATTGTTTTTCCTTCATCATCTCCACTGCTGATGCAAATAACAAAAGTGCATTACTTCCCCAGTGACCTCATTCTTCTGTATCAAAACCACAAGTGAAGATGGTATAGTCCACCAGACTCGCCTCGGTGATCTGCAGTTTATGTTTAACCACAATAAACAGTAAAACCCAGACACTTATAAGTTCCACCTTACTAACAAACAAAGCTGCCTCGATAACAGTTCGTTCCAAAATGCTAACGTCAGGTTACTCAGCATTCACGGCTTTTGCCTTTACAGGCAAATAAATAAAGTTAGCATATTTTGAATAGGCTGAGGCTAAGCAAGCACCCTTAAGCACGTGTCTGCTGTAAAACACCACGGACTGGGGCTGTTCCGTCTGATCTAATGTCAGGACTGAAGTGTGACCCGAGGTTTCACCCTAGATGTCGTGTCGTAGTAAATGTTTATCTTCCGTAGACGGCAGTGTATGATTTGTATTGTCGCCATGACTCTCGGCTGACGCAACAGTACCGCATGTTAGCTTAAAGTTTTGTGTTGGTGAAAACCCAAACCTGTTGAGTGTACACGCTCACACCGTTTCACCTACACGCGGTTGTCCAGCTGCTAATTAACTCCCTAGATGAAGTTACCTGTTACTCTGCTGAAGCGCTGCTCTTATTCCCCCATCGCTTACCTTTAGCTCTACTGTATTTTCTTCAGCTAGCGACTCACCTGATAGTCCATTCTCCGGTATATCGGCGCGGCTTTGGTGCTGGACAGCCTCAGAAGCAGGTTGGAGTTGCTCGGCCACTTGGCGCGCTGCAGGAACACGCGGAGCGCGGTAAAGCGCCAGCGCGCGCGCACCAACGGCGCCGTCATTACCGGCGGCCGCGCGAGCGCAGGAACACACGACCAAATTTGGTGCGGGACACTTCCTCCTGTCAGGGCAGGTTGCTACCGTCATACCACACCTCCCACAATAAAACACGCTAAAAAGGACCAAAACCCTTTAAATTAATTTGTTTTAAATGACGCCGATACAGATAATTTCACACAGCGCTGTTTTTGTGATTTTATAGTCAACTGTTATAATGTGCACCGCGGTTACTGCAAATAATAACGCAGCTACCGTTTAGCTCGAGAGGCCACAAAACGCAATTTATGGTTAATGTCGAGTAATGTCGCCATGCAAAACACACGTGTTTGAAATCAGTCTGCATAGAACATGCATACAACCAACGCAACCCGACGCGCACTAATTGTCTTCTTCTTCTTGGTGTTTACCGGCGGTTGGCACCCACTATGTTGCACTACCGCCACCCTCTGTTCCTGATCTCCCTCGTTTTTTGAACGGAGCCACCTAGAAAGAGAAGGACTATTTAGCTATTACAGTTTAATTTAAGTCATTTACATGACAGCATATATGGAACTCCAAAGTGTTCAAAATTAAATAAATAAATAGGACATTATGAAATAAATTACTCTATGAATAAATAAGACACATATATGTAATATGAGAATGATATTGTGAAATAATGGAACATA
>JAQMYL010000011.1:16884144-16895407 GCA_030014365.1 Clarias pachynema | reverse complement strand
AAAGCCTCCTGGGATAGGCTCCAGACCCCCCGCGACCCTGATCACAGGATAAAGCGGTATAGAAGATGAATGAATGAATGAATAGTTCTGTTTGTAGTTCGCTTTCTGTTCTGTTTATGTTTGAACTTCAGTTCCCAGGGTACACCTCGGTCAGGTGACGTAGGCGTTCACCTGAACCGAGGAAGTTAATTTCATCTAGTATAAATAGCCTGACTGAGCTTGTGATTATTTCTTAAAATAATAAACTCGTAAGCGCTCAAGAAAGAGCTTAATTACTTTTGTTTATATTACAAGTAAATAAAGAGTTTATTGAACCGCCAGCTCGCCTCTGCAATCATGCCTCGCACACACACACACACGTCGCCGTAAAAATCATGACAGTTAAAATCATCATGCGTCTGGCTAAATAATTTAGGATTTTTTTACATGATTTATTCAAGTAAATTCTACAAAAAAAAATCAAGCCTTAAAAATTGCTTTAAAATATGTGCAATTTTGTTACCATATTTTTTAAAAAGTAGATAGCACATAAGATTTTTTACAGTGTACTTTATTCTTCCTGAGTGCTAAAGACTTTTCCACAATGCATGATGGGATGTTTGAAAAAATCTGCTAGACCTTCACTCCATCCCAACTTCTTCTCTTCCACTGGCTTCCTACCCTAGCAACGGAAGGAATCATGCAAGTTATCTGATCCTGCAATCCTACCACCTACCCACTGAACACAATGCTTTCTACAATCCTTCAAACAATCTCACCAGATCTCCCCACTACATCACTACTATCACCAACAGTTTCAAAACATCTGGCCATGTTCCTGCAGCATTCCAGAGAGAAAAGGTTATCCTGAAGGACTCTGGATCTAGCAGACATCAGCAACTACCAATCAGTAGCACTTCTTTTTTATTATTAATTTTTTTAATGCATCTCAAATCAATTCTTTATCATTTATAATGCAACATCCAACATCCTAACTACTCTGGCATCAAAGCAACACATTCCACGGAGACTGCGCTTTTGTCTGTCACCGAGAAGCTACATGTTGCTACAGTAGATCACTTTTTGTGTTCATATCACATTCTACAGTATGCCAGCAGTAAATTGTTCTATTTAAGGATGCATTTGAATGCAAGTTAACAGAATGAAGCATCTTTTCAGTCCATATTTTTCCATCTACCATTCAGGCTTATTTAGCTAGAAGTATAATTATCCAGCTCATTAATGTATCTTTATAGTGTAACCAGCAGCAATCAGAATCAATAGTAATGGCACAAATTGCATAAGCTATAACAACTGACTTCATTTCATGATTCAAATGATCATGATTCAAATG
Organism: Clarias pachynema; assembly: GCA_030014365.1. Lineage (NCBI taxonomy): Eukaryota > Metazoa > Chordata > Actinopteri > Siluriformes > Clariidae > Clarias > Clarias pachynema. Next base: position 16,894,074 of record JAQMYL010000011.1, on the reverse strand, counting down.
TGTTAAGTGCAGGAATTTAGACTAGATTACACCATTCTATTCTCTATTTAAAATTTGCTCTATAGTTAATTTGTTCAAATTCATTGAACAAAATACTAATAATATTAAGAAGATTATAGTCTATAGCATAGTCAGCATATCAGTATGATAAACTAGTATAATAAGTTTCCCGACGTAATTTTGTTTGACTCGTTGCCCCTATTTACTGTAATTTTGCTGTGCCCCACCAAAATGGTCATGGACCCTTCCTACTTGAGCCAACTTCACTCCTTATTTTGAGCATTCATACTTCTTATATACAGTTCAAATACTTAATAATTTTGTATAATTTAATACTGGTTATTAAAGTTTACTTAATCCACTTTTTATTTTTCTTTGTTTCAGTTTGGATTAATTTGTGAATGGGAAAAGCACAGCTACTGAGCAGGACAAAAGTCTTTAAAGTTACTTTATTTTCCATGTTTCACTTCACGTTAAAAATACATTAAAGCATATTGTATGTAGTGTAGCCTTCATCATAAAGCCATAAAAACATCTTGGGAAAATGTACACAAATCACACAGGAACTGATTGTAAAATACAACATCTCTAATATTAATTATAATACATGTCTTCCCTATTATAAATCATTATTAATGATTATTGATCTACAGTGCAAAAAGGGTGCAGCTCCATTTTTAAGTGAAGCTCTTTTAGGCATTTGAGCTCATTTTAATATATTCAGAATAACGAATTTAAAAAAGCAAAGCAATGAAAAAAAGACAGAGAGAGAGAAGGAGGATTTGTCTCTTTGGGAAATGTAGCAAACTATCATTGATTTCTTTCTTTAGAAAGTTTCTTAAAGCAATTTCAAAGATTGACACGTCCAGGAAATGTAAGAGAACCATACATTTTACTCACATTTTGCATTTCCTTACATTCAAGTCCATAATGTCTGTCAATAGGACACAATTCTACATAAATAAGTTGTAAAGTATGTTATTTATATTGCCCCTCCGGCATGACATAAAACAGTGTGTGCACTATTAAAATAGCTATAAAACATATCCTCAGTTTTCAAACTGAAAGTGAATTATTAAAGTTGAATATATTTTATTTTTAATTATTCAAATATTTTTTATTTGCTGAATAAGATTTCACAAAAAAACTATGATACTTTATTCTTTTAAATGATACTGATACTGATTATAATTTACTAGATGCAAAAATTCAGATTTATTTCTTTTAATAATTTAAATAATTTGTACACCTGCTCATTCATACAATCGTTCATACATCAGCCAACTATATGGTAGCAGCACAATGCATAAAAGCAGCAGATACACAGAGCTACAACTAATCTTCACATCAAACTCCAGAACAGGGGAAAAATATATCTGATCTCAGTGACTCTGACTATGTCATGGTTGTTGGCGATGGGTATTTCAGAAAATTCACCCAAAGTTTACCCATTCATTTAGGGTTGAATTAATATTTCAATTTGAAATTTTTATTTTAAATGATTTCATTTTATTGTCTGTTATTGATATAAATCTATGTTCTACATTTAGCAACATTAACTACACATGTATAAAAGACTATATGGTAGATAAATAATAATTTCTTTGCTTGAAAAATAAAGTATAATATAAATATATATTTGCACAGATGAAACTAAAAGTACACTTAATAAAATCAAATTTTAATCTCTCAAGACAAATCTGTCATTTAATTAGAAAGACACATATTTTGTTTTTCATAGTTTACGTAAGATTATTATAATTTGTGATAAAATGGTGACAGAAATCTAAGTTGTGCCCACTCACTTAGAACAATAATTTATCTCCATCATTGCTTATCTGCATAGATTAAACACTGGCACTACAACATTCAAAGAGGTAGAGCTATGATTCAAGGTAATAAAATAATCAGTATAGTATATAATAAGTAAAAACCTTTATTTATGCAGTAATGGTTCAGCAAAGGAGTTAAGATAATAAAACATGTTTTGGTTTCAGAACTGATGATTCTTCTATTATTTATAATATTTGTATATTAAGCTATTTTGATCTAATTTGCTCATTTAGATGACCTGTTTGGGCTAAAGTTAAAAAGATTTACAAATTTAAGACTCACTAACAGAGATAAGATAGTATATAATAGTAGGTAAAAGTTTCATATTAAATAAAAAAAATCCTTGCTTTCCTAACCTGTAAAAGCTTTAATTTAAAATATTTACAGTATCGTTCGTATATTTAGAGGCTTGAGTACAAAATATTTCCTGCATACATCACAGAGGATTTTAGGTCCAGATACAGCATTGCATTTCCTCATACTATTTGTACTCGGTAAGTTTATGATAATGAGATGAGATACAGTATTTAGAACTAATGGGATGAAAGCTGAGAGCTTGTTAAAGAAATGCTATAAGTGCATAATGGTATGAGGTTTTAACCTTTACATTGCATTTGGATGAAACTTAGATATTTGTAGATTTTTTTTACACACACATGCACCTACCTGCAAAGCATGTGTGTATACTATCTATTAATTTTTCTATATTGTACTTTATTGTAATCAATTAATCATTGTATGTTTAATTATTGTTCGAGTCAAACTGGGACTTGTCATGAAATTTCTTTTGAATGAAGGAAACCAATTGACGTTTACAGATGTAAAGCACAGAACGGCAAAGAGACTCAGCTGCATTTGAATGCATTTGGATTGTGTAAACGTTTTGAAGAAGGCTGTATGTTTATAAAAGATGATCCCAGCCGAGGTGGCTAGGACCCCGCTGCAATCATTCACATGCAAGAGACACATCTGCCAGTGGAATCTGTACACACAGTCATTCATGATCACCACTTGCACATTACACGAACAAGTCTCATAGTTATTACCATATCGCACATACAGTCATGACAATTTCCCCATGTTTGAGCCATTGAAGAAGTTTCCGGGAGGCCAGCATTTCAAACGTGAAGCAGGAAGTCTGATCCTGGCTGCTGCATACTGAGAAAACTTTTGATATCTAAGCACTAGTAAAATGCTGAGATTAGTGCAGTAGTACAGCAGTGGATTACATAGAGAAATAAAGGTAGTTTTTGCTCTCATAACTGTGTTCTGTTTTTCTGAATCAAAAGTCCCAGTTTGACTTGAACGCCCCTCATATTATTGCATTTTTGTATACATCTTTGGCCTGAAACCTTGCTTTCTAGCTAATGTAGAAAACACGATGAACTAAAAGGTTGTTTCATCTTTCTGAGCTTTCTGAGCAAATCTGTTGAGATCAGGGTCCACACCAGCTCTGTTGAGAGGTACAGTCTTCTTAAATGGGCTTAAATCTTGACTGTAAGAAAAAAAACACATAAACATTATATTCTTGTATTAAACATCTTGACATCTTGAATGTTTTGAAGACATCATGCTATGTGCAAAAAAAGCTCCAGAATCTGCAGATGTACCTTAAAGCTTTGAGGTAAAGAAACCCCATGAATCAGTATGGAGTGAGGAATGACATGGGCTTATTTCCTGTAAAATATAACAACACGTTAAAGCAATTCATACAAATATACAAAGATATGTTATCATGGGTTAATTGCAACAAAAAAGAAGACATGGAGTAATACTACTACATGTCTGTGTACTGTATGTGTGAGACATAGAATCTTCTGCATAACTAGAATGTTTCATAAAAATCATAACACCCAGCAAGCAAGAAAAAGAGCCTGATTCAAAGCAGCCCAGAATGACTAATAATATTAATGAAAATGAAGGAAAGTAGGGGAGAAATCAAGAGGAAAAGAGAGTGAGGCAGAAACCCAAGCCCATGGCAAAAAGTGTTAGATTGGCACTCATCTGTGCAGAATTTCTGCCCTACTCACTCTCTGAGGGTTCCTCTCCCCTCATTTGCGCCTCCTCCATCGTCTCCATGGATATCTTTATACTGGGAATATTTTCATTGCCCGGATAATCTGACTGTAAAGCGCAGAAGGTGGACAAACTTACTAAAATGAAATCATGCTTTTATTTTTAATTCGATTCTCTTCAGGGATTAATCTTATTTCAGCCCAGGTTAGTTTTTTCCTTTTTAGATAATCACACACGATACAGTTTTCTTACATAATTTACGTCACTGTCAATGCTGCCCTTCTTCTTTTTTTTCTTTTTGTCATCCTCTTTCTTTTTCTTGTCTTTCTCTGGCATAACGTCATCCAGGTAGCTGAGATCATGCTGAGAGAAAAAGTAATCCAGTGCCTTCCTTACGGCCACCAGGGCCAAAATCTATGAAAAGGGAGACAGAGTTATAAACATGAGCATACGAGGGTTGTTTAGGATGGTAGATAGACCATCCTAATAAAATCTCAGTATTATTACTTTCTGTTTTTTCCCCCAAAACAGTTTGAATAAAGAGTCAAGTGGAAAAGTGGTTCAAGTGGAAACTGATATTTGGTCCACTGGAAAACTGGCCTGGAGTTTGCTTTATTTATTTCGTCAAATTTAATCATATTAAAATCCATGCACAGCAGTAATGATGAACAAAATTATTAAATAAATGTAAGATTTGCATAGTATTCATGTGTTTGAAAACAATCCTGTATTGATGACATTCTGTCCTGATAAGTATTCTGGCCAAGTGCATAACTACAGACTCACCATAACTGGGAAGATTATAGCTGCCACAGTGGACTTCAAGATCCAAAGCAGGGCAAGACACAGAATCTGTGCAAATACACACGTGTACATTACACATACATTCAGTGTAATAGAACCAGCACTGCACAAAATTGTTGATTCATTGTACACCTCAGGTCATTTCCCTGCTCTGACACAGCTACCAAACCTGACTTTATAGCTCTTGAGTTGGATCAAGTGGCACTCGGATTTTTGTGACTAAAGCTGAACACTTCATTATACAGAGACACACCTGGAGGAACGTGAACAGGTGAACTCGGCGGAGGGGGACATGGCGCAAGTAGATCAGATCTGGCTGGTGTTTCGCTGGCATTAGAAACAGCTTCAAGCGATCCATGAACTACACACACACACACACACATTAAAATATCTTAAACTCACTGTATTTTTGCATCAGACAACATGGAATCCAGAGACATGACTTGCTATTATGTGTGTCTAACACACAAGACCCAAAATTTAAAAACACTCACCTGCACTCCATTTAGAGATGCTACTCCCATGTAGAGGAAGACACCATAGAGCACCGGCATGGGAATGAACTAAAGAGAAAGAAATATGACAATATATACAAAATAAACCAGAAACAATAAGTTTTCCATGTTGTTGAAATAACCCCGAAATAAGCAAATAAACAAAATCAATTCAATGTAACTGCTACCAAAGGGCAGGTACTCAGAGTTGGACTTAATTGTATTATGTCATAGTTGCAGTGATCTGACTTGAGCTCTGTGAGACTTTGCTGGAAGGTTGATTCACACACTTACACATAAATACACACAAATCCAGCCTCAGTCATATGCTGTTACTGTACTTTCCGAAGGGTGGATGACCATGTACACAACGTCATTAAAAATAGAAAGACAAAGCTGCTTTCAGCTGTGTGTACCTTAAGAATCGGTGCCATGAAGACCGATAGTCCAGTTAGGAGGAAGACACACACTCCCGTTACTCTCTGCTCCCTAAATCCGAAAGATTAAGCACACGCACCATTTATAAATAGACATCCATGCATATGCATATTTATGCAACCACACAGATAAATATCTGCATATTTGAATTATATGTATATGAGTATGAGATGGGAGCAATACTTAAACCAATTTTAAGTTCAAGAGCTTTTATTCAGAAGCTTTTATTCCAGCAAGTATGAAAACATCATGCAATTCTTACATGCTTCTGACATTATTACTGACTGTTTAAACTTTAAAATAATATGAAACCCTTGTTCTCATGATAACTTTTCAAAATGTCTTTCATTAACAACTATGAGGAGCGTTCAAGTCAAACCAGGACTTTTGATCATTTCTCATGAATGAAGATGTAAACCAATTGATATTTACAGAAGACTTCAAGAACAGTACAGTCATGAGACTCTTAGTTGCAGTAAAACATTTGAATGGTACAAACAATTTAAAAGAGACCATCCTTCCATAAATAAGGTGGGTTAGAGCCCAGTGCCGTTGGTTTCGTGAACATTCAGTGAGTAGAATGCCAGTTCATTGAAAATTGGCAGATAACTTCTCACCAAATTATAAAGGAGCCACATCTGTCTATGGCAACTGTACACACATCATTCACGAACTAGTAAATTTAAAAAAACTCAGCCGGAAGTTATTGCCACATCACCCGTACAGTCCTGACTTCACTCCAAGCAGTTTCTACATGTTTGGGCCATTAAAGGGGTTCCTGGGAGGCTGGCAGTCCAATCATTGCTCCGGCATAGTGAAAAAACTTGGGATAAGTGCATTAGTGTAGCAGGAGATAATAGGGTTAAAGGTTTTTTTTAACTCTCAAAACTATGTTCTGTTATTTTGCAGAATCAAAAGTCCCAGTTTGACTTGTACAAACCTTGGAGCTTTATAAATATTCTCTTTCTCTTGCTCTCTGTACCTGACTCCAAGGAATTTGGGCTGCTCGCCTGGTGCCGATGTCTCTGTCTCCATCTTAAGTGAGTCGATGTGGGCGATGGAGATGACAGTGGCTGCCACGTACCATGGCAGACCCATGAATGAGCACACGATCATTAGCACAGCCACCCAGAACAGGTCCAAATGGTAGCCAGAACCTTTCTGCTCTCCACACACAGACACAATATTTAGGGAGGAGTAGTCCCCACAGTTAATAAATCTCAACTTGCAATTTATCAGCACAATTCCACAACACTGGCAATGTAATCAAATAAAAAAAACATTTATGAATCGGTTCCTTTTTAATGTTTTTATTAATTTGTTTATTCATTAGTTAGCTTTGCTAATTAAAAAAAATCTTTAAATCAGGGATACAAAGCCTACTTGTGTTACTGGCCATTATCAGTTCTTTAATGTGAACTGAAAAAACACACACCTATACTGTATATGAACACACACACCTTGAGTTTGTGCTCCTTCCTGTTCACGATGACAGCAGTGATTTGCTGGTCCATAAAGATGAGGATGGTGACAAGGAGAGCAGGGAGTAAGGAGGCCAGGTACACCCACCAGGGGTTTCCACCAAAAGGGGGGACAAACCAGCCCCGCTTTGGACTTGTTGGCTGAACAAACACACAGATACATACACATACAAATAGATTCAATGTAAGTATAAGAACCACATATGTATCACTCATTCTGAGGTCATTCAAATTTAGCTACAATTTACATACAATAATCCTTATTAGACATGAACAAAAGGATTATGGTAGGACACAGGAAAAAAGAAAACATTGCTTGTTTTCTTTTGGTTTCTCTTTGTTTCTCACTCTCATTCAAACACACACACAAACACACACATACTTACCTTAAATTCAACAGGCACGTCCAGCTTTGGTGTGTCCACACCCACCAGTGCATCTATCCCACAGAAGATCAGAATGGCCAGGATGATTGCAAAGTCACTGATCATGTTACGTACCTGCCAATCAATGGATGAATCTTTATTTAAATCTGGTATTAACATTGATATAAACATTATTAACATTTGACAATAATTAACATTTTAAAATGAACAATAATTAACTTAAATGCTGTACTTATTTGAGATTAATCTTTTATGGTATACTACAATAACAATGCATGATCACACCCACATTGACATCTGATCAAGTCAATACCAATGAGGAACTGCTGTAAAAAAAAAAAAAAAAAAAAAAAAAAACTTACAAATAAGCATATAATGAAACTGGTTCATTTTAGTTCAATTTAGTTGTATAAATGTCACTAAGGATCAAGACTAAGTACATGGCTGGAAACTAATGTAGATTAATGAGGTTTTAATGATCAAGGATTGGCTGCATTAACAGATTTTTGGTAGGATTTAGTGATGGATATTTTCCAATTAGTGTACACTGTCAAACCTCATATCTCTCTCTCTCTCTCGCTCTGTCTGTGTATGTGTGTGTGCATGTGTGTCGGTGGGTGATGGAGTGGTGGATCGCTGATGAAGATGTACTGTTACAAAGTGAATAAAGGGGAAGGTTAGGTTAAGCTTAAAGATCGGTACTGGTACTCCAGTGGTGTAAGTAGGGGATCGATAATGGGGAGGACTGAACTCATGGGGATTAGGAAATGAAACTGGATATTATCAACTGTTAATGTAATTACAAAAACATTACAATAATGTAATTACAAAAACTTCAGTACTAAAAGGAAAAGAAAATTCGAAAAGAGCTCTGAAAATTGTATAATTTTTGTTTCCTAGACAACTACTGTATGAGGTCTGTGTAAGCAAAATTAGACTATGATGTACTTCTCCTGTCACTACTGTATATATATACAGTTTGTATGTAAATACATACAAAAAAACAAATTTTGCTTTGATTATGGCCGTGGTATTGTATCAATAAAGTTATGCAATGTCACAAAAGTTATTTTGGACCCGAGTCGCATTAATTTCTTTCCATTAATTTCCTGCACATCTCAAAGATTCTCAATGGGGATAAAGTCTGGACTCCGTGTTGGCAAATCCATCTGTGAAAATGATGTCTCAATGCTCCCTGAACCACTCTTTTACAATTTGAGCCAGATGAATCCTGGCATTGATATCTTGGAATATGCCTGTGCCATCAGGGAAGAAAAAAAAATCCATTGATGGAAAAACCTGATCATTCAGTAAATTCAGGTAGTCAGCTGATCCACTCTGGAACAGGGTAAATCTGGACTCATCAGACCACATAACCTTTTTCAATGCTCCACAGTCCATGGTTTATGCTTTTATACTTAATTAAAGACTTTTTTCACCTCAATTAGCATCACTGACACATGGTTTTCTTAAGTTACACAGTCTCTTGTGGGTCTCTTTTGCAATTTGATTTCACCAAACATTTCAGTGATCTCCCACTACACTTTGAATGTTTTTGCAACCGCATTTCTTCCTTAAAGATTATGTTTTTTTGTTTGTTTTTTGATGAAGGACATTGATCTGACGCATATAAAACAGAGTAACATCTTTGCCATGAGCACAGGATATGTCTTCTGACATGATTGTTCAAGAAATGAGAAGCTACTCACTGCATCAGTTAGGGTTAAATAACTTGTTGCCAGCTAAAACACATTAATCACTGCAGCAGTAATTATCCAATGGAAAGCTCTTAACTTAATTTAATGTAATTTGCTTGATTAAATCCAGGTGGTGACTTTTGTGTGTGTGTGTGTGTGTGTGTGTGTACCATGGTGGGAAAATATCTGCTGGTTTTAAAGTTCTTTAAGGCCATGGAACAGGTATAGGTGCCCATGAACAGGATAAATGAAATTAGTGTGATGTCAGGAACAAAGTCACAGGATGCTCCTTGCAGAACTCCTCCCCTTTCCAAACACTCTGAACGAGATAGTGATGACCAGGTAGAGTTCCAGTGCTGTTGGCCATGAACACACACACACACACACACACACACAGAGGCAGGTTATTACTGTGTGTAAAGGTTCATTTTTCCTACTGATATTCTAAACTAAATCCATTTTTAATGTAATGTACACACACGAACACTCACTCACCTGTGCAGTGGAGTTGAATGGAGTTGAATCTGGGATAGACATGTTGCCTATTTTAAACAAATACAATTCTGGTCACTGAAAGTTCATCACAATCAAGCTTTTATTTGGCTTTTATTTGATCAGTCAGAGGTCACTACTACTTCAGTGCTCATTAGGCAAAGCAAATGCAGCAAAAAAAAAAAAGCCAATCAAAGCTCAGTTTCCTGAAAAAAATATTGTACACACATACGCACACACACACACACACACACACACACAAACACACACACACACACACACACACACA
>JAQMYL010000011.1:16857621-16875183 GCA_030014365.1 Clarias pachynema | reverse complement strand
TGGGATAGGCTCCAGGCCCCCCGCGACCCTGAATACAGGATAAAGCGGTATAGAAGATGAATGAATGAATGAATGGTATACGTAACTTAATAATTTTTTACCCATCTCTAGGAAAGTATATTTAATAAACCACTTCACATAGCCCAGGCCAGTGTCCTCATTTATCATTTGTCCTTCATGTTTTTATCTATTTATATTTTTCTCTATTGCTTTTGCACCATTGCATATTGTCATTCAGACACATTACAGTAAGTCACACAGGTGTTTTGCTAAAACTCTGTAAGCAAAAGATGTGTACTACTAAAGGCATCGAAACACTGAATTACAGTTTCACCATGCTTTATCTTGTGTGTGAATGTTTAACTATGAATGCTGGAAAACAGGTTATCAGTGGCTATCAGCGTAATGACCCCAGAGGTGCAATTGTACAGTAGCAGTGTTTACAGGACGAATGTCAGGATTTTGACGCAAGAGGGAGAGATTAACCAATTCCTTTGATTTGGAAAGTGAAACTCCATCCAACCTAGGCTAAATGAAACAGAGGAAAATTACTGTGTGAAGCCCTGAATGTAGAAAGAATCCCATGTTCACTGAAATTTTATTTAGTGTGTGTTGTATTCCGACAATTTGAGAGAAAGGGCTGTTTGTATTTGACTTTGTGTGAGAGAACAGGAAGAGACGAGCTATTAAAGAATCATGTGTACACATTTGCAAAGTGAGGTGCTCTAGTATGTTGCTGTACACCATAATGGGCAAATGTTTGTGGAAACCTATGCATGACACCCATATGTGGACTTTCCTCAAACTGTTTCCACAAATCTGGAAGCACACAACTTCTTTGTTTGCAGGAGCATTACAGTTTCCCTTCACTAGAACTAAGAGGCTCAAACTTGTTACAGCATTAAGTCAGGCATTCCTGACAAAAGTTGAAATAGGTTTCATATATTTTAAACTTCACTTCTACTGAACAATTGAAATCTGCCTTAATAAATACAGCTTATAGATGCCGGTCAAGAGCAAGTAGCATCCTTTAATATTCCAGTAAGAAGTTGTGAAGGGAAAGGACAACAAAAATGTAAAAAGCGAGGTGAAGTTTACACATGGATTCAGAAAACATGCAGGCACACAATACCTTCCTTATAGATACACTGGTGGTCCTACCTGGTCCTTCTCTGGCTTGTCGGAGAGGTCATTAAGGCTGCTGGAGGTCAGGTTGAGAGGCAATGTAGATGGACTACCTGCATGAATAAGACAGAGGTAAGATCAGTCACAAAGGAAACAGAACAAAAGACCAATATAAAGAAAGCTTTTAAACAATATAATACATACAATATTCAAAAATAACAATGTTTAACCCCTCTATATGGGTATAAACTCTAAAATACTAAAGTGTTCCATATAGAAACTTTTATTTACAGATTTCTATTCATTTTATTTTTCTCCCTTTTGTGTCACGGCCTACTATCACTTATTGTAGAGTCTAAATGTGCATAGTGACATTTATAATCAGCTGTTGTGGTGGGCTGACAGATGTCTGACAAATGATATTCTTGGCAAAAATGTGATAATGCAAAGCAGGAACACATAGGCTTAAAGTTATTGTTTCATCTGCTTCTCTTAAGGGGTCACCACAGCAAACCATCTGATCTGTAAGTTTGACTTTAAGGCCAAGCTGCAAAGCTGCTAAAATAATATTAGAATAACAGGAAAATGCTGCAATATATTTGTCCTCACTGGTCATCCCTTAAAACAAGTCCAAGGTCCCTCTGCAATACTTTAAGTGGAGGCAGGGATGAACTACAATAGTCCAACAAAACTGCACGGATTTCAGAAGGTTTCCCCTTTCGAGAAGGTGACATTCTCCAAAATCTTTTTGACCTGTATTGTTTCTGTCTTTAGTTGACCCTTTTTTCTGAGCTGTTAATATTTGTAGAAATCCTTCTTATGAATGAGAAACTCAGTCTGCAAGTTGGCAAAAGATTTGAGTAGTCCTTTTGTAAAAAGTTGTTTAAATAGTATCAAACCTTGCTCCTTTTATTTTTGACAAAGAAGGAAAATTTAACGAAGATCTTCAGTAATGTACTTACAGTATATGCACCTTCATTTTGATTTAAGACAGACATCAACAGTCTTTCCTAAATTAAGACAGACATCAACAGTCTTTCCTAAATTAAGACAGACATCAACAGTCTTTCCCTACAACAGTATTTACTGCCATGTTTATTATTTATACTTCATTGTTAAAGGTTCATGATTCATTGATGTCTGTGAGTATGGAAATTAAAGGGTGCTAGGCTAACTTAAACTAGGATTACAATGGACAGTTTTTTCCAGAACAGACTAAACGTCGGTGTAAATTTGTAACTGAAGATACGTCTTGTACAAACCACTAATCAGCTGATGAGATCTTACGCTATTAGCCAGTTAATAATAGGCTGCACTAGAAGGATTAGAAGTGTGGCTCAGGCTGTCTACGTTTCTGTGTAAATAATGCAGATAATTATGTGTGATTAATCGTATGCCAATAATCAGTAGTAGTTGCACTATGATATAAGAGCCAAACAAATAAGCCATAAGATTAAGGTGTTATGCATTTTCTGTCATCATTTGAGCTTCAGTGTAGATTGAAACTCGATGAAGATTATGGCAGAGCAGTAAAAGGGGTTGGGTTTAAATAAATATCAAGAGGAGTAGTTAAGCATGCTGCTGTAACACTTGAGCAGATCAGGGTGTGTGCCAGTGGCTCAGGGACATTCAAGTCATTGAAAGACATGGCTATTAGGATAATATTGAGATTGAAGTTTTAATATTATTCTGTCTTAGTCTTTACTCCCTTACTATTGTTACTTTTTCTTTCCCATCTGGGAATCTATCTAGATCTAAGTATGGATTTTCTTTGCATGTAAAGTCGCACAATGTTTTACAAGAGTGAAAATAAATTTCATTTAATCAGTCATTGAGTCATGAAGGCAGATTCTTAGCCCCTGAAAAGCAATGGAACAGACGTACAGATGTTCCTCGGTGTGTGTGTGGGAACACAGCATTAAATCAGTTTGTAGTGAATTATTTCACTAAATGAATTTGACCACAACAGGTTTAACTGTTTGAAAGTGTGTAGTATGAAGATTCTCTTAAATCCATAATGTGTTAATTTTAATATTAGTCTTTCACACTTGAATAACCTGTGTGTCATTAAGCCTTGTAGGACTGTAAAGTGTAAAGTTGATTTAATCTCTTGCTCCAGACTTACAAAGCCTACCAGCGCTGTTGCTTCTCTGCATCTGTATTTGGCCTTCAATTTCAGAGAGGCTAAAGCGTGGCACGGAGTGATCAACAGACATACGTACTGACATGTCACACATACACACACACACAGACACACAGACATACACACACAGACATACAAAAGCAAACGATGACAGGGAGGGTGAAGGAAAAAGAAAAAAGAACAGAGGAAGTTTAGATCACAAAGTTGAGAAAAGGTTTATGCAGAAAATGCTCTATATCATCTGGATTTTCTTTTCTTTTTAGACATTTATTTCCTTATAATAAATAATTCTATCAACCACCCACCTATGCAAGTCTTTGACAGTGTTCCATTGACACTGTTAAAAAACAGCTGTAATTGACTTTATTCTTACTGCAGTAATGTACATGGGATTACCCTTGCACTGCTAAACTGAGTCTAATACCAATTGCCAAAGAACACCCACCTGTCTTAAAAAAGAGTTTTGATGCTATTGATACACACATCATATTTAACATCACACATACTCATCAAAAATAGCAATAGTAATAATGCAGATTATGAGCCCAATATTACATTTAATCATAGGTGAAAGTAGTATTCAAATATTATTGGTACTACCTAGCCAAAAGGTAAGGTGAAGAGAGCATGGAGGTGGTGGACATTCCTGAAAATAAAAAATAATAAAATCTCTACGTCTCTACTTATTCCACTTTATAATTTCCTCAGCTACAGTATAACTGTTCCAGGAGAAAAAAACAATTTAAAATGCAAAGCTAGTGTGCTATGTAGGGTATAGATTCCACACATCAAGTAGTGCACTTGATCCTTGTTAGAATGGGATTTGGGATTCTGCCTTACGTTGGAATATTGTAGACTTTGTAGCTTGTGGTGGCTGAGTGATGAACTCGTCAGCATGTTGGCTCAGGCTAACTACTATAGCAGTATGAACGATTGCTTCTCAACACAGACAGAGGCTATTTGAAATGACATCATGCTTTTATGGTACACCATAAACTTCAATCAACTATCCATCTATCCCCTGATTCTTGGTATAAAGGACACAACAATAAAATATCTGTTCTGTTAAAAGTTACAGCATTTGGAAAAGAGAAAAGTAAAGAAAAAAGAAAAGAGAAAAAAAGAAAAGTAAAGCAGAAGTTTACATTAGTGATTAAAAACTTAAAAAACTTAAAAAAGGAAAGAAAGTCACAAAGAATGGGAGTAGGTGTAGTTTATTAGATCAATGACACTCAATTTTACCATTTTCTTGGTTTGAAAACAGCCTACTTGCACTCGATACAGTTCGGCCGATGTCAGCCAACGAGCGCAGGTTGGACTTCTTTGTCTGATGGCGGTGTTTACGCAGAAGTGTGTAGGTAACCGTTTCCTTTAAGTCAGGCTTCAACAGCCCTGACTCAATCTGAGTGTCGGTGATCATGTCTGAAAGGATGAACAAGAGTATGCCAAAAACAGAGCAAATACATACAGTATGTTCACTACTCAAGATGCCACTGACCTGGGCTAGTTGTTCATTTTTCTTTCCTAATGTAACTGGAAGACTAACTTTTAAAAAGGCTATTTACTCTGTTTTCTTGTTGAATACAGCTATCAGCCATAACATTAAAAATAACATTATAATCACCTAGGTGGCTCTGGCCCCTCAGGGCATGACTCTAAAAGACCTCTTGGGGTGTTCTGTGGTGTTTGGCACCATGACTTTGGCAGCAGACCCTTGATTTGTTCCTTCATGGAACAATTTTTTTTGTCCAGCACATCCCATAAAGGCTTGATTGGATTGGTATCTGAGGAGTTTGGAGGGGCCATATGTGACAAAGCTATGGTGAACTGGGTGATCTGGTGCCTTTCTATCGTAGGCAGCATTAAGTTTTTTGGTGAGTTGTTTTACATTGGCTTTTCTGTGAGATCAGATCAGACCACTAGCCTTTGCTCCCACAGCGTTTCAGGTTACTGATATATAATTGATAATCAATGTTAATGGGTAATGTTATGTGTTGTTAATATTATGGCTGATTAGTGATTAGTGAAATTAAAACATTTTCTTTTTCATCTTGTGATGTTAGAGGAATCATGTTCACACTAGTATTTGTCTAGAATTTAGAACTAGTCTATAATTTAGTGTGAGAATAAATAGATCTTGAAGTAATTGACTGATCCGTGCTGCTTTAAGAAAGTGCTGACAGAAGTTGCAGTGGAGTTTTTACCGACAATCTGCTGCAGTGAGTTAGCCTCCATGTCAAGCAGAACAGTTCCCTTCTCTATGCACTTCTTCAGCTCAAAAAGTGAGTGCAGATACAGAGTGGCGACATGAGGTTTACTCCACCTCTCTCCACCCTTCTCCACTTTCTCCTCGAACTTGATCCACCTACAGACAAACACACACATAAAGACATATTGGTTAATTCTGTTCCAAATTTTCCTGTCTAGTTTATTACGTATTGGAACAAAAAAGTTGATCTTGTGTTCTACACGTGTCTGATTACAGCATTTCTGGTTACATCATTACATCACTGAGTATTAAACCAAAAAGAATCTTTTGGAAGCTTGGAAATAAAACACAACAGGTAGTGCTATTATAAGGAAAAACTAAATCTAAAAAAGGATTGTGTGATACAATTACCACCCTGACTTGAGTTATTTTCCTTTAACAGTATGTTCTAAAGTGGCATTTTATTCCTCTTATACCACAGTAATTTGCCAATGATTGTCCATCCATCCATTATTTATCTTGCTTAGTCTGTGCAAAAAGGTCTTGGTTAGCCTGTGCAGAATCCACCCTGGTGCCTATCCTAAGGAACTTAGGGTACATCTTGGATGGGGTGCCAACTCATGGTAAGGCACAGGTTAACACACCCAAACACATATAATGGGCAATTTGAAAGCACCAATCAGTCTGCTATGCATGTCTTTGGGAACCCACTAAGCACAAGGAGAATATGCAAACTTCACACACAGTCCAGTAGCAAGATTCAAACTCTCAACCCTGGAGCCATCGGTGTGCCAATGATTGATCTCATTTGTCTCTCTCTTGAAATTAATAATACAAAAACTCAGCACATCCAAGAAACAGAAAAGTACAAAATGCTCTGTCCTAAAGACAACATATTGACTGTTCAAAAGCTCTAACAAGTCAAATTTAAAAAGGAAATCTTAGTTGTGTTTTCTACGTTCTATGTGATTTTTACACAGAAAAAAAAAACATCTACAGTATTTGGTTGACATGGTATACAACTGAACTGAATGGGTCTTGCTTAATCAAGACAGTTTGGGGGTGCTGGGAAATAAACCTTTTAATCTGGGAAGTGAAACTGTAAACACGGAGCCATCACAACTAGCTCACCTTTGTTAAATGTAACTTTTTACACTGAGAGAGAGTGGCTCATCGTACCATTCATAATGCATGTCCCATGACTGGTACGATGATGTTGATCCTCTTACTCACAAAAGCCTTTTAAGGTAAAACTAAAGAGAATTCATTTTACAAGCTTCTTAAGAACTGCGCCACTTTGCACTGAGCAAAGAAATGTAATCCCCTGTATAACGGTCAGCGATTTCAGCTAAGCAGAGCACTAAGCACTGCTACTGAGACACATCTGGTATGTGTGTAGACGCATACACAATTTATTTACACCCAGACTGAGACATTAGAGCACTTAAGACTTTGTCTCTCTCTGTCTCTCTCTCTCTCTCTCTCTCTCTATTTCTCTCAACGACACATCTGCAGTGCCTAAGTGATAAGAGTTTGTGAATTAATTTATTATTTGTTTTTATTTACAGGCTTCAAGCTTAATTTAAACATATCAGGTCAGAACAGTTCAGTGGATGGCCTTTACCTATTTATATTATAATTGTTTTTTTTTTATACCTAATTCAATACATTTAATCAAATTAATGAATATTTTTTTACAAAAAGGTTTGCAAAGGTTTACAAAGGAATGGCGAGTCTGTGTGTGTTTTAAGTGTTCCGGTACGACCATGAATTGAGAGGAGTGACGTGAATTTAGGTCAAACAGAAACTATTCACTCAGGAAATCACTACTACCTGAAATGGGCGATTGCCAACCTTTGTCATACTATCAGTCTCCATCATTTTGTGTGTGTATGTGTGTCACCTTGCTGTCTCTTTCCACTCAACCTCGTTGCCATCAGTAGAGAGCAGCTCATCGAGTTCAGTGAATAACTGTGGCAGTGACGGGCCACTTTCCTCCTCACCCAGAATAAACCGGATCCGTTCGGCTGCTGGAGAAACTGCAGGGGGACAAAGTGACCATAAAAAAAACATAAACAATACAGCATCATAAGTATGTATGTCATAAGGTTTGTACACCAATGTAAAAAAGCCAATGTAAAAAATTTTATCTCTCACTTTGTCAACTATTTGTAACTCATTATTTATTAATTTTTAGTTCAACTAAACCATTTAGAAAATATTAAACTAATAATGAAATGTTATGCAAATACTCATCTAGATTTACTTTTATAAAATTCATTCACAAGACAAGTTTTTACAGGCATCAACTGTTGTACATTTAGTATTTCTACATCAGTTTTAATGTTCTACACATCTACCCCAAAAATGTATGGCCATAATTGATCCATAGGACTCTGCCTATGAACAAACTGGCCAAAAAAACTTTAAGATTTGTTCAACCATCTTTAGATTTGATTTTGGTGTGCAATGTGGTGGCCAGTTTATGTGTGAAATTGCTCCCCATGCTCTCATGCTCCCCAAACCACTCTTTCATAATTTGAGTACTGAACTATGCCAGAGAAATCAAATGATGTGCTTACCTGGACATTCAGTACATTCAGGAAGCTGTTTTAATGAACTGCAACATAATGTTGCTGAGCGTAGACCTGACCAACTGAAGCAACCCCACTGCCTCCAGAGTCTGTACTGTGGCCACTATACTGTACATTATGGGTGCATCAATTCATCAATTCCTTCTTACACTGATGCATTAGACATTACTCTGGAGTAGGGTCAATCTGGACACAATACACCACATGACCATTTTCCATTGCTTCAATGTCTTTATGGCCCCTAACTAATTGAAGCCTTTTTTTTTTCCCCTCCCAATTTTTTTGCCCGATTTTCTCTCCTAATTTTGTCACTAGGGGTTCCCACATTAAGCTCATACCGCCACTCAGTAGGGAGGGCCGTAGACCGCCCACGTGTTTCCTCCGACCCACAGGAGTCGGAGTTTCCTCCGACCCACAGGAGTCGCACTGTTGGGGGCGGAAGAACTCGGAGGAACAGCACTATCCGCTCCTTTCGTGAGCTCACACACGCCCTTGATTGGCTTGTAGAGCCGTTGTTAATGTGGGAGCGCGAGGTACCTCTCATCCCTCCCCCCCGAGAGAGCTCGGCCAATCAGCTCTCTCTATGCCTCCGGCTGTGAGAGGCAACAGCATCACCCGGGGTTCGAAGCAGCGATCTCCGGATGATAGGGCGAGCACTTTACCACTGCGCCACTCGGAGGCCTTAATTGAAGCCTTTTATCTGATTAGTCTCACTAACAAGTGGTGTTCTTATGGTCACACAGCTGTTTAGTCCCAATCATGTGAGTTCTCATCACATGTGGAAATGCTCTCATTACACTATTAAAGGTAGCACTGATGGCTTTCGATTTTTTAGGATGCAACTTTAAACAAGAATTTAAGTGATCTCTATTCATTATTTTTTTTCAACCACATTTCTCCTGTGAAGTTGACGGTTCACCATTATCCTCCTACCACTAAGTTTTAATACTGTTGGACAGAATAACCCAATTACAGTAAATTTCAGCAATCTCCATTGTTGTTTCCTTTGCTTGATGTATAATAATTTGATCCTTCTGAAACAGCACCTTTTTTGTCCAGGTCCTTGGAATATCATTTTAATAATAATAATAATAATAATAATAATAATAATAATAGCAGTTAATGGCACCTGCTTTGCTGCATTTATATGGAATGAAGCATCTTGCTGTTACTTCCCTCACATATCCACATTTATTATAAAGCAAAGGCCTCCTAAAAGTCAAAGCAGACACCTTCTGACACACCTACATGCTACCTAAATCATGACAATGACCCATGTCACAAAGCAAAAGTTGTCTCAAAATTGTTTCATGTTTCATTGTTTCATTAAACTGAATCATCGCTCCCACTGCTACAGACCTTTTAACCTTTTTTCTTCATGGGGGCCGATGTTGCAGTACATTTATTAAAGAACAGTCACTACACTTGGACAAAAAAATATGTATGTGCTTTCTGCGCACTCAGACATGGTTACAATGTTATAGTTATGCATGCAATGACACACGCAATGAGACCAAGCATGGGAGACGATTATCCACAATCCCGCAACGCGCGAGAGAGATGAACCGTAAGTACGGTTCATCATGATTCACCGCGAGTTTTGGCGCTGAGATTAGGTTTCCATCTTTCCGCACGGAAAAAAAAGCTTGCGGACGTTGCAGAACTTGGCGAAACATCGGGCGGTCACTCTCGACTGTGAGCCGCCACGATTGCCCGCCCGAAGTTCTGCAAGGTCCGCAAGCTTCTGCGAGGACCACCTTAAACATGTTTTTTTTTTCGCGCGGAAAGATGGAAACCTAATCTCAGCACCAAAACTCGCGGTGAACATGTTTAATTCCCCCCCGCCCCCCAAAAAAATGCATTAGAGCTAATTTAGCAAATTAAACATGTTTAATTTTTCGTGTGGAAAGATGGAAACGTATCACAGCGGCAAAACTCGCGATGAATCATGATGAACCGTACTTACGGCCACCGTGCGAAACCACGTAGGTGAAATAGGGGTATAACAACGCATCTCACCATAAACAGCTTGTAGGACGAATTTCACACACACACACACACACACTCGGAATCACTGCTGTCTGGCTCACGGATTACATAAATAGTCTGAATAACGGATTACATTTTTGAAAAAAATAACTAAATAACTAAGTACTTAAAGGGCAAACCTAACGCGTTAGATTACTCGTTACATCAAAAAAGTAATCCAAGAACTCCAACACGTTACTTGTAACGCGTTTCACCCAACATTGGTTATTTACATTACATTGCAGCATGAAGCGGACGCAATTATCAAGAGTGGCTTATAGAAGTGCTTTGTAATCTCATAATGTTAGACTAAGAATATCATTGAGAGATTTAGTGAAACCCAGTCATTTTACATTGTTGACATTAATGCAAAAGAATAAAAAAAAAACATTTTTGTTGTTCATTTACAGGAAAAGAAAAACTACTGTATAAAGGGAGGATAGGCAGGTTTGTCTGCGTATAGCTGGAAGAATTTTTTTTCCAAGAATCACACTGGCTGATAAACTGGTTCTGGTCTGTCATGCTGTCATGCATGTTACGCAACACTGTAGTTCCAGCTAGTGTGCTTACTGAAATCTGTTAACATGAACTAACTCTGTAACTCCATGTCAATAAAAAGTCAGTTCTATAGGTCTGTGGATACCGGAGAACTTCTCAGGAAGAGAATCACCTATCACCTGTATAGTAACAGTGTCATGAAGAACAAGACCCCATTACGATTAAACAAAAAGGTGATGAGATGAGATTTACTGCTGTTTCTTACTGTTACCACTTTTTGTTTAAATCTTCCGGTGGTGGGTCGCGTGCATCACATTTAAAAAACCATCACACCCTATTCCATGATGCAGCTCTCTCATTTACACAAATCTTATTTAATTTCTCTGACTGCATCTGCTGCTGCTGGCTTAAAAGCACAACAAACTTAACTACGCTCCAAACCCCTCCACCAACCCAACCCCTTTGCTGGCGCTACACCTTTTATACACAATGCCAAGTTGTAGTGAATGTCCTGCCTTAAACAGGCTGTGTGAAGTGAGAAAAAGGAATGTGTGAAAGGACAGAATATATTTGGTTATGATCCCAGGTAAAAGTGAATAATGTCGTGTTGTAGATTACGCCATGTTGTGATCGAACAAGTCGGTGAACAAAGTTATTACTATAGTTATTCCATTGTGGAGGAGACTGAAAGCATACTGTATGCGCATGCTGGGTTTTGCAGCAACTCACTAAGAGGTTTGAGGATGCTGGAAGGAGAGTCATCCACATTCTCAGTGTCCGATCTGTCGCTTACTCCTTCATTTACTTTTTCTTTCCTTTCTTTGTGACTTGAACGTCTCCTGTGTCTCCGTCGACGTTGGTAGCTCTTGGGCACGTTCACGCCAATGTACACTGTGTGATGGCCTGTGTACACACCACACACACACACACACACACACACACACACACACACACAATTTCATTTATCATAGCTGGAAAGTATCATTATCATAACCTAAACTATCACAAGAAAATCTAATTTGTCATTTAAAAACAGTTAATATCCATAAGTGAAATGTCTAACAAAAATATTATTTGAATAGTGCATTTGATTTTTACCAATTGACTAACACAATACACACGGCACCTGATGATGCAAAATATCTTTTTCTGATAAGAAATTAATTAAACAACAAAAGGAGAAACCAGTTGTTTGTAAACCGATTTCCTGGAGGTAAATACAGTAATGTGGGTAAATACAGTACTACAGCTGCAAGTCTTTTGGGATATACTATTTCTCTGTTTGTTTTACACAAAATTTCAAGCTTTGCCACAGATTATCAATTGGATTGATGTCAGGACTTTTTTGCCAGGACTGAACTGGCAGTGTGCTTGCGGTCATTGTCCTGTTGGAAGGTGAAACCTCAAGTCTCAGGTCTCTTGCCGACTGGAACTACATGATGCTACCTCATTGTGATGGTGTTTTTAGGTTGTTGAGCAATATTGGCTTTTGTCTAAATGCAGCAGTTTGGTGACAAGGCCCAAATGTTCAATATTAGAGCCTATTTTTTTGTAGATTTGTTGTAACACTAAACAATATGTACAGTACCTGATTTGTATACTTAGTCAGTATATCAAAATGTGATAAACATTTCCAGACTTTCACTCAATCTGGTATATTATTTTTCTCAGGCACACAAATTGTCTATACAATCATGATATACTGTAGCCTGTTTAGAAGTTTTGAATTTACTGGGTTTTTTTTGTTTTTTTTAGCAAAACGCAACAGTGAATGGCTGCATTTTATAGCAAAATGCTATGATCAGTGAAGGCAGTATAATAGCTATTGTGAACAAACTAAACAGGACAAGCAAAAAAAGATGAAAAAAAAAAAAGATATTTACAGTCTAATGACTGCCAGTCTTATTCCCCAGCAGTTCTGAACTTCTAAGGTGCTTTTGTCTACTAGAGAAGCTTATGCAGTGTAAACTGTATTTTATTCATTGTTTTCAATGTTCCTCATGATCTTCAAACTAACTTAATAATAGTTTTTTGTGCAACAAAATTCAAAACTTTTTTGTTCCAATTTGCTGCCAGTATGTTCGATTATAATTTGACAAAACTATTAAATGTGAGACAATTTTAACAAAATATTTTGTGCTTTTTGTTCCTTAAAGAAAACATGCATAAAATACTATCTCTTAGCTTGTAATATTTTTCTCATAGTTTTTCCTTATTATATAGACCAGTGTAACCAATGTAAAACCATTAACATTGTAACCATCTCGGTTTTGGGCTCCCCTTGTTGGGGCAGCTTTGGCCACTCGTGGTGTGACTCCACAAGACCTCTGGGGTGTGCTGTGGTTTTTGTCAACGGGAAGTTAGCAGCGGATCCTTTGGGTGCTGTGGGATGCGAGGTGAGGCCTCCATGGATCACACTTGTTTGTCTGGTGCATTCCATGGATGCTCGTGCAGAGTGCGAACTGGGAAATTTGGAGACTGAGTCAATAACCTTAAACCCTATGCATAGCCCCAGGCTGTGATGCAGCAGGTGTTCCAGTGCCTTTCTGTCATGGCCAGTGCTTTTCTGTGGAATCAGACCAGCCCGAGCTGGCCATTGGTCCTCACAGAAATAGATGAGCCTTGGGCACCGATAAGCCAATCACCAATTTACTGGTATAACTGATAATCCATATTATTCACAGTGGCATGGAAATTTTTTTTGAGAAAGCCAAATGACCTCTGTGCCTTTTTTTATTTTATCAGTGTGCGTGTGTGTGTGTGCCAGATAAACTTCAACTCTTTGCTTATTGTTCCTCACTTACCTGGAATAGCTGCATATGTTAATTTGCTGTAGTGGTCATTTTATTGCGACTATTTAAACAGAAAATAAGAAGTATGGAAAGAATTTACAGTATTTGTTAAGTATTTGTCATATAGCCGGGTTTATACAGTAAGTCATGTGTTTAATACATGTAACCTACTGAGTATTTTGGTTATATGAATGTAAATTTAATGTTCCCTGATTGAGTTTGTAATGAATGCTTCTTTAATTTATTATTGAATTCTTGCTGCGTATCTGATTATGCATTCGGGAGGGGAGTTGCATAAATTAAATATTGAGAACCATGTGTGTGTGTGTGGGAGAAAACGCAAACATCGACTAGAGTGTGCACAGAAGTGTAGCACCAACTTTTAGATAATAGGCATCTGCATAAGGCAGTTTTGTCTAAAATCATAAGAGGTACTCTAAAAGATCATCTGGTTACATTTCACTGTTTAAGCGGCACACAGTGATAAATTAAAAAAGGACATACAGGTCGTCTCAGTTGGCTTCCTCAAAAAAATTATTCATGCCACGCTAGTACTCATTACAAACTAAATTAGGAAACGTTTAATTTACATTCTTTCATGTGAGTTGTTGCTACTCCAACAAGAACTCAAACATATAACTTTTCCTGCTTGTTCTTCATGTGATTAGTCACGATTAATGCTATTGAATCAAGAACAAAATATGGAAATTATTATGGTATATACTGAAGAATGTGAGGATAGATTTCTTGATAGACAATTAGAGAGGAATCACATATTTTCTGAGCAAATATCTTTTAAAATCTGACCATTTTATAATTGAACTTTGTATGAAGAAGTGGAAGGCAAGAAGTGTACACATTGAGATTTGATTACTATTTCTACGCTGACCTGTAATAATGTGGGCGTTCAATAAAAGAAAATAATAAGATTAATCAAAGGAAAATATAACGAAGAGACTGTTCCCACCGTGCAATTGTACATATTTATGAATATGTGTCTTTTCTTTCATTGACATCGTTATAGGCTCAGGACTATTTCTACGTCTATGAAAAAAGTATTAACTTTTTTTAATTAAATTAAATAGTTATTTATTCATTTGGTATCAATTTACTTATTGTTTTATTCAGTGTAAATAGAATAATTCTAAGAATTAAATCTAAATAATTGAATGAGCTGTACCGGAATGTATACTTGCTGATGTTATTTACTTTACATTTGCTATGATGAGTTGGCTTTCAGAAACACATCATAATGCTTCTTCACGCCACATAACCCATATTAGTTTATTGAATATATACACACAATTGCATACCAAACCAATATTAATTAAATATATATATATGAAAACACACAACCTTAGGTGGTATATAGAGAACATAACACAGAAAACCTCTAGCAACAACCTATATGGTGTCATTATGTCTTTGCACCAGTCAATGGGAGCAGCATGTATACTTTTAAGTCGTCTACCAGCTATACAGTCTGTGGGGACATAATTTTTCTCACTAAAAGTTTGAATCCAGTGAGTCTGGCTTCACTGTTTGTTGGAGGCATGACAACAGCCTCACCTGGTTAATCCTTCTTTTCTTATCAAGGGAAGCCAGAAAACGGCACTATACAGTGGAACCGCAGATTGCTCGAGTAACCCACTTTGCGAGTGTTCCGCAAGACGAGCAAAAATTTGCTATAAATTTTGACTTGAAAAATGGGCAAGTCTTGGTTTTGTGCACTGGTGCGCAGTCATGATGGAACAGGAAGGGGCCATCCCCAAACTGTTCCCACAAAGTTGGGAGCATGAAATTCTAGAAGCTCTATGCACTGTTCTTGAGCTAATCTGAAGGCCACATGAAGTTTGGAGATCAGTAGCAATTACCTCTGCAGAAAGTTGGAGACCTCTGTGCATTCGCTGATCCTGCTCTGTGATTTTATGTGGCCTACCACTCCGTGGCTGAGTTGCTGTCATTGCCAAACCCTTCCACTTTGTTGTAATACCACTAACAGTATCCTATCACCGTACGACGCTGGAATTCACTGAGCTCCTGAGAGCGACCATCTTTCACAAATGTTGTAGAAGTCTAGGTGATTGATACACCTGTAACCATGGAAGTGATTGGAACACCTGAATTCAATGATTTGGATGGGTAAGTGAATACTTTTGGCAATATAGTGTATATACTGTATGCAGGGAGGATGAAAATTAACTAAAGAACATTTAATGGCTATAGAACTTGTAGTATCACTAGTGCACCAACCCATTTTGCTCTTAGGTTAGATGAGGATTTTCAGGATTCCAGGATGTTAGCTGGAACGATGCAGACCACATGAATTCAAGAAGTCCAGATCTAACTCCATATGTTTTTTTTTTCATGTTTTACTGCACCATACTTTTTACTTTTACTTGAGTAGATTTGTGAAGAAGAAACATTACTCTTACTCCGCTACATTCGGCACACTCGACTTGTTACTTTTCTAACCATTTATTCTACACATTAGATATTCTTTGTCTTTGGAAATTTGTGTTTCTTGTTCCTTAATTTGCTATTTTGTAAAGATATTTAGTTTTATAAATTTATTTTATTTATTTCATTAATTTTATTATTTGGAAATGTCAGAATTTGTACATTATTTTATAATTTTGTTCTAAAAAACAAAAATCAGACATTACAATGGAACAGTTATTCAGTACTTGAGTATCTTTTCACCAAATACTTTTTTACTCTTACTTTAGTAATACAGTATTTTGGATAACTAATTTTTACTTCTACTTGAGTAATATTATTTTGAAGTACAGCTACTCTTACTTGAGTACAATTTTTGGCTACTCTACCCACCTTTGTGTACAACTGTGTGTTCTATTTTAAGACTATCTTACAATCTTAAGCTTAAGCCAAACATCAGTCCAAAAAAAAACTTAGGCTGGTCTAGATAGAGATTTCTACAATAAAAACCCAACATGTTGAACTGGCAATGGAATATTCAAGTAAAAGGCTCGAAATACATTCATTCGTAACTACTAAGAAATGTTTTGATGTGTATCTTCTAAGGAAATTAGCAAGCAGCACCTGAGCGCATTAAGAGCAAAGCTGCTGCCATCCAGTCAAAACTATTGGCTGTGATTTGTTTATACTACTTATCAAAACTGTTTATATGCCAATATTACTTAGAATGAATTACATGCTGAACTCGCTATGATTGTGTCACTTTTGTTTTACTTACAAATATGACAACATAAGAAACATGTGGGTATTTTTCATGCGATAATACAGTACGTGTAAAACTTGCCTTATGAATTGAAAAACTTGCTATTGTGTACCTAATACTCTTCTTGGGTGGATTTATGCTTTGTTGTATTTAGTTTTGCACCTATAATTTTTTGCATTCAATACAGAATATGAAAAAGTCTCATAAAAGTGTTCCAACTCTAAGATTAAACACTATACTACCTAATTTTACTAGACATTCTGTTTTATTAAAGTATGACTAACAGAAATTACATTACATTATGATTACAACTGACATGTATTTCTTTCAAACTCTGCGTGTTAGTCAAATTCACATGTGAAAAAAATTAAATGCCATATGAAAACAGCAAAGGTTTGAAAGAACTGATGTGCCCACAATGACTAATGTTTAAATGTGTGTACTGTGGTTAGTGGATTTTCTATAAATAGCCTCAACAAACACCAGTTGGATCTATTCCTGAAACACTGCAAACTTACCAAATGTAACACTAACACAGTACATTTGTCTATGCACTCAGGATTATAATAATAATAAATGTCTTTACATGTCTCTAGTGTCTAACATCTACGTACCTCTTATCTTTATTGCTCCTAATCCTCTCTAAGGCTAATGTACTGTACGAGTCATTACCACATCAACAGTAAACATCACTGAAAAGGTTGAAAAAAGAAAAACAAGGAAACAACTACAGATTGCAAACTGTAAGACAACATATAAGAGTGTATGTGTGTTCGTGTGCATGTGTGCATGTCATACTCTCAACTGCCTCTTTGTCACAGTGTTTGACATATGAAGCCCCTCTGTCCACTACAGCCTCATCATCCACCCTGCAGAGAAACAGATGCAGAAAAAGAGAGGAAATCAGATATACAATTATTTGAGTGTGTGTGTGTGTGTGTGTGTGTGTGTGTGTGTGTGTGTGTGTGTGT